>BOPP01000080.1:4427078-4486235 GCA_017312745.1 Gryllus bimaculatus
GAAAAGGGGGGAAAGGAGGAAAAATTTTTTAAAATTTTTTACACCTGTTTACAAAAAAAAAAAAAAAAAAACGTAACAATAACGGGGGTTTTTTTGAAAAAAATACCTTTCCAAAAAAACCTCGTAAAAAACAAAGTTTTTTTTCCCCCCTTGTGGTGTTTTTTTGTGGGTAATTTAACCAATTAATTGCTCGTAATGTAATTTTTAGGAAGTATCTACATTTTTTAAAAATTTGAACTAACAACGTAATGAAAAATGTTTTAATTACGTTGCTTTATTAGTTGTTTTTTTTTTTTTATGACAACCCGGGAAATGAATAGTTGTTTATTTATGTTTTTTGACGAGTGAAAATTGGTCGCAAATTGAAAGGCCGAAGTGCGGTGGCGCGGGCCGGGGAGCCACTTACGACGAGGTCACGGGCGGGGAGGCGATGGTGGCCTTGGGAAGGTCCGAGCACCGGTTGATGAAACGGGGCGGCCGCTGGACACGGCCAGGGCGGGCGGGGGCGGAATCTGCTGTGGTGGCCCGCGACGGCAGCTTCGGGGCGGGCGGGCGGGGCCCGGGGAGGAGGAGGAGGGCGCGGCGGCGGGCGGGGCGGGGGTGGAAGGGGCGACGGGGCGAGAGGGCGCCAGGCCGGGCGGGCGCTGCGCGCCGAAGCCCGGGCGCGGGTAGGTGGGCGCCAGGCCGGGCCGCTGCGCGCCGAAGCCCGGCCGCACGGGCACGGTGGCGAGGGCGGTGCCGCTCACGGGGCCAGCGTTAATGAACAGCGGGTGGCTGCAACACACAAAGCACAGCGTCATACACCAAGGACAAAACGACACCAAAATCAGCACGTTTTTTCAAAATGGTACTGTACTAACTTCAGGGGCGGATGGGACGACGACGACGAATTGCCCAGTGAGAGAGACACTTTTCACTCTGCCTTACACTTTTCACTCTGAATAAATCTTACGAATTTTCTATGAAAAATGTTTCTTACCCAATTTCTTTTATTTTTGTTTTTTGATTTGAATGTTACGAATTTAAATCATAAATGAAGCACCTAATGTTGATTAATTGCATCTTTGTCAAAAGCGAATTAATAATTTTCCAAAAAGATAGATCAAACTCGTTAGGGGGTGGTCAAATCCGAGCACCGTCCCGTCAATTTACATATACAAGCAAGGTGGAAGGTGGAAATGTTCATAGGCTGCATCTGTGAGTCACCATACAATCGTCAATGTCCGGGAATATGTTCGACGACATTTGTATGTAACTGCATTCTGCGGAAGGCTCAATTACAAGCCCTGATATGGTACATGCAACACATGTGTTAGGCTATTACTTACAGTAAGAACAATCTCGTTAGATGCCGCCTTATGTCAGTTATTCTTCAAATTATTTTGCAAAATGCGTTATGTTTCATAATGAAGTTGCTTCATGTAAATGAACACGAAATTGCAAATAGTATAATGTATCGTGAAATTTCTTCCCTTATGCATCAATAATTTCATGGTTATTCAATTCAGTAGCCATCTCTCATTGCAGTGGGATAAGAACGGAAGTTGCACTATCATTCCCTTTTTGAAAAAATAAATAAAGCCAAGAACGGTCAATATAAAACTGCTAGTGGCCCTAAAAGAAGTTTTAGCCTCCCAGTCCTTGGACGCGATCCAAAATCATTAACGAGAAGGCAGAAAAGGAGTGAATGTTCCCGCGACGTGACTAACGGCTGCGCTTCCGGTAGCCTGCGTTCCTTTCGTCGTTTAGAGTTAAAAATGAAAATAATTTAAATTTTCCAGATTATCCCATTAGCAGTTATACGATTGAGGACGTTCAGAATTCATTTGGATATTTATTAGGATTTCAATGTTTGTATTTGTTAGGATTTCAATCTTCATCTACAAATTTATTTAAATGAATATGTTTAGAGTAATAAAGACGCGATAGTCATGTTTCATTCTTTACATTTCAATGTCAATGAATTCATTTTAATCACACCAATGTTACATTTTACCACAAATTAGGCAGAACTCTTTGAAAACAAATGTTTGTTGCCATACAGTCATAAAATGAAGTATATTCTTCGTTGAAGTTTGAAAACATGAGTAGATAAAACGAACAACCTGAACTAACTAAATTCATGTTTGCCTAATTGCCGATAATATATTGCTTCCTTAATAACAAATTATAATATGTCCAGAAAACTTGTATAACATTAAGAATTGCATATATTAGAATAATCAAGCATACATTTTCATCACCTGACATCCTCAATTTATTGGTTCAACTTGACCCCACAATTTTACCGAAATGTGCAAGTTAAATTTTTCTGATAAATAAATGGAAAGTGTGGAAATTTAAAAATTCTCAGAATAAAACAATAGATACTAAATTAATAAAGAACATTTCATTTGATTGAAAATTTATTACTTATAACAAACTTATAAGAAACTTTCTATTATTATGTTCATCGTGGTTCACAAAATTAATATGAACAGTTCATAGATATTGCTTTACAGGAGGCCAAACTTTGAATGTAAAAAATACTCCAAGTTTCTACTGGCCATTTTTTTCTTCGGAAGGGCCAGCAGGGAGCAAGTCAATGGAAAATATGATTTGAGTGATTAATTCTACTGGAACTTAACTTGTATACCATTGTCAGATGTACGTCTAAGGCATTGTCTTAATTATAGGTTAGACAGCTTCATTAGACACTACAGAAATAATTGGTTTTAAAACTAAATTATTTTACTCAATACTGCGAACATATGCTTATGTGTTTTGCTCATTTGTTCAAAATTATGCTCGTTTGTTTCGATTTATCGTAGGTATTTGAAAAAAATACACTCCCACATGTGAAGAAAAATTCAGATATTTGGAAAAATTCCATTTTGATCTCCTATTACTCGAGTTCAATGGTTACGTAATAGAATCAGATTTGAATATTTTCATTATTGAATAAAGTACAGAAATTAAATAAAAGGGACATCCAGTATTGAAAAGTAAGAAACTGAAATTCATGAAACTAAGTTCGACGAACATTAGAAAATAAATATCGTGGTTTCTGACTTGAGATTAACAAGAGAAAATGAGTTCAACAAAGTGTTGAACTCATTTTCAACCTAAAAGTACATACACATTCCTAATTTTTCTCCCCAAAATGAATTCGTGTATTTGGATTTATGATAATTGGACTCAGTTGTATGTCGCTGCCTTTCTTATACGTAGGAGAGCGGTGGCTCAGCTGGTGCCACCTGGCGGGGAGGCCACGGTGGGAGCCGATTCGATCGGACTATTTGGCCGAACGTGCTCCGAATTCCGCTTGTTCTACCGATTTTACGACTCGCCCAACGATCCGACACCCCAAGTATCTGACGCGGTCGGCAAGTGCCGAAAATACCGGTCCACGATATTTCCATATAGATAACTTCGTGTGACTTCGGCATCTGGTTGTCTGGCAAAAGTCATTCAGCATCGACCTAGCCAAGTTTACGATCCGCTGCTACCATATATGTCTCTTACGTTTAAAGGGAAAGGGATGCCAACTATTTCTAACGTAGAATCTAAAGATAAACATATTTTACTTAAGATTGTCTCGTGGAAAAATATTTCTCATCTTGGATTGACGTGGTTAGAATATTACTTCATACCAGACCTTACTTCTAATCTTATTGGCGATCAAAAATAACGTACATTACCGGCAGATTTTATTTAAAAACTAAGTTCCAAATGGAAATCAATGTAAATAAATAGACTGCTTAATTTGATATATTATGAATAAACTACTAAATTGTAGTTTGCAAACTGGTATTTCGTTTTTGGCAAAATCTGCTTAAACATTATAAGTGTAAATTTAATCATATATAATGAAGTAAAATAGGAAACTGAGTCAATGTTCTGAATCGAAAGATATCTAAAATTGAACATTCAGATTATTACTTTCATTTAACGATGGTGTCATGAGAATGCTACTTAAAATGTAGATATTAGTTCCTGCAATTGTTTCGCGTATCTTTTTAAATAGTCATATAGTGAAAATATGTAAAGGATGTGTACACGTATACATGTAAACACTTAAAAAGCGTTCTGTTTTTAGAGCTAGAGGCTTAGAATATTTACTCGGTGCCGACTATTTTTTCTAGGCCATTATCCCCGGAGTATACGACGGTCTGAATGAAATAATTTTTTATGTTTGCCTAAGGCCATTCACCCTAAAAATACACAAATCAACCCAGAAATTCCGGCGCTGTGAGATCACAGCTGCCCGGTTGGCATCCCTGGCGATCGGGGGTCCAATCAGGAGCGTATAAATAACGGCGCGTGGGCCAACTCCGGGTCGTAATGAGCGTAGCGGCGGCGACGGTGGCGCGACACGCGGCGCGGCGCGGCGTGACGCGGCGCTGCGGGGCGCCGCCGCGGCGGCCCACCCTAATCGGCCCGTGACAAGAAAATTATCCGCAGCTCAGCGCGGAGCATCGACACTCAGCACCTGATTAGCTTAAACAGAACATAACTCACCTTCGTTCTGACGTTCTTCCGCCGCATAACTAATTCTACCTCCGGCCACTCTGTTTTTTTTTCGTAAGTAGGACCCGAGTGGCGGGAGGGGGGAGCTTGCAACGTTTTCACACCCACCTCGCGGGGAATAATGTATACAGCAACGGGCGATAAATTGCAGGACACTAAGTATAGGTGTCTTTACAAAGACATTATTAGCCAGTTTGGCCAGGTGTCAAAATACTGTGTTCGTCGATCATGCATCATGAGAACACTTTCTCTAACTTTGTGGTCCGAACAAATTATTTTTCAAATTTATTGAGAGACGAAAAATTGTTTTTGCTTCCGAGGTGTGGTCTCGTATGTATAAAACTTAATGGAGGTGTTGACTAAATGTCCAATATTATTTGAGGTCTGAAGGAAGTTCATAATAGTATGTCCCCCATTTTTATAAATAAACACCGAAAGAAATTTCATATGCACGTTCGCTGTCCCTGAGATTGTCTAATATTGTAATTTCGACAAACTTTCAAGAGGCAGACATTATCATTTCAATTTCTTCTCTTCGCTTTAGTTTTGTGATTTTTGTTGCTTTTTTAAAAAAAATATTAATTTACTCTGTCCTTTCTGTGGATATCATTCTCAGATTTTACAATTTGCATTAGAATTCAGGTTTTTATGCTTTACTAGAAATTGAGGGAGGACACAACAAAAGAAAAATACTGTTGAAAGAATGTATTTTTTACGATAGGCATATATCTTTGCACTCATGAAGGAGAATAATATTGCAACTTATCTTACAGCTTAAAAATAATTATTTTTGAATTCCAACACGTACAACGGGCACAAATCTTTTCTAGAGTCAGATAATTATGTGAGAGATGAATTGTTTCCTTTTACGGTAGCATTTTCTTTTATAATTCATAGTAAGCTTAACGCATTTTTTACGAAGGCCAACAAACTGGTGATGAGGTAGACTAATTGGTTGTCAAGACCATAAAGATCGTTTGACCCCTATCTCAGACGCTCAGAATATGTTGACTCGAGATAATTAACATCGTATTGTACCCAACAGACCCAACGTTACTCAGTGGAGGTAGATGCTTAGTTTTTTTCAACTGAAGCAGCATAAAAATATAGATATCACAGAAACAATTGGAGTGTTGACTGTCGATTTTATCAAGAGCAGCTTTAACTTCTTAAGTTGAAAGGAAATAGCCAGACCGATCAACCAATAACAAGAGCCATTAACTCGCGATTGCTAATAATGTAGGAAAGCCTAACGGAGAAAAATGATCAATTTTATGTTATTTGCTTGTACTTCAAATTCTATGGGTATTTGTTGCATACAATTGATCAAACTCTTAATGAACCGACCTAATGACATTTAGTGTAACATCACTTCTTTTTGTTCAATGTTTTATTGTAAAAATTTAAATTACATATTATGGTTGAAAGAAACTTAAAGACAAATCCCTAAGATGTATGACACCAAATTCATGCTTATGCGTGCCATTTACTAAGTTTGATTTTTTTAGAAAGTACGTGTTTTTGCATGGGAAAAGGTAATTATTTGTTTTTTTGTTTTGTTGTATGCAAATTTCATAATACCGTACATTTTTTTCGCGTATAGGGCAACTCGGATCACGCGCGAATCCTACTTCAGCAGGGGGGGCAACCTTTTAGCTGAATCACGATTTTTACTCCCTAAGCTTGTTAGCCCTGGAGGTATGGATGATGATGATGATGATGATGGTGGATGAAAGAACGGCACACACATATAGACATACACAAAAATACACCCATGCCGGAGGAGGGTTTCGAACCCGTGGTCTTGTGGTCCGAGACCGCTACGGATCCACTTCCCTAACGATCTCGGCCTTCTGACTGACTGTACCTTAACTATAATATACGACTATGTTCCCAGCATATACGTGTATTCACCACTAATATCTGGTATGAGAACTTAATTTTGCCATTGAAATATTCCTTTGTTGTAACTTTCTGCGTTTGGGAATTCATATAAGATAGATTATTTTGTGTTACATTTATAGATTTAGAGAATTGTATTGAACCTATGAAACTCATTTTCGCGTTCGAAAGTTAAAATATTTCGGGTGTTTAGTGGAGGCTGCAGAATAATTGCTAATTATATCTGTGCACGTTATGATTGAGAAAATCAGAATTCATAGTTTTGAATTAAGTGAATATATATTTAAAAAATAGTTTAGTATTTCTAGTAAAAAAAATTCATAATGTTATTTTTCAAGACAGACGATATACAGAAAAAAAACCTTTGCCTTTGTCCACAAAACAACCTGTTTGAAACCATTCTGCTACAAAATGAGGTGAGGCACTGTTCTTGCGCGCGGGACGACATGTGCAGAGCGCGTGTCGTATCGTGTCGTGTCGTGTCGTGTCGTGAGGACTCACCTGAAGGGGTACTGCGAGTGGAAGGGGTAGGCGAAGGGCAGAGGCCCGGTGGGCACGGCGTACACGACGCGCACGGCGTACGGGTGGGAGGCGGTGACGAGCGCGCCGCTGGGCACGGGCGCCAGCACGGCGCCCACCGGGATGGGCATGCGCAGGCCCTGGTGCACCACGGTGAAGCGGGCGGGGAACGGGATGGTGGTCTCCGGCGACGACACCACCATCGGCCGCGCCAGCACCACCCGCACGGCGGGCGTCGCTTCGCGCTCCTGCAACACGCGCGCGCTCACGTCACTCCTGCAGACGACACTCAGGAAGCATACATCGCTAACAAGGATCCTGCATCGCATCCAGGAAGCATACAACTTCTAACTGTGATAGAAAGAAGAAAAACAATTCATAACTTTGCAACTTGCTTCTAACTTTGATAGAAAGAATAAAAACAATTCATAACTTTGCAACTTGTTTCTAACTTTGATAGAAAGAAGAAAAACAATTCATAACTTTGCAACTTGTTTCTAACTTTGATTGAAAGAAGAAAAGCAATTCATAACTTTGCAACTTGTGTCTAACTTTGATTGAAAGAAGAAAAACAATTCATAACTTTGCAACGTATTTCTAACTTTGATAGAAAGAAGAAAAAAAAACAACATAACTTAGCAACTTATCTCTAACTTTGATAGAAAAAAGAAAAGCAATGCATAACTTTGCAACTTATTTCTAACTTTGATAGAAAGAAGAAAAACAATTCATAACTTCGCAACTTATTTCTAACTTTGATTGAAAGAAGAAAAACAATTCATAACTTTGCAACTTATTTCTAACTTTGATATAAAGAAGAAAAATAATTCATAACTTTGCAACTTAGTCATCCTTTATTCAAACCCACATCGGTATTTTACCACTTCTAAGCCTTTGTAAAAATACTCCGGATTTTTGTTCGCTAAATGATCAAAAGTGCTTCTTTCACCTCTAACTCGCCTGAAACTATTCTTCCCCGGAGGTTTTTGTTCAGTGTTCATAATTGGTGAACGTTGCTGGGTGTCCAATCAGAACTGTAGTGTGAATGGTTCAACTCCTCAAAGCCTTTGTATTTCACAATACACTTTGCGATCTGAATAGTAAGAACAGATGTATTATTGTGAAGAAGCTAAATACCATGAGATTTCTTGCTCTGCACCCAACTCAAGTATCACTCTGGGTGAAACTGAGTGGGATGTTGGCTGCAAACAGCATTACAACAATTGAAGAGAAGACTATAAACTGCTCAGCAGGTTTTCTCGTTGATGAGCAAATTCTTGGTCAGGCCAGAAACGTATGGAAACACCTATGTAAATAAAGTCTTCTTTATGCGTATGTGAGATAAGTCTATTTACGTACTGAGAGGAAAAATATGCACAATAAAAATAATGCAACAGATAAAAACGCTCCTAGTACAATTTTAAGACCTCTTGTAAATATTACGAGGATGTCGTATTTATGAAAGATGTCAAGACGAACGCTAAGAATGAACAAGGAAGATGAATGTCAGTTACCTTCGAGGATATCCCAAAACATGTTTATGATGAAAGATGGTTCAGTTTTAATGCCCTCCTTCATTTATTTTAAAACTGAAATTTCATAGTGAGTGCGAAAAATTACGTGATCTCCATGAATGAAGTGTAGGAATGAAGGGGCAGTTACATTCTAAATCAAAAGAAGAGTAATACATGTTTGCACTAAGATTTATAAAAGACAGGCTAATAAATTTCCTTTTACAAAACTTGCTTCCATGGAGCCATTTTCTACATGATAAGAGGATATTCGTCTGTACATTTTACGCTTGTTGTTTTAGGAGCTTTTAATTTGTTCTGCGTTTACACGAAGAGCAAAGAAAATTAATTTTTTTAGTATATTAATTCATTTCATACAATCCTTCTCGAGATTTCAATTTGTTTCTCGCCTAAATACGCTTACCATACATCCTCCCGCACTGTTCTAACCTCCACAAACAGTTCGGCTCCACCGCCTTTTGCATGTCGCGGCAGACGGAGCTCCACCGCTTCACACGCAGAGCCCTCTCCTTCAGAGGCAGTCGGTCCTCCCCTCGCCTCGCCTCGCCTCGTCGGGGCGTTCGCTGGGGGCCAGGGGGCAGCGCACGCGGTGCGGCCGCAGAATTACAGCGCAGGGCTTCGTCCCGCGCATTACGCAACTCGCGCATATCACTTAGGCGGCCCCCGCCCGCAGCGCGCGCCGCCTAATGGCCCCGCCGCCGCCGCCGCCGCCGCTTCCGCGCCCCGCGCCCCGCGCCGCCCGCCACCCGCCACTCCCTTTCGGTGACGGGGGAGGTGGTCCGGAGGAGGAAGATGCGGTTGGAGTGGCAGCGGTGACAACGGACATGGGATAGTAGATATGAGAAACGTAGGACGATTTGGTAGATGGGTTGATGTTCGTCTTTATCCACGAAACACTAGGGCACTAGCTTTATCTGTGGTGGGTCTATGATAGTGGCAGAGATGGAAATGATCGACAAAGAATGCCTTTGATATATTATGTATAAACTCGGGCGCTGTTGATTAGCGGTGACAACGGACACGGGATAGTAGATATGAGAAATGTAGGGAGATTTGGTAGATGGGGTTGATGTTCGTTTTTATCCACAAAACCCTATGGCACTAGCTTTATCTGTAGTAGGTCTATGATAGTGGCAGAGATGGAAATGATCGACAAAGAATGCCTTTGATAGATTATGCATAAACTCGGACGCTGTTGATTAGTGGTGACAACGGACATGGGATAGTAGATATGAGAAACGTAGGACGATTTGGTAAATGGGTTGATGTTCGTCTTTATCCACTGGTTTACACTCAACACTATGGCACTAGCTTTATCTGGGGTGGGTCTATGATAGTGGCAGAGATGGAAATGATCGACATAGAATGCTTTTGATATATTATGTATAAACTCGGGCGCTGTTGATTAGTGGTGACAACGGACATGAGATAGTAGATATGAAAAAAGTAGGACGATTTGGTAGATGGGGTTGATGTTCATTTTTATCTACAAAACACTACGGCACTAGCTTTATGTGTGGTGGGTCTATGATAGTGATAGAGATGGAAATGATCGACAAAGAATGCCTCTGATGTGTGATGTATTAAATCGGGCGCTGCTGGTCAGTACATTGGCAGTAGTGGCCGAAGTGTTGGTATTAAAGTTGTCGTGATGGTGATCTTTCACGAATTTAAATTTAGCGTCAGCTGCGTTTGCAAAAGGAAGTTATGGGTATAGCAATGGACTACCCGCCTCTTGAGGATGGAAGGGGCAGGGACGTCAGTGATGAAGTCAGTGGTCCAGACGGCGCTGGTTTTGACGGTGCCGTGTCAGAGTCTGCAATCTCCAAGATGGAAGGTGGTGATGACGGTGGTGTCGGAGGTAGCCGGAGGATTCGGTGGAGGGGGGTGGGGCAGCGAAGGCGAGGTTCAGTCTCTGACCTCCTCTCGTTGCGATAATGAACGACTGCTCATTCGGGACGTGACGACGCCCTCGCCCTCGCCCTCGCCCTCCCACGAAGAAAGTGCCTGCGGTGCATCATCAAATTGCGCGGGTCTTTTTCGTGTCAGGGATCGCTGCTTCATCATTCAATTACCTCAGCACTCGCAGATGGTGGAGGTTGGGCTCCTGGCAATCTTTTGCGAGCGGTGGGCTTCGTAGCATCACCACTATAAGCGTTTGCATTGTTACGAGATGGGAGATATGCTGAATATCTACTGCGTTTGCGAATACAAATTATATCATTTCGAATGAGATAAGAGCATTGTCAAAATATTTGTCAGTCTTTGAACTCTTTTCACGGATTATGGACTATTTACTATTACAATAAATTAGTACTTTTATATTCTCTACATCATCATTGTTCCATAGTGTTACTGGATGAGAGTAGATTAATGAGAGTAAGGTCTAAGAACTAATCATCTCCTTCTTTAATTTGAGTTTATTCCGTTAGATATAGGATTGCCAGCGAAATGTCTACATCATTCGTCATTACGATTTTTTATAAAAATAGAACACCGAAACTAAAGAATCATTAAATAACTATTTATCAAATTCTGAATGTAAGATCAACGCGGAACTGTTGTTTGCGCTCACATCACGAAAAAATTGCAGGATGATTAATCTCACGCGCTTTTAACGACTTCTCACTTGCTTTCCAAACTTGGTCATTGGTGAGTGGGTAGGAGTGAATTGTATTTCCAGGTTTGAAGATAATCACGTCAGCACCTTCTAGCGCTGGTGAGCTTGGCGATGTTAGGTTCCCTAGTATGAGTCATGCGGGTGTTTTCTGGAGTACGAATGACGCCACATTGTAAAGTTTTTTTGTCCAACGTTTGGCCATCTTTTTTTACCATTTACTCTAAAGAAGATGACATTGCTAAGGCCGTGGCGTCTCCGACAGACTACAGCAAACGCTTGATAAAGGATTAGCTGGGGTAGGGTCATGAGTTCTCTCACGCGGAACTTTTGGGATACAGCACCCAAACGAAGTTCTCAGATTTCAATCTAATTTAAACTCTGCGAATATATTACGTTTCTTCGTTATCGCATCGTATGGTACGAGTCTCAGGAGTCTCGATTCATCCCATACCTCAGATGATTCCAAGATATTTTCTTTATTAATTGGGAACGGATCATTTAAGGGGTCACAACGCTGAACCCAAAGGATGGGGAAGCCTGGATTGCGCGCGATCCTTGACCTCTTAATTCAAGTATCAATTCAGCAACCCCTGGCATTGATCGAAGAAAACTACGGAAATGATCGATTAGAGCAGACATTTCGACTGCAGGTTCTGTCGAATATTCGCATACCTTTCGGATTCCAAGAGTATTCAATTTAAGACGTACCGCTCTGCGAAGCTTGTTGTGAACTCCTAAGTACATACACGTACGCAGACGATTAACCCTATAAAGTACACTCTTTTTTTCGTAAATGGGGGCGAAGTTGCACGGGAGAAAGAAACGCTAGGATAGCTTGAGCGACACGAGTTGTACCTGTGGTTCCGAGGGTGGATCGTAAGCCAGGACTGCACAAATGCAAGAATTCAGGCCAGGCTGCCCCCTGTGATCTGCTGCAGTTGCCCGCGTGCCACTCGCGTTTCACTATTCTAGAGTCAACTTGCCGGAGGGCTTCCCTTCTCTACCGTCTACAAACACTAGTCCACACCGGTTACTCGCCGACAAGCGCCGGGCCACGGCCCACCAAATGAACCGCCCAGTTGAGCAAGCCCAGTTTAAGCTCCGTTCGCCGGTGACCAGGGCGCCCCAGCGGCCGCCCATCGAAATGTGAACGCAGAGCGACTAATCGACCGGAGAGTGCTTGATGAAGGCCCCTTGTTTCACGCTGGCGCGGCGGTCGCCAGCAACGAGCGCTTATTATCACAATTAATAATCGTTAGCAGTCGCCCCCAGCGAATTACTCACGCAGAGGAGCAGAAGAATGCGCCCCTGGCGACACGTGCTACGCAGGAGGTGAAAGGAGGCGGGAAATGTCGGTCGTTGCGCCCACTTCCTCATATGTGAATGAACCATGCCCCCTGATTTTATCTCTCTCCAAACTTTTTTCTCCTGAGTGCATTTAATGTTCATACTTTTATAATGTTTCGTAATGTGTTTTCTCTCTTGGGAATTTCTTCCGTTTTAGATATTTTACAAGTTTTCCTTGTTGGGCTTCATTTCTAAAATGTTTCCATTTCGACAATTGTGCTTGCCTGTTCATTTTTCTGCTTCAATGATGCCGTAATGTTTCTTTTTCGCCTTTCCTGTCTCGTACATCATTCGGACGTCTTTGCCGGCGCGCGATAACTTACGAGCGGCCCATTCCGCCGCTTGAAGCCGCTCTTCAGCAATTGCTTGTCAAATCAGCGCAAGGCGGCTCAGTGCGCGCGTCCGCCGCGAGAGGCGTCGCGGGCGCACCGCCCTTGGCTTTGATCTGCGTCGGCGGCGCCCCATACGGCGGCCGCTTGAGTTAGGTGTCAGGAGCAGCGAGCGCTCGTATTTCAATTGCCTCTTTTCATGTGCACTTCCTCGTGCCGCCTCTTCGACGGCCAGCCGCCCTGAACAAAAGCTCGACGACCGCGCGGCAGAGAGGTGCCGACGTAATGCAGTCTCTGTGAAGGAGCAGACGGTAATATGCGGTCCGTCGTAAAACATTCGCGAAAACACGATAGCGCTTCGAGGTTGAGGGTGGAAGGTGATTGTATTTGGTTAATAGTGAGAATTTTGTGTTGCGCGTTCTGAAAAACTACAAAACCTTTTTGCTAATCTACTTTCGAATTCAAAGTTTATTCTCTGTTTATTGTTGTTATGAAAACAAACATTTCTGTATTCTGCATGACGATTATTGTAAATTGATCCAATATCTATATTGATGTATCTTTTTTCGTAAACAGCTTTATTAGAGATGGAAAAATGAGAATTTTGACGCGTTTTTTAACAGTACATCAAACAATTACAATTTAGAATTTCCGATAAAAAGAGCCTAAGATATAAACTTCGTACAATTATAAACCGTATTAGAAATACCATACCTGTGATCAACACTATTTCAACATTTGAATGCGTTCCGAGAAAGAAACATTCTTTCAGAGGAAACCTGCACACATATTTAGAGTGCAACAAAACTCCACGGCAAAACTTCACTAAGAGATTCTTTGTACAGGGAGAAGAAATAAGCCAGTACAAAAAGTCTTCAAAGAGTTTCGACTCAGGAAAAGTTAAATTACAGAAATACCTATTTTTTACCTATGTGATTTATCACACATTTTATTAATGTTTTAATCACTGAATAAAAATGTATGACTTTGGTTAAAGCTTTTACCCTAGTAATCATGTTGTACATAAAATTGTGTTCACCTGAATACTTCTTAGCACCCGCAAATTATTTGTTGCAGACTCAAGAGGTATACGTGTCTAAGAGGCGTACTGTTTGAAGTCAGTGTACTGTAATTATTGTGATATTTAACCCACTTACGGATTTTACTTTTGTGATTGCTTAATTTCTTTTGTCTTTTTTTTTTTTTTTTTTTTTTTTTTTTTTTTTTTTTTTTTTTTTTTTTTTTTTTTTTTTTTTTGAGTGCTATGTATGAACCATGAACCCCCCGAGCTACTTATGCATTTTGTCAGACTCAGCAGCAGCAGAAATGTTTCTGGAAGAAACTAGTTTTTCCAAAAATTAACGTACTTCTTTCTGTAATTGTGTAAAAAATGGGCACATAGAGCAACAAGAATTGTCTGTTCTGAATTGACAACCGTGAGTACTGAAGATTATTTCTTCCTCATCGTGTGACGTCAGTTGTGGTGTAAGCAGTGACTGAGTCAAAGAGTCATTACATCAGGTATGAAAATTGTGTATTAACAAAGTCAAATATTTGCATTTGTGAATAAGAATATACAACGATTCATTGATTTGTACTTTGTCAATATTCCTGCGTTTCTAACAAAACTATGGACACCTCTCAAATGGCTAGAGGCTGCTTAGTTTTTCGTCAATTTACGAAATTACTCGAAATTAGTTATATAGATTAGCCAGTCATTTTTATCATATTTTGCACTCAATGCACTCAAAAAGTGATGTCTGCAATCCAAGAGATTAATATCAATCTGACCTTGTTAATCTTCCTTGTGGTAAGTGAATAGATAGCTCAAACGAGTAAGCCTGATTACTCTGTAATTAAACCATACTCACATTGCATTGGACTTTCTCTATACCTTCTGTGTGAAGATTCTGTTCCTTATGTTTTGCGGACGATTTTTGATTGTTTAGACTGTAAAGTCTACAGTAAGTAACATTGAAATGCGGAACATTGTATATATCTCTAGTCTCATACGCGTATAATGTTTATGAAATATCGGTTGTAGAAAAAAAAAGTAATAGATTTCTCAGAGCAGGAAGTAGTTGAATTTCGAAGAGGTCGCGGTTACTGCGGGGAAACCCAAACTGTCGGATGCACCGCCGAGTCGGACCCGGGACCTCCCAGGTGCGAGCCGCGCACGCCGTCTCCTCTGCCCGCTGGCTGCGCTCGCTCATTCATTTTCATGTCTGTTGCAGGAGGTGCTGCTGGCAGCCTAGTGCTACTGCACCACAAGGAAGTCCACCCGCTCTCTACCAGGTAATGTACTACTAGAGACTCGATGCTTGCTTAGTTAAAGTACGAAATAAAGTTATCCAGAGAGTGATTCAAAGTGAAAGAGCTGTGTATATGGAATTTACGCTTCTGAGCGTGCGTATTTCTATTATTACCTTTCCTTCCCGTCGTGTGTAATTTTGCTTACACAAAAGGACGGAAGATTAAATCACATTTCAAAGAGAGGTATTTTATTGTAATATAATAAATACCCATATAACTCCTAACCTAGGGACCCTATGTCACGCGATATTTTTGTCTTTGTTTTAAGCTGAAGTTTTTGCTGTTTCGTAATGGCTGAATATCCCGTTACGAAAAAAATATTTTATGTATGAATTCTCAGAAACTCTTTTTTAACATAAAAATATGCTCCGTAGTTTCTCCGATTCTTCTGAAATTTGATAAAGGACAGTCCATAGTGCCGTAGGGGGAGTGTAGTATATATTAATATATTATACTTGAGAATGTCGAGTTTTGAAACTGGAATGAAAGAAGAATGTAAGCATCTCTGTAAGAACGTAGTACCTAGCCATGATTTATTTAGATTGTGCTTGTCTTTAGACATGTACAAGCGAACAAACAGATTTGTCTTAATTTTGCAACTCCATCTTAAAAAAACATGATTAAACAACAAGTCGATGGTATATAGTCATAAATGGAAAGTCAATCACAAAACGCAATTATGTGTCAATCGCACATGTCTGGAAGAACCCGAGACTGTATTTTTTCAAAGAGTAAAAATAAACGCCGTGACTGCGTTCAGTTGGAATACTGGCACATCTCCAAGAGAGACTGGAAACAGCAGGGATAACAGCAAGACTCGTGCATTAAATCCAACTGGATGCTCGGGATGACCGTTAGCGCCAGATGTGCGGATTTCTTTTCATCTGATATTAATACAACGCTTTTGCTGTGAACTTTTGTGATATTCCGCCACTTTTTTTTCAATGTTTACTTTGTGTCTGTTATTAAAGCGAGAATGTACTAAAATTTTATTCCGGTAGAAAGAAAAGCAAAACGTATCTACTCGTATGTTATTGCATGTGGACATGTAATGTGCAAATTAATGGTTAAAGCTAATTATATCGAGATGTTATAATGGTCTTTCCGTTATGATTTTCACAGAACTTTATAGAACATAACTTCTTGAAGACCATTTTGTATTGTAGATAAGTATTTGCAAACAGCCGATCCGGTGGTCGAGATCGCTAAGGTAGTAGTGCCGTACCGAAAGATCGCGGGTTCGAGTCCCGCTTGGGGCATGGTTGTATTGTGTATATTGTGTTCGTCCTTTCACCCACTATCATCATCTTCATATCAGGGAAGGCAACGGGAAACCTCCCTGAATAATTTATCCCAAGAAAACCCGTTATGGGTCACCTAACTTCCGTATATGGAAGATAAGACCGAAGAAGAACATTTGCGGACAGGTTAAGAATTATTGCGTTAGAGGAGTTCGGGATGGAGGTTATTCACCTGCATCCCCGCTAGCACTGACTGCACCACTGTACGTTGCGCGGTCGTCGCAAGGAGACGAGAACTTGGGGGAAGGACAAGCGCGCGTGGACGCGGTTTCGTCATTTCTCAAAAAAGGCGCGACGAAAGGAGGGCTGGAGGCCGTTGCTTTGAGCGGCGCTCGTCCGGGGCCGGCTTCTAAAGCATGACGCGGCCCTGGGCCCTATCTCCATCTGAACACGGCACCCTCGCGAAAAGACGGCGCGGTGTCCCGCGTGATGCAGACGATTTGCAACTCGGCGGGCCTCGAGGGCACCGGGTGGCGGCGGCTCTTTTGGCGGTTACGTCACGTTCGTGGATTCGAATCGTGAGAAAATTGGGGAAACGCCTTTAAACGGACGCAAAGTGCAGGATGTGCCGGGTCTTTTGTTTGGTGTGAATCTTCGCGAAAGAGAGACGTCCTTGATAGTGTTTACGTGGATCACTGAAGATGCATCGTACCATTTGCGATACCAATGCAGGGAATAAGATCCGGGCACGTTTGTGCTTGATTTATAGCGAGATGTAAAAATAATTCCTTTTAAGTCAAGATAAAAAATGATTTTTATGAGGCATGATGTAGTGATGTTCTTAGTATTGAAGTCTGTTTTACATGAATTAAGAAATGAGAACTAAATGGCAGTAACTCGAAAATAATCAGTACAGTAAACCCTCCTTAGAATGAACTCGTTTAACACAAATTTCGCCATTACATGGGTCCCGACAAGGAAATACAGTAATAAGGACATTGATAATAATCGGGTAACGAATTTTTATAACACGAACTCGGATTATTTCATTCCCTTGAAGTTCGCATTAATGAGGGTTTACAGTATTCACACAAAATGTATTCAAGAAACTTGCGCGTAAACAATGTGGAAAGAAAACGTAAATATTGCCACGACTTTTCATTATCATGAGTTGGACGTACCTACATGTCTATTTTATCATAATGTACACCAAAAAATTGATTTTTGTGATATTTTTCAAGATTTTAGTTCTTTTATTTTAATTTGTATTCTTCATAAAAAGCCTTTGCATTTTTTACTTGGCGTACACAAAAATAGATATAATGATTTATGTAGTCGAAATAAATGCGAATATGTAATAAATAGATCAAGATTGATATTTATTGTTAGCTATATATCGAACCGTCCCCTAAATCCGCTTTATGCAGAACCTCTTGATATTAGAAAACCTGCTTAACTAGCAGTAACATAAAGTATCATGCAATCGGAGTACGTGGATTTGCCGATGCTTCGGGCCGTGTTGTATTACAGGGGCAGCATCTGATGGTATCACGCGCCAACTGGCGACCATGCGTCACTGGTGGGCGGCGTGTGCATCGCAAGGACAATACACGAGGTATCTTGTTGCCAGAAGAAGGTGCGGAGCTTAAAGGCCTCCTCGCACGCTATTCTTCTCTCCTCGGACCGGTGCCGGTTGAATTGAATTGAATTAATGCCGTATTTTACGTGGCGAGACCCGGGCCATCAGGCTCACTCTTCCGTCTGACCACGCAAATTTTGCTTCGCTCCTTACACCAACTAACAGAGAAAGGAGGTATTTCTTGGGCGATTAAACATGCGATTTGAATTTAGCTCAGAGGCATCATTTACGCGTGAAGATCTTTTACATGCAAGTAAATCTAGTAACATGGGACAGCCACGGCTTCGATCGGGTTTGAACCCGTCAACTTGTGTATAACAGTCCGATACGCTAACCATCGCCGCGACCGAAAGAGACGGGGTCGGATCATGGTGAAGATGACTTGGTGACAGATGTGGAAACTGAAATTTTCTGGAAATGTAGGAGAGGTGATGCGCGGACAATTAAATTTAGGTGTGCATGATAGTGGCAGATGTGCGAGAGCGAAAGTCAGAAGAGAGGAGTTGCAGGAAGAAGGAGGGTTGAGTAATTGTGCAGGCAAGATAGTGTGAAAATGAAAGTATGAAAATTAGAACCGTACGTTGATGAGACGAATAAATGCTGCAATGGGAAGAAGATGCAATGGAATTAATTGGACCGAAAAGTAAAGGTTTAAGGTGAGAGAGGATAATAGGGAAACAAACGAAGCCGGAGGTTGAAGATGCGTTATGGTGACGAGTGAACGAGATATTAATGAGGAAAGTACGAATACAAGATATTGTTATGAAATCAGAGGTGAAGTGAACATATTTACTGGGTGTCAGGCGGTCTGAGATGTATGCATGCATTTCTGAGGTTACAAGTAAGAAAACAAAATATGAGGGAAAAAGATGCATGCGATAGTGTGTGAAGTGAAGATAGCAGCGTCATAAAAATCAGGTAGTCTCACCATTTGTCGAAGAACCCCTGATAATCCTGTTTATAATGATGCACTTGCAATCATGTTCCTTGTTCGACTTGTAGTAATGATTGTAGTTTCGCTTCGAGAAACGCATTGCCTTGAACATCTGAACTTACATTAAGCATGGGAAATTACTTGAACTTGGCAGACCGTTTGTAACGATATAATCGTGATCATATCATTGCCTTGATTAGTTATTGCTGCATTTATAAGTCACAAATAGATTTAATTGCGTACCTTTTGCATATTTATTTTCTACGTCTTGCAAATGCCCAGTTAGCAACAACGTAGTGCAAACTTTTGAATTAATCCATTTGATTGTGTTTTAGGAAGTTTTTAAAACCCTTGGAGGCGTATAAAAATTAATGTTTTAGTCTTAATATTCGCGATTACTACTAACTCTATAAACACTTGTAAAACAATTAAAGCGACTTCTTCCATAACCACACCATTCTCGCTGAAACCTTGAAGTTAGTTTCCTTAGCAACAGAAGAAAGTGCCGAGCATGGTCCCGTACCCAAGTCCGCTTGAACATTGTGGCGTACGTGCTATTCGCTAGGTTCCCAACGCTATGAAGGCTAAGCTTGCGTTCGAAAATATACTTTTTTACCAACTAGAGTTGTTGATATTGATAATATGCAATTCACTTCTCCATACGGAAAAATAGAAAATACTTATATGTGTATTGTTGAATGTGATAATTGTTGGTAATTTGTGGTGGGTATCATTGGTGTAAAATTTGAGACGTTTTAGTTTTTTTATTAGTATTTGATATTCATGTATCAACTGCTATTTTTTAGTCCTCAAGATGTAATTTATACAACAAACGTAGAAAATAATTCTATTATGTTAATTAAATTATTCTATTAAATTATGTCTATATTTTCTGTTAGCTAAAAGCATTACATAAATATTAACCTATAGTGGTAGAGCCCTCGCTTTTTTAGCTGTTTTACGTCTACTGTTCTCAGCGGGTCCGCGCGGATGCGTGATGGCGTCATTGGTGGGAGCGCGGAACCGCCCGGACCATTGCTGAGAACAATGCCTCGACGGCCCCGCAAGCCTGAATAACGCTTCGCGCATTTTAACCCTGGGTTGCACATTCCGGGCCTGCAAATCCCTAACGTTTTGTATTTGACTTTTAACTCTGCTCAGCCGTTTTTTCTGAGAGCTCACCCTCCGTGTAATATTTCTTCTATTTTTATACTTTCATTTTAGTAACTGGCAATGGAAAAATTCTCTGAAGTTACGTAGGTAGGTCCTGAAATTTAATTCTACTATATAAATGCATGAGCAGGGATTTTAAGATCACATTAGTAATTATTTAAGACTATTAATAGTTATGTAAATGAATAATATTTTTTTTACATAAACACAGTTTACACAGTTACGAAATTATTCGGAAATTAGTTTATTGAAAATAAAAATAGAAACACTTGCCTTATTTATAAAATTGATTCTCCAATGTCGTGATTGTTCGTCAATTTACTCATTTTCAATACTCATATTTCATGTTTATTATTTACAAAGTGTCCCTGCCATTCGCTGTGCTCCTTTTTGCTCCCTCCCGTTGACATTGAATTTGCAACCCAACGCAAGCGCCTAGAAATATCACGTGCGAAATGTAGTGGGCGCTCCGCGAGGGCAGTCGGCGCGGCGTTGAGTGTTACGGGCCGGCCGGACAATGGCGGCGCGAGCGCAAAAAGAGAAACGAGCAGCGAAGGAACAAAGGCCGCGCGCGCTGTATGTCACAAAGGCGGCGCCAGACGGCAGGGCGGGCTCGACGCCGTTCTGATGAGATGACGGCGGCGGCGCGTGGGTGGTCAGCTCGCTATGGGCGCCGCGAGAGCGCGTTCAGGTCGCCAGACTCCGCTTTTGGTCGCGCGGAAACGCCTTGGAGAGGCTACGCGAAAAACGACTACGGTGCCGTGGGAGGCGTGATTCCGAGAAGGCGTTGGGTTACGGAAGTTGTACTTGGGATAGATCAGAAGGATAACGGGACGAAATTGAACAGCAGTCATATTTGTAGTTTTGTAATGATTATCGATGTGCACATTCCAGTTTTGAGGGATTCATACTTGTTACGTCGTGAGTGTTTTTATTTAATCCATTTCTCCTTCGTTTCACCTTTGTCTGGTAAGGCAGGATAGAGACTAACTCAGCATCACAATATCTGCAATCGTTGATTTTTCACAGGTTTGTAGAGGTATGCTTTTTCTTGGTTTAAGTAGTTGTTAAAGCGGGCCTTCCTTTTTTTCTTTTTGAGAATTCGCACCTCCCTTTTTAGAAGAGTTCCATTCTTTATTTTATTCCGTCGCTTCTATTTATTCTCTTTCTTAGAGGAAGAGTTGTTGAAAGAATGAATGAGGGACCTCAGACACTTCAAAGGAGCGTTGGCGTGTCCCATGTCCGCATTTGGACTCAAAACATTTTTGAAAACTCGAAAAAAGAAAAGAAAAGTGCAGTGTGGTAAAATGGATGTGTCACGGCTATGTAAGACTGTGATTTAAAACTACAAGAATAAAAATCCTTCATTTGTTTTCAAAACTTCAATTTAATGTTTTCAAATCTTCACAAGGTAATGTTAATGTTTTTCAATAGTCAGTACCATTAAAAGTTTCTTCGTGATTGTTTTTCTTTGTTTTTATCGTTCACTAAAATTGGAGAGGAAAGGACAGAGTAAAGACGTTGAAATAGTGGGTTAGTACAACGAGCGTCTGTGTAATGGTTTGCTATTAATGTTCACGAAAGAACTTAACTTGAAATGACATGGTAATCCTGGACAATGCAAGCCCGACAATCCATAAATGTATATAGTGAAAAGAAAGTGCTCTGGGCGTCAATTATTTTAAGATTAGATTGCTATCAGAAATAGGGCATTAGAATTAGACTGCATTATTTTTATATAAGAGTTGTATAGAAAAGTAAAATTAATGAAAATACATTTAAAATGAATAGCATTTCTTAAAAGAACATCTCACTTTAAATTTTACGCATTGTTATTCAATTCTTCCTTTTTTGTTCTTTCGTTTAAGGTATTAGCAACCTCTCTTCTATTAATCTCGCAAATCTGTTTAGCGTCTTTTGTTACCAAGAAGAAAGCCATTAGTTCATGTTGCCGAGTCTATTTTCAATTCATTCAGTATGATTTGGGGACGTTCCTATGTCTTATTTATTTATATATAATATTTTGGGTAAGTGTATTAGATTTTAAAAGTGACGCTGATAAGATGAGAAGCGAAAATGATAGGTCGTTGAAGGAAGGCGATGATGCTTCACGACAGTGCAGGATAGGAAGGCGTGAGACACGGAGGTGCAGCCGGGGCGGGGAAGCAGCGTGGGACATGCCGTCCGAGCCGCCGACACTGAAAGTTCGCTGGTGTCGACTGCACGCCCCCTGAAGAGCGGCGACGCCCGTATTCTTAATTCTGTGCCGTTGAGAAAGCAGGTGCGATATGGACGTACTCCGTGGAGTAAGGTTCTCGACCCTGGATCATTTTAGGAGTGGGCGCGTGTTCCGACACATGAGTACTCGTACTTCTGAGATGAAAGATGCATTTCAAATGAAATATTATTGAAAAAAATATTAGTTGTATTGACTGTAAACTCCCTTTAGTACATGCTGTTTCTGGTAGTAATCATATTATCAGTTACTTGCAGGGTTGGAGTATCTGATGATACTATTTATAAAGAAGTGTTGCCTCTTGTTCATATTACTGAGTCACCTTCATGGCAGTTGTTTGATCCATATTAGAGCGATTATTGCAGTACAGGTTTTCATCCCAAATCATTAAAGTGAAATGTGACATGAAATTATCACTACGTATATTGCATCGTACAAAAGATAGATTATAAAGTGATGATAATATTATTTCTGACATTATTCGTAATAATGATTTCTCAACTCACCGAGATCTTTAACGGGGTTGAGCTCGTTCATCTAAGTACGACTATTGCCATTAAACGCGTGGCGCTGTTCAACGGAGCAAAGTGTTGGTTGGAGCGTGACGCGACACGCCTTCGTGATCCACTGCTACGTGCTGTGTGTTGCGAATTCGCGGCGGCTCATTTGCGCGGATACAGCGCTCGGTGCCCTTTTTCGTATGCGTGCCCTGTTTTAGCGGTTCCCTTTCTCCTTAACAACCGGAGGAGCGTTGAAGGACGGGAGTATAGTTTGGTAAGTCGTTCAAAATGATCGTGCGTGTACACATCAAACCTGTAGTATGCGAATGAAAATTTGAATGTATGGACATTGGAACTAAGTGAAACCATGACATTTGTTTTAGAATTAAATCTTTCCTTTCGCTGGTGATTGAACCACTTCAGATAAGGAAATATTTTTGTTTCACGAATCACCTAAGTGATCCGCGTGGTAGACTGAGTGTATTGAAATGGAAATCGAAACGATATTGAAAAAAAATATTAAGCGTAAAAGAAATTGAGAGAAAAGTATAGTTTGTTTCTTGCTTCAGGCATTGGCGTGAGGACTGAAACGCATAAATCAAGAAAATAAATGGTCCAATGCGTAAGCCAAGATTCAAGTTTATCTAACGGTGTCTCTTGACTGACAATAAGTGAAACGATTAAAAGTGAATAAAATAAATAGAATTGTAATTCAATGGAAGTTTTCTTCATTCATGCGTTGACTTACATAACGTGGCGTGTCGATTCAACTCGCACATACCGATGAAAACGGGAATAGTACTAAAGAAGGCTAAAGAAGTACCCACCTCTGTTCGACGATACAGTTGTTAGAACGATATAAAGTGGATTAAATAAAGATAAATGAAGTTATTGAAGGTCCAAAGATTGGCTTAAACGGCGTAACGTCGAGACTTAATTTTGAGGTAGCTTCATGAAATATTTAGGTGAGAGGTATTTTAGAACGTTGAAAGAAAATTGGTTGTATTTGTTGTCATGTGTATTTAATTATTATATTACCATGATTCCCTCAATTTACGTATATTAATGTACAATTTGAAAACAAAAAAGCTTACGTAAAAATTGATTACTCTTCTGTGGTTACTTGTTCCGCTAAAAATGATTTGAATGTGACAACGATTAAAGTGGTTTTAAATTTTAAAACTTCGTTCGTTTTGAAGCCTATTGTTTTTTTTTTTTTTTGAATTTAAAAAAAATCTGAAAATTTCAAGGGCGGTGTGGCTCTTATGGCTTCCCTCTGCAGCCATCGTCGCTCAATTCGCTCGAAGAAAACGAGAGTAGAAGGACTAGCGAAGGAGAATGAACGCGCAGAGCAGCCTACGCAGGGGCGTCGCGAGGCGGTACGCACCGGCGCCTGCAGCGTGACGACGGGGCGCGTGGGGCTGACGGCGGCGATGCGCGCGTCGTGCACCACGCGCAGCTGGCTGCTGGGGATGATGAGCAGCGGCACGGCGGCCAGCGCCGAGTCCACGGCGTACGGCTCGTCCGCCAGCACGGTGAGGGTGTCGCCGCCGCCGCCGCCCACGCCCACGCCCGACCGGCTCACGTAGCTGCCGCCGCCGCCGCCGTACACCAGGCCGGTCGCCGGCCGTCCGTACGCGTACCCGGCTTCCGCGCCGCCGGTCACCGCCAGCGCCGCCAGCGCCATCAGTGTCGCCTGCAACACACACCACACACCATGTAGCACAAGAAATAGTTGACTATGACAATAGACAGATATAAAACAACTGATGCAGCTCAAGTTTATAAACCGACACGTCAGACAAGGTTTATAGCCAAGTCCGTTATTTGTGATATTTTTAGATTTAGGTTTAGATTTATTAGTAATTCCGCAATTAAGTTTGAGAACGTGGGGGCAGAATACACTAACTTAACATTACAGAACTAAACAAATAGGGCCGTGAGTCGTCCAATACTTTCAGTAATATAGGTATTTTAACTTATAAGAAACAAAAATCATAAAATTAAAAATACCCTCCTCTGGAATAGAAGTATTCATATCTCGTGTTTAGCTAAAACTCTTTGCTTTCGATGGTTTTGAGACTTCGTTTTTGTTTACGAACAAGCGACTATTACGGTTAGCGGGTAAAGTTATATAAAAATGTCGTATATTATAAAAAATAGGAATATTATGGCAAGAAATAACTAAGTTTCCACAAACACGCGTGAATCTCTTCTGGTAGAGAGAGATCAGCAAACCACGATTAAAATACTACAGAATGAATATCTGAATGTGTTTTGAGTTTTAACCGGGTTGTAATAATTTTGTGTTAATGTGTATGACTGGAGATGTTTAGCCATTCAGATTCAACAGTTTCAAAATTAAGCTCATAATAAGGATAGATATAGCGTTAAAAATGGTTAAAATGTTTTTTGACTGAATCCGCACAATTTTTTAAAATATACATTTTAAAAATATTGTAAGCCTAATATGTCAAATCGCAGGGGAAATGATAGTTGGTAATGTTAACAAAACGGAATATGAAGAAATAATGTCCTACATTTCCTCTAAAGATACTTGTGGTCGTGTTTGAGTTTTGATTTTATAAAAGGACGTTTAAGTAACCTTCACTGAAAGAAATTACAACCTTAATTAGACATTACAATAAAATTAATTAGTTATAACAACTACACAATTTGTAATTGTTTGTGCCCATGAAATACGATCGATATTTTTTGGAGAATAAAAATAATCATTTTCTCATTTCATTGTGTAACAGACTTCCAATATCATGGCAGAAACATGAGTTTGACCTTTACATGATTCATGCCTCCTCTTCTCTAAAACGTACTGACGCTATCTCGCAAGAGATCCTGTTTCGTGTATCACGAGGCAAAATGAAACTGTATTATGATGGCTCTTTCTTCGGAATGAATATTGTCTCTCCGGTGCGCCTTCAACATATCTCTCTGACACCTGTACCGGATAAGAAGCGTCCGCGCTACCGGCCACGCTCGCCCGTCCGAGGAATGCTCGACGAAGGCCAATCAGGCGAGCTTAGATCGCTGCCAGGTGGCAACGAGTCCGACGGCGGGAGGAAAAGTTGGGGTTTATCTCCACAGGGACTGATTGCATGGCTCCAGGCTTGTCGTTATATCTCGTTTGTTGGCGGTTGAGGCGTCAGGACTGACGGGACGCAAGCACCAACTTCATTTCGATTTCCTGCTGACATTTCACCCTCGGCCACTTCACCGGAACGGTCTGATGCGATCGGAACACCCTACGGTAACGAGATAGTGGCTCATTCGTCATGAGAGCGAGCATGTTGACGGCCCGAGATGAAATTGTGTATCGCGGGATGTCATCGTGGAGGGGCTAACGGTTTCTTACTCGGTGTAATATTTCCATGAGGGAAGCTCACCTGAGCCCCTGAACCATGATATTTCAAGAGAAGATGAGCGTGTGACGTTAAGCGAGAATTTAGAGCACAGAAGAAAGATAACAGAATTTAATTATACCTTTAATTTAATTAAAGTACGTAATGAAACAGATAGTGCTGTATATGCTTTTCGACACGTTAATCTAATCGATTAATTTTTAGATGAATATTCAATGGACTCGCAAAGAACGGCTTCAGTTGATGATACAAAATAAAGCTCCTTCAATCCATTAAGAACACTGTGGTAAAAGAAGCTCTTCGTGTTTGACTGATATTAGGTACAGAAGATATTTTGTTTTGAATGTACTATATTGATATAATTATTTGTAAAGGGTCATAATATTTCAAAAATATATAAGAAGCTAACACTTCTTTGCATTGTAAGTTCAGGATTAAAAGCCTCAATAACTTCAAGCTCAAATAATTAAATTTATCCTTACTTTAGGCTTTATTTCATCTCATAATATAATCAAATGATGCTGCGAAAAACATTTCTGTGGAGCTTCATTGGATTTTAACGTTCTAAATGGGATAATAATATTTTTTATTTTCTTTTTTTACCCAGAAATTACAACCCAGATCCTTCGTCTCGAAAATCACGTTTTCAAGCTACAGGACCCACCGTTTTTGAGATACGAACGATCAATGTCAAGAAACGCCTATCAGCCAGCCGTGTTGCGTGGGGTTGGATTAACGTCTCCGTAATTTAGACACTTGTGCTTTCTGACAAATATTAACATTTGTAAAGTGAAAACGCAACTCCTCTCCGTTAAATTCTCTCTGTTTTCAGACATCATTAGTTAGCTGCGAGAGCGCAAAACATGTCTACTGAACATAATTAGTACTACATAACAATTATTATAATATAATTATATTATTTTGTGGTTAAAATATTTCTTAATGAAGACGTTGGATAATACTCTAATAATCAAAAACACAATATTTTTACTGTCGTTAATATCATCCTCCTTAATATGAATATTTTTAACTTTATATTCTTGATCTTGTGGCGCATTTTCATTTTTCACGGGCATCGCTGACGTCTTGTGTCGTGGGCGGCGCGGCGCCTGGGTCGTCGCCCGGCGGAGGCGCCGCCGCGTACTAAGTTTTGCGCGTTTGCCAACGGAGCACTCTTTCTCCACCGTACCCCAACCCCTCTCGCGGACCTAGGTCTCGAGCCAACGAAAGCGAACACCCGTTGTCGTTTTGTTGCACCATGCGAAATTAAGATTTTCATTCCAGTTGATAGGATTACCGAGCTAATGCTTACGAATGTAGTTGTGAGCAGGTGGTGTTTGGTGATCGTAAGAAACGCTATGTCGTGAGTTACGAGCGGAATTGAATCACCTCGTGCGAAACAGTGGTTGGGGGCGGGGGGGGGGGGGATCGGAGGTTCGTGCGTTGACGTCACGTATTGGAAAGGTCCGGGTTTCGAACCCCGATCCGCTGGTTTGTTTTTTTCCCCTGCATAGGTTTAGTCTCAGCTGTAATTTGAAACCTGTTTCTAAATTAACTTCGTGATGCAGTTAACTTATATGACGCAGGAAGATAACTTAGTATCATTGGAAACCTTTTTCTATACATGATATCATTTTTACGAGACCGTTGCCATTATATCAGACCAGATATTTTATAATATGTTTGAAGAAAAATATATATTGTTCTCTAAATATAATAGCAAATTCTGAGGAAGGATTTTCGGGTTAGTTAATGATACGTATGAATTTCTTTTGATACCAATATTATACATTCTTTTAATATTCTCTCTGCTCTGGTATAAAATAAAATTCTGTTCGAATCATCTGGTACGTAAGCTATGAGCTTGTGATATTCTTATGGAAATAGTATCATCGCAATTTTAAATACGGTTGAATTGAATTGCTTACGGATACTTTTCATAGACATCAAATATGTCGTGGGTTTTACGAGCACGTCGTAAACACATTTGCAGCGGAATCGTTCTATTGTGTTAACAAACGGGAATCTGGGAAGGCACAGTCTATGGTCAGCTGCGCCTCAGGGAATTTTTGAGCTGCGCAGCTGACTCTTGGCCCACCCACCTTCATCCACCCGCGCTCCTTCGTCAGACTAATTATAGCGCCCCGGGCAGACACAGCTGCCGTCGTGACCCGAAGACATCAAAGAATGTGTCATCAAAAAATATATCCAAGGAAGTGGCGAAATAGGAAGACTACCACACGCGAGAATATTTTTTCTCAGAAATTGCTTCAAACCGGAGCGCGGAACACAAAAAATATTGGAGTGACACAACTTTATCGAAGATTTCATAAGCAAATAGAATACTAAGTAGTATGTGAGTACGGTACATCTAATTGATTTAATAATAGAATGAGTACCTTATTAAAAGAAATGAGTATTTACTATGATAAGATGTAAATTACGATATCGTACATCCATCGAAGAATATAAACCAAGAAATGCTGAATTGAGTAGTACGTCCACAACACGAACCACAATGTTTATATTTTCATGAAATTGAAATTGACGTGATACATTGAATCAAGTAATAAAATATAAAAATTCATTCATTCTGATTCGTCTGTCAACATATATAATTTTTGAACAAAGTCAATTGTTTCTCTTCTCATTCAAATTCATGATAACGAATTCTTATGCACTACATTACGTTAGATATGGACACGAGATTTAGGAGTATCGCTCTCATTCATTTCCCTGACGCCTTTGTGAGCAAAATTAGGAGCGCCCCAGGCGATCGCAACTGTCGTGCCGACGAGGGAAAGAAAGTTTCGATGAAGAGTGAATCAACAGCAAAACTACCAAAGTTCAGGAGTATAAGGCGTGGAAATTTAATTTCGAGACACGCCTCTTGAATTAACACCGCAATATAAAACCAACATAAAATAAACACCATAATATATAAAAAAACAAACATTTTTATATCTCTTTTTTATTCCCTTGAGAATGAAATAAAATCGCGGTTCTTCGCTAATATCTTTTCATTCATCACGCCTCAATACGAGGTTAATTACACATAGCTGCTTGGAACTCCAGGCCTCGAATATTTTTTTAAAATTGGGGAATGTAGGTTGCAACAAAACTGACGCGAAAATATCCAGTGTTCCTAAAACCCGGGATTTTCATTCCGGTCCATTGCATCAGGTGTCCGGCCGCCCGGAGAATCGCGTGGCCCGACCCCATTCATTCTAAATCACGCTAATTATAGCGTCGCAGGCGAACGCAGCCCGCAAGGTGACTCGGCCGCGTCTTTATTTACACTTTTGCGCAGGGGGCCCGCTTATTTAGAGCGTTGTTTTGGGCGCGTATTTCGCCCGCCGCGACGTCATCTCGCTCGCTATTTATTCCCGCGTACATCTTCGGCGGGCGCGTCCGCGAGCGTCGCGGCGCCGTAATTTCGGAGCGACGTGCGGCGTCAGGGGGAGGGGGCGACGCTTGGCGCGACGCGGCGCGGCGCGGTGGCAGACCCGCGCGCGTAAATAGCAACGCGGCCACGTTGCACACCGCCCGCGCTCTAATATTAGAGGGCGGGATCGGGGAGGGGGCGCGGTCTGACAGGGGTGCGGAGAGGAGCGGAGCGGAACGCACCCGCCCGCTGCCGTACCGTGCCGTGCCGTGCCGTGCCGTGCCGTGCGCAGCTGGCCGCACAGCGCCGGGGGCGTGCCTGGGGCAGAGCACTACGCTCCGCCAACCGCCGGTTGCCGCCCTGGAAGGGTAGCTCAGTTTTGACCACACATTTTTTTGGGGCTGATTTTTCAATAATAAAAAGACTGATTTTGCGAAATAACTGAATGTTTGGTAAGTCAATGGTGGTTTGTGCGTTTAGATACGAAACGAGACTTAACCAGACTTTAAAGAAGCCAGATTTGTCTCGGAATTGATGTTAGTTTGAAGTACCTCTCTCGATAGAATTTTTATTCTACCCGCTACTGGTCTTGGGCAGATGTTGATGTCTAGCGGTTTTCTAACTGACATTCTTTGGGGAACACCCTTTCCTCTAATACTCCAATAGGGCTGTCCCCGAAGGCAGTTGTGGTTCCAAACGCATTGCAAGGTATAGTAGAAGAAGTAATTTTCTTTTCTCATTCTCAATTCGATATAATTTTCATTTTTCTCGTAGAAGAAGAAGCAGCTTAGTGTCACATAATATCTAGAAACAAACTTTGGACAATTTTCAAGTTACCTTGGAAGTGAACGCGACTCAAAAATATAAATGTTACTTTGACTTTAACGTCTGATATAGGTTTAAGAAGAGAATGTATTGGTGCCTGAAAGGTGAAACAAATGTTTAGTTAATTATAACTTAAACTGCGTAAGAAAATTATTAAATTTTTCTCGATGAATTGGTCTTCTATTACAATCAATTCCAATCTTTTGTGAAGCGGAAATTTGATAAAATAAAGACAATTACGTGTTTCACCTTTTGCGCGTAGTAGGAAGTACATTGTATTTGTTATTTATAATTCCAGAATCTTATTGTGAGTGGCTTACTTGGAATGGGAAATAAATTGACGTATGTAGATTATGATGATGCCGAAATTGTGCAAAACATAAGAGAAGGATAGGACCCTGAGAAAACCTAGCCGTATCTATTTTTTATTTATTTGTTTTTAATTTATTTTCGTCGGTAAACAGTAAAATCTCTATACGACTTAACGGGAAGAAGTACAATTTGCGCTCATTATCTTGAGCTTCAAAAACCTCTACCGCATCCCTTTTACTAAACGTAGTTGAATGATGTATAAAGAAACCATTAACGCGTGTTTGGCAACATTTGAAAACTATATATTTTCTCTCCCGCGTGACTGAAAACTTATTTTCATTTTTCATTACAAATTCTGCTTCTGCGAGACGAAGATTTAAACGCCGCATCCCACAAGTGGAGAGTTAGCGAACTGGCCGCATGGCGTCGAGTCGTTTTAGGAATCGGGCGAATCGTTGCGGGGTGTCGCGACGCGGCGGAAATACGCCGGGGCGTGCGCTCACCTCCGCCAATCGCAGCGCGGCTCCGAGGGCGCCAGGGGGTGTTGGCAGCATTCCTCTCATATTTGGGCAACGGGCCAACGGACGTAAATGTATCCGCTCGCGTTCTCATCGAGGGTGGCTCGTCCTTTCGCTCTCCTTCGAACGACTGCGACCCACCGACGTCATCGCGGGTTGCTGCTTTCATTTGGGACGAAGAGTCGCAAATAATTGCTTTGGCCCCGGACCTAATGAAAGGGGTAATGTTAGCAACCGAAAGTGCGAGTTTGTTTCTGGAATGGAAGTACGATTTTCGGCTCTTTGGCTGCAAGCAAAGAAATATTAATTTAAGGGACAAGGTAATGTTTAGCAGGATATGTGTTAAGAATAAGCAATATTGCTCTTGGACTCTCCATTGTGGGTGCCTATTACTGCATTTGAGACAGCTGTCATAATATTATTTCATATTTAGTTCGTTAAAGATTAATATATTTCATGAGTTTATTAGCTCTCATTTATTATTTAATTATTCATTTTTTGAATGAAATGAACTTTCGAATACTATCATAAAGATATTTATGTGAGAACTTTTAAAACTTCAAGAAACTATTTGTCTACAGTTAAATTAGTGTCTTCTATTTCTGTGTATCTGAAATGCGCATAAATTTTTGATATTGTTACAAACAAGGAGTTGCATTTGATATATTTTTTATTACGGTCCAAAGACTCAGAACTTAATTTTCCCGCTGTGCTGAGAGAGACGGACGTCCAAGATACGACGAGAAAGCTTTTTCATTCTGTCAATCTGCTCCCATTGAGTACCGCTGTTGGAGGCGTGGCCGTGCGGCGGGTTGCAGTTCTCGGGGGCATCTATCCGCGGCGGCGGCGGCGGCGGTGACGGAACGGCGACGCGACGCGACGCGACGCGACTCGACGCCCGCCACAACCAAAACCAAGGCCGTCGTAACAGGCGTCGCCACCTCCGTCACCACGCGCCACGTGGCTCACCGGGCCCATAACTCCCCGCGTAAAGCGCGGTCGGCCGGGTGCTTAGTAAGCAAATCCGCACTCGCCACGTCGAGTATCGCCGCCGGATAATGGCGCGGCTTACGCGTGTTCCCTTGGCCGAGGACCAGGGCGCGGTGCCACCGCGGCAGGCGCTGCGCCTTCGCAGTCGTTCGCCCAAGGTAAATTTCGTGTAATTGAAGAGTTTGTGCGAAACACATGTATTTTTTTGCAGTGGAAAGTCGCTTTCGTGTAGAAGTCGACATGTGTAATGTTGGGACAAAATCTTGTCCTCGTTAATAACAATGTGTGGAACATGTGTCGAATAAGAAGTAGAAAATAAGGAACTAATGAGAATAATGTTTTCTGCTGTGGATTCGGGACTATATATGAGGGGGTATATTAAGGGAAAATACTGTTAAGGAATGAGTTACGTGATGTAAGGGAATTTCGTTTCTCGGTGTGACCGTCTTGTTGCAACCTGCTCCAAAAACAGCTAGAAGGCTTCAAATTTCTTTATGTGGAGCATCTGATGTACAAAACTTGTAAGCGACAAAATTCTCTGGAGTTCCCAGTTCTCTTGAGTAGTTGTAGTTTGTCTTTCACCCCATTTTATTTCCTTTCGTAATCGCCAGTAGGAGTAATTTAGAAGTTTATTCAAAACCACTACAAGACGGATTAAAAAATACTAATACAAGACGGATTATGGAGAAATAGTCTGCATATATGCTTAAAATATATTTCAGGAAAAACTGATATTTTCTTTTAAAAAATACGAATGACTTTAATAACATACTTTCTTTTCAATACATTTCTTTACCGAACATCTGCTTGTTCATTCATCCGTGACTGTTCCATCTCATCTCTAGATCAAAAACCAGAACATTATGACATGAAACTTCTTTAACCCTGCATCACGCAGGCGAGCCACTTTGCGATGCAAAACGTGTTGACTTTTTGTGAAGATTAGTAGTTGAGGCAGAGAACGTATTGTTTTCCAATCGCAGATGGATATCGAACTCCCTACACGTGTCTTGTTCGCAGCGGAGCGCGTTCTCATCCCACGCGAGTAAGTGAGAAGGGGCGTGGCACGGCGCGGGGCCGCCTGGGAAATTACGAGGTGCCGTAAATAGGGCGGAAGAAGATAGCCCCGCCTCCTCCCGCGTCGGCGGTTGTGGGGTCGCGCACCAGAGCGCTCTCGGGGCGACTTCGCTTAGGGGTAACCAACTCCTAGGCCCCACGCGCCTCCAACTCCTGACGGTCCCAAAATCTGGAGACAAATGCGGTTGTATTCTGCCCATGGAACGGGTGTTACCATTCCGCCTGGGGAATGAGTGCTTTCATATTTTGACGCGATTGGCAGTGACAATGCACCACACACACTTTAATATCATCCATTAACTAAGAATAGTTCTGTGGTGGTTCAAACCCTTCAATGCAAAAGCTTCAAACCCGCAAAAATGTTGAAAACTAAAGAAGAAGAAAATTTTATATTAATACTGATTCTCTTGTAATCGCAGAGCACAGTATAATAATAACATGTGGGATAAAAATATATGAAAATGTTTGAGTATTTTATTAAGAGCAAAGAGTTAGTGATCGTTGTTCTGGAGGTGATAGTGATTTACGATGTAATAAGAAATTAATTTTTTGTTTTAATGAAGATTTAATAAGTTATTATTTTAACAATCAAATTCCAATATAATGCACGTATCCAAAGGCACTCTATCAAGACACTCTCGGGAACCCGAAACGATTGAATGTGCCTTGGAGAACAAAGCTTGTTTGTTAAGGCAGTAATAGTTGATACTATGAGAACTTTTAATGAGACAAATGCATCTACTACATCACTTTAGGAAGAATACACAGTAATAATATTACGAAGAAATTTTTCATCTAGGAACAAATTGAACTCAAATGGTGTTGGAGAATCAAAATAAATTGTGTCTGCAAGGCATAATTTCACCGTTTGATATACGCCAAATGTTACGAAATTAGGTTGTCTAGAAAATTTAGTTTCCGTATCTCCATCTGTAAACGACGTTTAGAAATCATCACTGAATATTTACATTTGATTCAGGAAAACAAAGAATGTGTAGTAAAATAATGAAACACCACCATTTTGTACAGACGAATGATTCTTTATTATTTTCGTACTTTACGAGTCGATGACAACGAAGCTTTCTTGGAAGAGTACTATTAACATTTTCACGTGTGAAGATTGTATTTACAGAGAGGCGAGATAATATATGACGAGGTTAAAAAATTGTACATTTCTAGAAGTAAAATTTATCTACAGAAGACAAGTTCTACAGAAGACGTTAAATAAAAATCATTACAACAATTATTTTCATGAAATTCAGTACTAAAGACTGGATGATACATCTGTCACGGTTTATAAACGGAGCTTATAAGAGTATTGCGCAGAGAATTGAATAGTTAATACAGTATTAGGTAAGTATTATGTTTAGACTGTGTAAACGCAGGGAAAGTCATGTTTTGCTTTTCAATTATTATCCATTACGTGTTCATTTGCTTTGAAAGTTTTTTATATAAAACATCAAAAAGAAATATGAAATAGTGCCAAATATTTTAGACATTGTGTAGAATTTATCTTGATATAGTTTGAAGATTCTAAATTGTATAAAAATGTACAATCTATCCACGAATTTTATGGAATCTTATCTCTGAATAAAATGTCACACACCTCATAAGATAACCATTGCATTCATAATAGAATGAGGGAAAACTGTAAATTGACATTGATTTTTTTTATTTGTATCTGATGATTCTCGATCATATTGTTTTCAGTCTTTTATATTTTAGTGATTGGCGATATTTGGAGGTTGACTCTTATTTGGAGGTTTAAAATTTCAATAATTTGCAGCAATATACCCACTTTAATTAACTATGTGGAAGGGAGGGTCTATTGATAATTTTATTAGAAGTTTGCAGAACATTCAGTGGAAAAATTAATCTCGCCCAAAAATATTAGTGACGTTTATAATTTACTATACGATTTGAAATTATGTTATCTTTAGAATGTAGTAATTATGAAAATATGTCTTTAGAAGCCTTTCTTCTGATAATTATAAATCGTGTTAAACTATATTGTTTTATATCTACGCTAATTAATGGAGGGACTGGAAGTTTAAGGCAGGGACAAAATCATTCTTAAGGAAGGTTACGGTCATTCATCTCTATACACTAATTGCATTTAAAAGTATTTTCCATCACAAATCTAACAAAAGAATTTCAGTAAAAGTATATGTATAAATTAGCTGCCAATTAACAGCTTCGAACGTTCTAAACAAGGAGACGGTTTCTGTAATAAGATTTGGAATCAACGCGAAGGTTTCAAGAGTCTCCATTTTTCGGCACACCCTCCTCGACATTTCCTCGCACAGCTTGCGGTATTCTTTCGAGAGCGAGAGGTCAGTTGCGGGCCGGGTGAATTCTCTCAGCGCCATATCAGATTGCTTCGGAAGTTATATCCCAGCGACAGCTTTATTGCGTTAACCCATTCCGAAGCGCCATCGCAGATTTCAAGCCAATAAGAGAACGGCCGCTTTTGTCTCGTAACTCTCGAAACAAAAGGCGAACGAGCGCAGCGGGGTAGCAATGTGCGATGACGAACGAGTCGATGCTAGATCTGCTGCGACCTTTCCTTCCCATGCGACCACCTCGTTTTGTTTCGTTTCGTTTCCTCTCCCCTTGCCGTGCTGCGTTGCACGGATTGGCGGGAGTGATTAACTACAATACTCTCGGAAGGTAGTATGAGAACATCAGAAAATTACCTCTAGAACCTGCCTATAATTTCAAACACCTAAAAAGTACAAAGTCGTTTTCCGAAGAACATTTTTCTTTGTAGTTCTCAAGGAAAATAAATTAAGCACATAAAATGCATTTTTGTTGAATGTCTTATAGAAATTATATATAATCATAATTATATATTCGTAAGATTAATATCGCTAAATAATTACAAACTATGGAAACTATACATTAGTTGCTTGATGGTTCAGTATTTTGGGCGAAAAATATACTATTTCGATATTATGAACCGTTAAGAAGTGACTGGAGTGTCCAACCTTGGTGAATCATCTGGCATATGGCCACAAAATAAATAAAATTAAGTGCAAATAAAAATATTAGGTTAAAACATCACCCTATTTTGTTGTTATTTATTATTATTATTATTATTATTATTATTATTATTTACTAAGTTTAAAAGTCATTAATTTTTGAAAACAAATTACGCATTTAACCATTTTTAGTATACGGTGCATCACAATGTAATCTTGTCCGATAGAAATTATTTTAAAAAATCTCTAGGTTGCGTTTCATGTAACAGTGTAGAGCTGCCAAGACACAGGCTAGTATTTCTCTTCGGAACATCTTTTTCCCCCTCCCCTTTTCTTTTCCAACACTGCGGCGGAGAGCCATCTCTTAATTCAATTTTCGTTCATTAATTACCGAGCCACCCTGCCATGAAGGCCGGCACGGCGCTCCCGCCGTCCAGGCGAGCTGGCAGCTGCTTAGTGCAATGAAAGTCACCGTCTCCCTTCCGAGCAAAAATTACGCGTATTTCATCGCGGGCTCTCAGCGTTGATGGAGACGTCTAGAAGTGGAGCGCGCTTTTTATCTCGTCGAGAGATTACGAAACACGCCTTCCCGAGCAGATTCAATTATTTCGAAATAAAACGCCTGGCTGAAGGTTGATGGTCCCTACGTAACTACAGAACCCCGAAAGCTCCCCCCCTCTCTCCCTTTGGCACAAGAGATATTGCCGTCATAAATTCAAAAGCTCGCCGTAAAATGCGGTACTTCCCGGGTATTCTTAACGAGCCGCGATTGTGCCGGACACGCTTGTAACGTCGCTGTATTTACTCGCCGTTTTCCCGTTCTATGACGGTGTAAACAACGTGTAAGACAGATGCTTTTTATTTCAATAGCTTTCTCCCTTCTCCGTGCCGGGAGGTTTTATTAAAGGTTCGTAAAAGAGGCGCGTTCGTTGTGAGCGAGCGGGATGGGGCGATTGTTCGCTCGCGCGCCCGGCTGTGTGTTCGACACCCGACGGGCGCAGAGGGCGTGGCCGGGCCTTGGAGCGGGCGGCGCGCGCAGCGTGCTGTTTGGGAGTTGCACCGCTGCAGGCCACGGCCGCGGCGACGCCCTCCGGTTCTCGCGGCACAGGCGGAATGGAAAAACGAAGACAGCATCGCGACTGTTCTCGTGGGCGATTGGTGCTCTCTACTTTTATGTGCATAAACTTCCGTTCCCTGAGATTTTTGCCCGGTTTAATGGAACATATTCATTCACTCTTGTGAACCAGTAGCGATGCAACATGCCACAGACCTTATATAACTGTTATGCGATATGAAAATAATTGACTGAAAACTATGCACTTCTAATAACTTGGGCAAAGGTTTTCATCGATCTACTTGAACCACACCAAATCAATATTTAGAAGTATTATCTTGTAGCATCATCCTGAACTCACTTTATAAGTATCATCGACCTGACTTATGCATTCATGAATTATATTATCTGGCTGTGATTATACAGAAATTCGTTGCCTGAGCTACAAAAATCGGGAGGTTCGTAAGCTTTAAGCATACTCATTGATAAACAAATTCCTCAAAATTAGCTAATCCTACAGGAAATTTTAGAAATCTCAATCAACACGACGGTTTAGTTTTATTTCCTGTAATATTCATGTTGTAGATATCGTGTTTCACGAAGAACCACGTATTTTTTTTCATTTTCAGGTCCGCCACTAATTATATTGAAATGAGGCTTTCCTCGATTCTGCAAGTGAGGATATGATATGAATGAAGATAGGAGCAGAAAAAAATACGAAAAGTGCAGTTGGGAAACCGAGACTCAAGTTGCACACGAAAAATAAACGGAATGATCTGTTTACTATTCTTATTAAGGCAGTAACAGTTCAAACATGAATTTCAACATATTAGTTGCAACTCGCGCCAGAATTGATTGATAACGAAGCTGCTACCTTGCAACCCTAATTCCATGAACTACAATTTATTGTAATGCAATTTTGTGTACACAGATCTTGAAAATGGGAGGTTCAAAAATTTCCATGTACTAACGGCTTTTATTAGTATTTTTCTATATTGCCTCGAAAAATAATTTTTGCGAACCAATTTCAAGACAGTAAATAAAAATTTGACTGAGAATAAATTACGTCGGTAGAATACAACGGGATATGTAATTTTATATTGGTTCAATCAACATATCAAATTTATGGAATGCCTTCATCCTTGAAATAACTGCAGATTTTGGGGGAAACATGCCATCACGCGTGTCAGATCAAACACGCTTCACTTCTCAAGCAATGGTAATTTGCACTCGTGAGCGATCCGAAGTCATGACGCATGTTGAGAACCACGTAGGCGAATTTGCTCCAACGCAAACCACGAGTCTGTTCTTGCGAATCGCTCACCGATCGTAGCGCTTCCTGGTAGATGTCAAGGACACGAGCAGCTTGCTTAATAACCCCTGCGGAATGTTCATAAAAGCCAAGGATGCGACTTGCGACGTCTCTGGTTCCCAAAACTCCACGGAACCTCTCTGTCGCCTCTTTCGAAAATACCACTAAGCGGTTGTAAAGGTAATTGTTAGGCGTATTGGAATCGTGGCACACTTAACCTCAGTCCTCAAATAAATCAATCTTGAATGAAATATGTATCCGAAACAAACAATTTTGGAAGAAATATTGTTTGCGGCGAGCCCCGGGTGAAACTCATCAAACCACTCAGAGGAGAGTCAGTTAAAACTTTCAGCCTCAATGAATCATGAATGGTTACAGCTATTGAAATACAGTTTTGGTTGTGATATTTTAGCAACCAGAAACAATAAATTATTTTTTTAAATAATGTACAACACTTTGACCAGAATTACGCATGCCTTGTGTTACACGTTTGTAAGAGCTATCTATTAATGATACAGTTTGTAAAGGTGTTCACATCTTCCCAAGAAATACACTATACCCTACCATTTATTCAGAGTATCGTAAAAGATTTTAAAAGTTCTGCTGTTAGAGACGGTATTTGGAGACAAACACACATGAGAATGCTGGTTCTATAAATAAGGAAACGCATATTTATTAATAGTATTTCAGACTATTATAATTATTATACTATTATTTTTACCATTAACATTATTAAATACTCGAATACGTCAATCGTGGGAATGTTCAAAGCAAATCATTCCCATTCTCTACTTAATGAGCCACCTATTGGCTAGTGAAACAATTTTTAATAGTGCAGATCAGGATATTTTTCCTGTAATATTGATCCTCAAAATAGCATTGAATTCACTTTATAAATGTTAATATTTGTTGATTGAAAATGTTTAAATTAGCGAAACGGAAATTGAATTCTTCAAAGCAATTTTGGCCTGCTTAACAGTCTTTTATTTGAAATCGATAGCGCATAAATAAAAAAAATTATGGCCTTGAAATCTGTTTTTCAACGTTTAGGACGTCGAGTTAATTTGTATATCTCGCCATAATCAACAAAATTATATTTATTGGGTCCTTATATAACGTTTTTGGGAGTTGGGCTCATCTAGTATGTGCTCCACTTCATGGTAAGAGTGGGGCATGCAGTATACCGAATTGCATTAAATAATGTTCTGATAATAATTTTATTTTATGCAGAAGAAGTTGGAAAAGGGGGAATGAGCTTTACATGCTGGAATTCTTGAACGAGTTTGCTAGATGATTATTATTATTATTATTATTATTATTATTATTATTACTATTATTATTATTACTATTAAGTCGCTTGAAAATAGTTGTATAATCTCGTAATAATAATTACGTTCAGTCATAGTATGATGATCGTACCGTGTCCCTAGAGAGATGTTTAATTGAGTGTTTCCCGGGATGTTTCTCTACACCCGTGGTCACGTGAGATTTTCTTGTCTTAGCCATTGCGCGTCGACGAGCGAGGTGTAATTGCAGCGGGGGGAGGGGGGGCGATGCGTTCGTTTCGATAACAGCACGAGGCCGAGGCGGGAGACTACGCGCGCGGCGCTTTATGTAACAGCACCCGGCCTCGCGCGCTGGGAAACCGACTGCCCCAGAGAGCGCTCCCGCGTTTGCATCCAGATGGGCCTCGGCCGCGACGCCAAGGCGCGCGCCGCTCCCGCCACACGCCTCGCTCAGCGGACGCTTCGACTCGAGGGGGGGGGGATTATTTCAACTCAGGAGAGTGACCCAATTCAAACTGTATTATATCTTTTTTTGCGTAATCTGGTACAGTCAGTGACATGTTTGAATTGTTTTCTTCTAGAAATTATGGAAATTACGTGAACTTATGCATTTACAAAGTTACTCATTGAAAAATTATATGATTCTTCCTTGCAGTATGAAACAATTATTTTTATTTCATTTTATTTTAGTACAGGCAAAATAAATGCAATACAAAATTATTTTTACTTAGCTACAGACCGATGCTGCTCTTTACAGAAACGCGCCAAAGAAGCACCACAAAGAGGTGCAGGATAAGTTTTTCAAAAATAAATCGACTGGATGGCACAAGACAGCTAGTGAGAACGCATCAACGCGATGTTCCTACCACAACTTTGCATTCGTGCTCCGAATGATTCGTTCTTTAACCCGCTCTGGGGCGCACACGCATGTTACATTCGCCAGTGTCGCTCCCGCCTCGTTGCCGATCCGCATTGCAGCGCGTGATTGTGTCCCCAAGCAGGGGGCGCGGCGATTGCCGTGAATCACGTTCGCGCCGCGCCGCCCCGCGGCCTTGCCCCAGCAATGCGGAAAGCGCCCGCGTCGTGCCGCGCCGCGCCGCGCCACTCGTGAGACCGGAGACTTGCTGAAGTGGGCGCGGATCCGCGACGCCGCGGCGGATCGGCCGCAGCAGGAACCCATACGTCGGACCGGAGCCGGAATTCTCTCGTTTTCTCTCGTGGCAAGCACGGTCTTTGCAGTTAGTCGAACGGGAGCACTAATATAGACCTGCATTGTGGCAGCAATGTTCGTTTTTTTTATTCGTGCCTTCTCGACGATTAGGCATGACAGGTTGATTCAGGTTTTTTGTCCAACGGACGTTTCTGTTCTGTTCATAATCAATCGTCAAATGTTTAACTGTCATCAATAGACCCGCGGGAATCGGTTTGCGACTAGCAAATCAACCCATTATTTACGCCTCACAACTACACCAATACTGACTGTCTGTATACAATTATGCCCAAAATTTACTACAAGGTATGAAATTAGAAATGTCTGTACAATATCTTTTTCTCGTGCGTAGGTATTTATTAATCCTTTTTCTTGATTGCCAAGAGCTTTTACTGCATTTAGTAGTAACTAAGGAAGGAACTTAAGGAAAATTTCGAACTGCCTTCCGATCGGCAGAATATCCGGTAAATTAACAAATTTGCATTAGACAGTCACACGCCTTAGTTCAAATGTAGAAACTGAGCAATTTTTAGTTTGAAATTCTTCGCATACGGATTGGTTCACTATAACGAAATACTCGTTGACCAAAGGTGCGTTTAGGTTGGTTGTACGTTGAAACCTGCGTGCATACGCGCATTTGCAGCTTCAAGAGCAGTAGAGAAATGTTGGCGAAGGACAGCAAGTCGCCTGATGGAACGTTTTACGACGTGATCAGTAGCAATCACAGGCATTCAGAAGGTAAACCGTCGAGAAAGCGTCGTGTCACTGTTACCTTAGTTACATTACCACCGTTCTAGTTATGCAATACACATCATTTGTACACAACAAAAGATACACATCCCAGAATTTGTCATTTTACAAGAAAATTGTTTTATCAAGATCATTGCCGTTCATTGTGCGACCAGAAACAGTGTTTTATATGCTATATACCGACAGCATTATAAACCAACTCAATGATTTTTTAGACAATATTCCATTTTTATACCATTTTTCACATTATTAAATGATTTGATAACACCGAGGATAAGTTATCTCTAGAGTTACTGTCAATAACTTCTCTCTAGAGTTACCATGCGATATCTGTTTTTCCCCAGTAACATTGCAAATTCGAACGTAATATTTTTTTACGAGGAAATACAACCCCCTATCTTCGCAGATGCGATGCTATTTCCCTTTCGCCAAGGACAATGAACATTGAGACCGGCTTTCGTAACGGGATTTGTGCGAAACTGACGCAGGGGGGGGGGCGACAAACACACGCGACGCGACGCGACGCGAAGAGAAGAGAAGCGACGCGACGCGACGCGACGCGAAGAGAAGAGAAGCGACGCGACGCGACGCGACGCGACGCGAAGAGAAGAGAAGAGAAGTGACGCGACGCGAAGAGAAGCGACGCGACGCGAAGAGAAGCGACGCGACGCGAAGAGAAGCGACGCGACGCGAAGAGAAGCGATGCGACGCGAAGAGAAGCGACGCGACGCGAAGAGAAGCGACGCGACGCGACGCGAAGCGAAGTGACGCGACGCGACGCGACGCGACGCGAAGCGTCGTGTCGCAGCTCTGCGGCCTCCCTCCCTTCCGCCCCCTGGGTTCCGGCTGCGTCAAGGTGAGCGTCGGCACCTGCCGCGGCCGCGGCCGGCTCATTAAGGCGCCGCCACCGCTCGTCGCCCGCCACCACCACCACCGTCTGGGTCGCCGCGCGCCGCGAGATGGGCGCGCCGATAGCCGCGCGGCCTCGCCCCCGGCGCCGCGTTCCCGCGCTCGCCCGCAGAGTATTACGGGCGCCGCGCGCTGGGGCGTGCGCTCTCAATGGAGGATGACGCCGCCCGCCATCACATCGCGATGCGCTCAAGGCCGCCCGTTGTTCGCGTGGCGCGGATACTGCTTGTAAATGATACGGTGGCAGTACACGGGACCGGGAGGGATACAGTAATGTTACGTGACCAGTACGGACGTTGCGTATTCCCTTAATTATTTTAATGCTTGTGTAATGTATGTGCACTAAGTTAGTGGAAGAAATGTATACTTCTAAAGATAAAATCTGTAATGACTTAATTCTGGGATAAACGATTGTAAGTGAAGAAAGCGATATAAATACTAAAGTATCAGAAGACGTGATTTGAAAATTAATTCTTGCAACATATTGTCTCTGTGTGATGAATTGCTCGTTTTAGTACATACATGATCATTTTGAAGTGAAAGTCCTTGACAATTATTTTTATTCCTTCGTTTGTCATCAAATAATATGCTATGATATTGTAAAAGAATATATCATTCCTATTAAACTTTGATAGAAAGTGTGAGTAATTTTTAAAAGAAATGTGTTAATAGTAAAAAAGTTACCTTTTGATTGAGAAAATGTACAATTAAATACATCCATGATTTTCCAACCGCATGGATATGAAGTGCAAAATACCTGAAGATAATTTGGGCTGATCACCTGAACGTGAAGAAAGTAGTAAATAGCTCTCATCAAAACTACTTGACCTTCCAACTAATGAGTGAATTGCTCTGTTTTACGATCTTCTAAAGATCCCGTTAACTATTCTGCTGTGCTATTCAGAGCCTATCTTTATGTATTTTGTATTTACCCAATCAAGAGTTTAAAAATCTAGATGAAGGAAAATCTTTATATCTAATGTTAAAAATAACAGATTTAAAATTCAAGTCTATTGATGCCGTCAGCAGAATGGGAAGGCAAATGTTAGAATTTTATGACATTTCGAGGATACTATTTCTCACCGACGAATTAAATTGTTGTATATGGATTCAATTTTCTGCGTTATGTGGGAATATTTTCAAGAATATAAAACTCAGAACAAAATTTATGGAATTTTTAGCACATTAATTTGTATTCAATTTTCACACAAAATCTGTTTTCCATTTTTATTTGAAAAATAAAACAAAAACCAACACGTAGATACGATTCTGTAGATTTTCGAACTCAATTTGATGTTTTGGAATGTTTCATCATTATGATAATTTAATTCAGTCAAGGAATTTTTAATCTTTTCAGTCCCGACATGAACGTGCGAATTTAAATTAATTATCTCGTGGTTGATGCAACATTTTCTGGATGCTAGGACCTGCCTCTACCAGAGCGCAACGTCTAGAGCGATATTCATCGACGCTCAGTAGAAAGCGAACGCGCCAGGGGCGTGTGGCGTACCCCGACCCCACCCGGGGCGCGCGACTCAGCGAGTACGCACGGGCGACATCACCCTGCCGCTTCATAAATAAACAGACAACGGAGCGCCCGGTCGTTATATAAATCTCTCTCTCTCTCTCTCTCTCTCTCCGATAGCACAACGCCCCTGCACCTCAGACCATCTGATCGGCGGGCAGTGCTGGGAGGCCGTGGGCGGGCAGGGGGAGGAGGAGGCGGGCGTGTGTTGGGCGATTGGCGGGGGGTTGGACGGGGTCGCGGGGTCGACGCGTGGGACGCCCGGCCCGCCCGGAATGTTAATGCAGTTCATCAACTTCTCGTTCACAAAAGAACGGGTCTGGCGATAGATTATCCCGGCTGATTATCATAGCGCGTGGCCGCCCGTCGGGGCGCCCCCTGTGTGCGCCGCCGCTCGCCGCCCGCAGTGCGCCCTGGCGGAAGGGATCATCGCCAATTTTGCGAAGCAGTTTGTTTTTGTTCCTAGGAAATTTTATGACATCTGGATATTGAAACAAATGTGTTCGTTTCTTGCTCTCTCTTTTCTATTTTTATTTCCGTTTAAATGTTTCACGTCACAGTTATGGTGTTTCTTTTTTCGGAATTTCTCCAAATTAAGATTGGTTGTTCACATTACCTTCTGAGGTGAATGTCAAGGTTGTCGACCCTTAAGAATCCTAGTTATCGAATTAGAACTTGTCTCAAATCAATGGATCCTGATGGTACTATTGAAAAACGTGTCACATCGACAGACGTTTGTTTACTTTACTTGGGATGATGAAAATAATACGCTTATAATTATGATCACTCGTACGAAGAAACCAGTTTAGTTTAGCTCAGAGTTAGCTTTGTCGCTGACTCTGCGGTGGCTTTGTCTGGGAGATTCTAGGGTTCGAGTCCTGACGGCGGCGGAAATTCGATACTAGCTAAATAGCTAGGTCAAATTCAGCCTCTGTCTCGAGGAAAATGCTAGCGTCCCGCTGTGCTGATCAGTACCATTTACTTGGTTTCTCTGATCAGTACCAAGCGAATGCGACAATGTATGAGGCGGTATTATTTAATAAAATCCGTTATAATATCTAAAAATAATTTTGCAATTTTAATTTTGACATTTTCAATTAAGCAAGGCATTAGATTTTTTACTTGGTATAATGTAATAATTCATTTTTTTCATTTAGGATATAAAAGTAGTGATGTTATCCTCACATGCATTTTTTTTTAGAAAAATACGTTACCCTGCGTTAAGCAACATTTTATACATTTTCAACAAGGTCTGTATGACGTATTGTCCAGACACCGACAGCCTAATAAATCATTTTCAAACACTCTCCCTGAAACATGAAATCTGCAATGTCATTAAAAATGAAACATGCAGCGACCTACGCCACTTCGTATGTCATCCAGTACAGGGGGTCAACCGAATGGTCAAACAGGCATAAATAACAGCAACATGAAAGACGACTACAATAGCTCATTTTATGGCATCACTACAACGTAGGATCCAGCTGTACCATAGTCATTCTGACCATTGAGAAGGTCCAACAGGGCAACTTGTCCTCACTTATAATTTTGTTAAACATTCCTGTCTTCAAGTTTTTATTAAGAACAAAATGACCATTTCATATGTAAAACTGCATGTAAAATAAATCAAAATAAATTGTATATTTGAGAACATAACTGTAGAAATATTCAGCGTGAGCTAATAAATGTATTTTTTTAACAAATTCATATTTTAGTTCGATTCTTTGCTTGCTTCCTTTCTTTTGTATTTTTTATTGCCGTTGCTAGTTAACTCTGTTAGTCGAGCACATTGGAAAGCCCTCTATTCATATGCAAATTGTGCATTTTGTCTGTATGATTAATGTAAATAAAGGCCTAATAACAAACAAAATTCTGTATACGTATTAAATTAATATAATATATAAACGACTGGTATGCTAAATATATTTTAGTAAATGAATTAAGTCAACCTGTTACGATGTGAAGTTGTTTTATTACCTACGTAACAGGAGTCTGCCTCATTTATATCTCTATATTGATACTCGTGGTGATGGAAGTGAAAATTCACCGATCGATATAATTTGTATCTTTTCAAGTCGCAAATTTGGAAAGTCTTAACATTCCAACATATTAGTGCAACCCACGATTAGGATCCCTTAATCAAAATTTCCCATTTCTGTTACATTAAAGAACATTACTTGAAAATGCAAATGACTTTGGTTAATCCTCTGAGAAACTCAATTCCGATGGAAGGCTGAATTTTCCAGTACGTCCCAATGAATGAGGTCGTTGTGACGGGGTCGGCGTGTGCAACTCGCGCCGTTCGAAGGAAGCGGAGACGGAGACCCGGGTTCGGCACCGGCACCGGATGGCGCGGCGTGCAACCAGCTTAACAGCGACGCAGAAAAAAGTAGGCGGACCGGCGAGCTGGCGCCCCGCTGGCGACAGCGCCCGGGTATCATGATCGACCGCCTCGCCTGTACTCCACTTTTGGGCGAGGTCTGGCGCGTGTACGCGGTACTCAGCGGGCGTCGCACTTCGGACACTTTCGGCTAAACTTGTAAGGCGCTGCAGTCCCTTAAAGAGACGACGACGACGATGACGACGATGATGATGGCGAGAGTGATTCGCGAGCGAATGGGTGGCTCAAGATGTGGGGAAATTCGTAAAATTTTATTATTTGAAAGTGAACATTTATTACCTTTGATTGATATTTTGTTAGAGAGGTGAAGTGAGAGACAGGTGTCTTTGAAAGTTTGGAACATTCCAAATTGCTACAAGATAGTACTACTTTGTTCTAAATATTAAAAATACGTTGTGAAAATATTAGCTGCGATATCTTTTGGGAACAGCAATACAATTGGTTTTTGATTTTTTTCTGTGTTCTAAAGATGAAAAGTAAACTAAGTCGTGCAATAACATCATGGCGCAATGACATTAGAAATGTACAATATTCTTTTTGTTATTTATTTTATTCAATTCTAGAAAAAATAAACTTCCCTTTTTTCTTTTTGCAAACTTTTCACTCAGAAACAAAAAACTAGAATGCCACCCAAAGTATTGTCATCATTGTTCGGTTTAAGTAAAAAAGATGAGCTTACATTAACGAAGGTGATGTTGGTATTATTATGCTCTGCGAAATCAATAATAGCATTGTAAACGTAATACGTTTATACTGTAAAAAACTGAACTGAAACGCTCTGAACTGAAAATAAAAACACAACATAACGTAATTATTTATTCAGTTAGTTCTCTATAAAATCCCTGAAGAAAGTCCACACCCACTATTAGTGCCACTTTGTCATAAAAACCGCAGGCATTTCTCGCGCCCCACCTAAACAGCTTCTCACCGCACGAATGGCGAGTTACACACGTTGCAGTTACACGAATTATTCAGCGCGACCGGGACAATGGGGCGTGGACACATGTCGCGCGCCTCCGCCGCTGCGGCGACGGAGACGGCGGCGGAGACTCTGGTGTCGGTGGTCTTGGGGTCAGCGGAGGGAGCGACGGCTGTCGCAGTGGAGGCGACGGATGCAGAGGTAGTGGTAACGACGGTTGCAGTAGTGGAGGCGACGGATGCAGAGGTAGTGGTAACAACGGTTGCAGTGGAGTGGACGCCAACGGGACGGTGGCGACGACGGCGGTGGCGGAGGTGACGGCACGCGCCCTCCAGGCAATTAACATGCGTCTCCGCGACAGACGCGTGGGCGAACCGCGCGCGTTCGCGTGCGACAGTTGTCGCAGAGGGGGGGCACGCCTTGTCTCGTGCGGTCTTGCCGCGCAGGTTCAGCCCAAGTCCACAGCACCACTTTCTCCGCGCGTGCTGAGGTTGGCGTCGTCGTCAATGCGCCTCGTGGGGCCGCCTCCCTTCGCCTCGTGCGCCGCGACGGGGGACTGGGGCGGGGCACTTGGGCCGAAAGCTACTCAGAGGTCGGAAAACTGGCAACCATTCGATCTTTTTTTTCTGAGAATCCAGGTCATCCTATTAATGCAATGGAAAGTAATAGGGTGCTGAATTATGAAACTCGCTTGTAATGCAAATTATGCATTATCCCCCCTGGAGGTGCGAAGGAGAGTTTACTGTAGGGAAAGTTCGTGATTACAAGGAAGTAACGCCCACCGTGGCGCTTCAAAATTTCTTGTCCTAGTAATTCTACATAGCTCTTAATTTGTTTTGACGTATCTTCCTTTGTGCAAATAAGAGTACGTTTGCATTTACTACATTTACGTTTGTCTTCAAATTGTACGTGTGTGAATAAAATACAGTGATAAATACAGCTTCGGATTAATCTGGTGTCATTTTTTTGGCGCCGTAGTTTAGTCTTGAGATATAGTTCCATATTTAAATATTTGGTGAAATTTGTTTTAAGACCTTTTATGTGACTCTTTTTTTACGCTCGCAATTATCCTTCTTTGGAAACCAGCAACTCCTTAAACCATTCCACGAAAAGTTACGTGACAGATACAATTGGTAAGTTCATAAAAGAGAACAAATTGCCTGATGCATGACGACTGCTCAATCTTGCTGTCATTAAACCGAGCAAGCTTTATTTACAGATCTTTTGCACATGAATTATACAACTTCTTTAGTTGCAAATATCATGCATCTGAAGGATGAGTCATTCGATTATGCAGTTTCAACCTCAATAAACATGCATATCGTCGGATCATAACTCAACAATCGTATGTAAATATAGCCGGAATGAGCGTTCTCTTCTTGTAATAATTATTCTTCCAGATCTTCATGTTGTAAACAGGGTACTTGTTGACAGCCCTGTTTTGACGTTCCGTTTGGGTTGTCACATATACACATAAAACCTAGAATACTATCGTGTATCAGACCATAATAATATTTATATTTATGTTAACAATATGTATCTTTGAACGGCCGTTTGTGTGTTGGAAAGGCCGGAATATTCATTCGATGACTCATTATTGAAACGGATGCCTTCGAGATGCAAGCAACTCTAATGAAATGTGAGCGCTATTTCAAAGGCATATCGCGTCTTCCCGTCGTTAAGCTACCACGTGCTGGCGTCTCCCGAAAACCTCTACTAAGTGCATTTCAAATGTAAATTGGTATACTCCTCTCAGACGAGAAGATTTCGAGCTGATTTCTCAAACTAATTAAACAACGGCGATAGATCCATCTGCGGCTGCGTTAAGATGACTCAATCTCTGTCCCCCGCGCAACACATTCGGAAAAAGCCGCGACGCCAGGAGCGGCGACGACTCGTTCCTTCCGAGTTACGGCGAATTAATGGAATATAAAACAGGGCGCGTTTTGGAGATCCGTCTGAGAGCTCTTCGGCGTCGGCGTCTTTGAGGCGACAGGGGCCGCCGCTCCTAATTAAACGGCGCTGTCGCCGCCGCCGCCGTGCGCGCCGCTCCAAAGACGCCGCGACGCGGTTGGGCATGCGCCTGGCCGTCGCGTGTCTGCAGATACTGGTGCTTTTAGGCCGCGGGGAAGGCTGCATCTTGCTACCCTTGTAATACGTATGTAGACCCTGTGTCATCAACTTAGGCGATTAAACGTCGCAATTATCATTGTTTTCACGAGGGTTAAAATAATGTACGAAATTTGAGGTTCTAGCTTGAAAGAAATCGGCATGCAAAGAACTATAAGTTACTCTTGTCTTACTAGAAGTTGGTCTTGCTATCCTTGTAATACGTATCTTCGACCCTGTGTCATCACTTTAAGGGATAAAATGACGCATTTTTCTTTGTTTTCACGAGGGTTAAAATAATGCGCGAATTTTGAGGTTATAGCCCTTTGGATGCCGGTTTCTTTCAAACTAGAAGTTAGGTCTTAGAGACTTTTGGTTTACTATGGTTCTGATTTTTTTAATGTAAAAGCCGTAAACAATATGCAAAACGTATTGCAAATTAAATTGATTAATTTTATATTTGAGGTCACAAGTGTGACAATTAATCGGGATGAGTATACATTTATTACGCTTCTTTTCATCTTCTTGTTTAAAAAAAGTGAACTGTTCTTGACTACTAAATGATAAGGTTCAGTTCAGGAAAGAAGAATTAGTCAGCGTAACGAGAGTGACACAACTGATTCTCCGTACAAGGTTAACTACTCAAAATTCATTATTTTCAATTATGTCTATCTCAGTGCTTCAAAATGACTTGTAATTAATTTTGTAGTGTCTTTCGAACGTGCAACACATTTGCAAACGGTTGGTAATTAACATTGAATTGTTGCACTGATACGATATAACAAATTCTCTTAATTTTTCTTTGAGTGCCTCTTTGATCACCTTTTCACTCATTTATCACCAACTCTCAGATTGTAACACCACTGGCTCGTATTCCGACGCTTAATAAACCGCATCTCCTCCCCGTTAGGACACCTATTCTTGATTTACAGTGAAGAACTTCCTTTCGCGATTTTTATGGTGGCATAAGCGCGTCCGTCCGCTGGGTGGTGCTTGCTGTACAAGGCGCGCATTAGAGTAGATGGAGCGATCTCTCCGTCATGCATGGACACCGGGCGCTCGTGTTGGAGATTGAAACCGTCGCGCTTGAAAATATGAACCTTCTAGAACGTCATGAGTGGAGCGGGCGCAGATATATTTCGGTGGGTAACAGTTGTTGCATATGGTGAGCTCTAGAAAACAAAAAGAAAGAAAGAAAGGAAGAAAGAAAGAAACCATGTCTGCCCCATGACCGTGAACGGGTGATCTCGAAAGTTGACCGATAGGCAGCGACGGCGTACATCGGTGAATGCATGTTGAGCGCACAGAGGTGGAACAATACCGCAGCGCGATTGCGATCGGGTCGTAACTTACGCGTCGTGGTTGGAGCTACTGCGACCTTAACAGAATTTTTGCGGGGTTGGAGGGATTGTTTTGAAGCGTGCAGATGTCGCTATCAAGAAGGTTCCATGTAGCTCTTCGCATGGCTGACTTCAATGTCCTTTGAACTTACGTTTCAAACTTTGAAGGTATTAATTATAGTAACCGACTCGTGGACTGGTTTAGTGAATTTGTTTTAGTACCGTGGCAGATTATTTTCCATTATCATTTAGTTACTGACAACCATTAGAAATATCATCAACGTTTTTCATAACAGAAGTTAATCAAATTTTATGATGATTAACTTCCCTTATTACTTTTCATTAAAATGTTTTTAATTCTGGTAATTCTACTAAAAACTGCGTCAGCTCTATAATTTAAAATTGCTTTAGGATAATTTATCACTATCGTCATTTGTATTTTGAAAAATATCACTGTTTTTTTTTCTGACAACTCTATACGGTAGGAAAGACTTATCTTGTACTTGGTACATAGTTTTACATTGAGAACAAATCCCTAATTATTACAATGCGGTTATTTACAATATATTTTGTCGATCCACATGGAGACTGTTGTATATTAATATTATTATAAAATAGGATCATTCTTTAATAACGGCAGATGTGGCTAATGGTATGCATTTAGTAATTTTTTTAAAATGTTGAAGTATTTTTGTTTCATTTAACTTAAATTCAGAGTAAAACAAAAACTTCGCCCAAGACATATAATCCACGTTTGGTTCTAAAATTTGGGGTCTCTGCCAATTTGGGGGTAGTACTTGTTGCTCTCGGACGCACATCTGAATACCACCTTCCAGTTTGAAATGCGGCAAACGAGGTCGGTTTGGCAACTTTTTTGCCCAGTTATTATTCAGTATTGAGTACGTTAACGTCCTTGACGGAACATTGTGTCTATATAATGAAATTAATGAAGCGTAACAAGTGTTGACAGTGATTTGCATGTAGTTATATTTAACTAATGGCCTTCATAGAAATGCAAAGCACAATTATTATTAGCAGGCGGGATTACTCTGGAACAATGAAAACACGTTTTTCTTATCCACATAACTCTTTGGAAAATTAACTTTGTAGAGCAAAAGTAGAATTAATGCTATAAGAAGAGCGGTGAAGATCACTTCCAGCGGTGCCGCTACTAATGTAGTTATTATTATCAGGGTAGTCACAAGCCGTAAACCGGCATTTTGTTTGCTTTTTGCTGCGCCATGGCACTTTTATGTGCCTCATTCAATGTAATGCAATATTCATACTCTTGTTCAAATCGTGCCTGTATTATTAGGCATTGTGCGTCTTAATTGACGCATTGTAAAATATACGCAGGCGAGGTCAAAGGCTACAATACGATACCGCCTCTGCAGCCGCAGCGACAGGAACTGTCGCGGTAATGGCGGCTTCCAGACGGGGTTATGGGACAGTCACGATGGATTTGTGCTCGGCACGAGAGGGATTATCCTCGGTCGCCTACAGCTTTATGGCCTGGCCGAGACGCCAGCCCGAGTTCCCATGGGAGCCGATCGTGGGCAGAAGCACGTGGGCCGCCCCGATTCCTGCACCGCCGAGCATTGCAGGTCGGCCGATGGACTCCGCGATGCGTGTTTTGCTCCGGTGTTCGAGATTTCGCGCGGGTTTATTGCAGTTGTTAAGATAACGAGGCTTACAAGACGTATGTTCGAGAGGTTTAGGGTGGTCCTTAAATATTTTCCCCCCACATAGATTTCGAGCACCCGCAGTCGGGAAGCACGAAGCTGCGGTGTTCTCATCATCTGGCATGGAGCCGAGATCATGAGGCTATTGACATACACGAAAGGAAAAAGCGTGCAACCTTGGCAATAAGCTCCTGGAAGCGCTGGCTCGAGTTCAAGTACCTGATCGTAAAGTATTTCTGCGCGGACATCTCCGTGGGGAAGTCGCTGATTTTCGACTTTCACTCAGAATATCGTATATCCATCCATCTGTCTGACTTTTCGTTGCATGCGTTTGCTGAATGCAGAATAGGAGAGGTTTGGCAGGAACACATTCGAGATCGAGAGTTATCTGTGATAAGATGGAGAAATAAGACTTAGGAATGTCTATTTTCTTCATTTTTTGACATCACATGCTGTAAGTACAAGCAGCCAAGCTGTTTTCTTAAATTTAAAAGCTGAAGAATTTGACATTAAAACTACACACAATTTTCCTTTTCTACATCTGGTAATCATTTTAATTTTCTTTCTTATGCGGAATAAATACCAATAGTTTATTGCATTGTTTTCCTAATATGTCATTCCATTCGTTTTGACAAGGCATTGGGTGTAATCCGTGGGTAATGGTCAATGAAAAGTAACAATTCAGAAAATAAGCTGTGTCACGAAGCACACACGCGGAACGTATGTAAAGAACAAAATACGTACGTTTTACGAGTATCAAGCCATTAGGTTGATTGGCCGGTGAGAATATACAATTCACAAAAGAAAAGCATCACTATTCTGTTGCATGAATATAAAATAACAGGTATAACTTCGTTATCCTACACAACATGCGATCACCGATCAAGCGAGTGACGTGCAAGTGGGTTGTGGAGCACGTGCTCTCCGTTTTTGGCTCCGCCGATTGCGCGAACATCGTCCAAAACGGAGGTCAAGATCTCCCTAGCACTGCCCGACCACCCGAGAGGCGGCGTCGCGCCGCGCCACGCCACGCCACGCCACGCGCAGTCCATCAAACCGCGCCACGTCTTTGAGCGGGCCGCCCACGTGGCTTACAGCCAACGCTTGGGAGGATGCGTGGCACGATCCCAGTCACCGCACCCCCGCTCCTCCCTCACCCTCTTCTGATTCTTAGGAAATGTCTTTCTGCTTCGCATTGCAGCCTGCCCCCCCCTTGAGGCGTGCAAACGATTATGCCGAGGAAAATGATGGAATAAATTGTGGTAGTGGCGCACCCAGTGCAGGGAAGGGGTCACATGTCCCCCTAGAAGTCAATGATACATAGTCAAAAATATAATGTTTACTAATGTTCTATACCGATGAAAGTCACTCAATAAGAAAATTGTTAACGTTACACATATTAACGATAAGACAGTAAATAAAAATACATTTTATATTCAGCAAAAATTGAAAAACTTTTCTAAGAAGCCATCAGGACAGCTGGACACTACACCAGTAGCCCTCTTCTCCTCCGGGCAATTCCTGGGTGCGCCTCTGAATAGTAGAGTAATGGAAGAAATTCTAGAAAGCATGTCGTCAACATTATTTTGTTCGTAAATTTTACAATTGAATATTGGTACCTAGAAAGGCAAGTTGTTCTACGATCTGCGTCTCAGTTATGGTGTGTTGTCTCTTAGTATTTACACTTTCAATCTGTTCACCATCATTTACAATTTTATTGAGCTCTTGCAGATTTAAATCCACAATAAATTGCTACATCCCGAATCAATCTTTACATTATTCTCACTAGACGCGAATTCACAGGCTTTCATCGAAAATTCTCATGAGTTTTGCCTCGATCCTTAATCTGATTCATTCCGTAATGAAATGACAGGCACGCACACAATAGGATACGGTTTGTACAGATGTAGCAAGGGCAATATTATTCTGAAAGTGGAAACAAGAAACAAGTTAGAATTATCATAAATACTACAGATCAATTGGAGCATTGATTCAAATCTTCAATCAAACGGAAACATTGAACAATTCTTTACTATGTAAAGAAACTATTGCTGTTTAAATAATGCATTAATTAAATAATCTATAATATTACTGTTAATGTAATACTTTACATTAATTTATTTTTATAACTTATAACTTTATAACTTATTTACAATAAGTTGTTATATTATTAAATGAAAAGTTATCAAACCATTGGCTCCCGATTAATTTAGGACGCTTCGAAGTCCATCAAAATGCATTCTATCTTTCCCAACATTTTGCGCGGAGCGGCTGTTAAAATCTCCGCCGGTCTTCGTTACAAAGCACTTGCTCCGTCGCCTCCGAGCGCAACCCCCGCGGCGCCGACGCTCGCGTGACTCACGCCAGGGTCACGGCCGCGGTCGCGAGGGGCGGAGACGACGGCCGCGGCGGCGGCCACGGCGGCAGCCGTGCGGAACCGCCACGCGCGTCTGCGGCGGCGTCGTCGTCTAGCGGTAGCGGTCGCGGGCGCCCGCAAGCCGCTCTCTTCCGAAGGATGTGCGGCGTGAATGGGAGCTGGTATACGACGCTGTTTGCGTGGTCGCGGTTGAACGGTTGGCTACTAGAGCGAATCGGTAATAGGACACCGTCGCCGCGATGCGTCGCGGAGTGTACTTTGTGAATGGGCGTGGTGAGGCGTGTGTGGAGGTACACGAGCCTCGTGTTTCGTAATGTAAAGGGAAGTATTGCGTGCAAGAGGCAGGCGAGAATGTCAAATCTTTGTGTTCGTGCGGAATTGGACAAACATTTGTTATGAGTTAGTAAGGGGTACTTGATGTCGCACCAAATGTGTGAGAATGATTTACCGAATGACCGAATAAGTAATTTTATTGGTTTTCTTTAGTGTAATGTTTTTGAAGATGGGTGTAGCAATTTGTTTGATATATTACATCATAAGTTACCTTTGTAGTATGGAGAAATAACCAATGTTCGCTCAATTCCACCCGATTCGTTATCATTCGCTTTTGCTCTACCGATTACGCATCTGTTTTGTAAATATTCACTCTTTCCTTGGGAATAATATACTTTAATTAATTTACATTTGAGTGTAAGTTATAAGCGCTTTTGGAATATTTGTTCCAAGAGAACATAAATAGAAAATGAAGAGACAGTGTTCTCGGACTAAACTGAATCCTTATAATGCTCTTTTATTTTTATCCTTTCCTTGTAATGTCACGTACAAATCTGAATTGAAAATGGTATGTATTTTCCTCCTAACTGCATTATAACAATATGTATTATTCCGTCTTAAACTCGGAGTAAGATTTTTCCTTATGAGTTGTCAACTGCAAATGCATTGCTTCATAAACTACCTAACATCATAGCGAACGATTGTAGCCGACGTACGAATGCTTCCTCACTCTTAAGTATAAGCATAAAAAAATTTCTCGAGTGATGCATTCAAAGCAAGAAGTCTTGTTTCACGGGCTGAGACAGCGATCGGTACTTCACGGCCAGACTCGAGAGGGAAGGAGTCTTTACGAGGCTGCTCCTCTATATCGCTGAGACGTGATTCGGCAGCCTCCCCTTCCCTGCCTCACGTACACCGCCTCCCCAGCATCAGACAACACTAGCGGCGTACGTGCGTCAGATACACGATTCCGGCGGGTTTTATGATGTAGCTCATTACTTCAGTGGCAGAAACGAAGCGGCCGTTTGTCTCGGCGACGTACCTCCCGGCAGCGGCGGTGGCGGCGGCCGGGGCTGCTGCGGGTTGTGCGCGCTGGCTCGCCTGTCCTGCAACTCGCGAGAAGGGGCGTGGGCCGCGGAGCTCGTTTGCAAGGGCACGCCCGCCAACCCATGCCCCTCTCGACGGCGAAGTGCCTCCAGGTGCCTTCCAGACGAGGCGGCGGTTTCCTGAGCTCTCGATTGGAGATGCTGGGCTGGGGAGACACAAGGGGTTCTCGGAGAGCATGCCTCTAGTCTCTCTTGAGTTCGAACCCAGACAATTGGATTTGCATTGCCCAAAAAAGAGATGCGAAACTTAGAAGTGGCTTGAACTGGTATTCACTCTTCTTTCAAGGAGGTGAAGTTCTCTCTGTTACTTTTTTCTCTTTGTGTTTAGAAACATTCAACTTAAATTGTTTAAAAATAATTGTTGTATACACAAATTTAGAATGTGTTTCTTGGACCAAACTTTTGCATAAGAAATATATTTAAATATAAAGTTATGACTTTGTCTGTAAAGAAGAGCTATGTACGACATATATCTGAGATGTCTTTGGGCGACAGAAAATGTAAAATTGAAGGCACGTATTTTTCGTCCCAAATCCAAATTTCTTTTAATGCATAAATGGCTCGAATATATGTTCAATGAATTTTAAAAATTAAATTTTATCACACGCACGATACAAATTGTTACAGCTTCTAAGTGATTCTAAGTAATGTTCCAAGTTCACGTAGAGACTTGAGGGTAAACTTGGCTACTGAAGCAAAGCTAAGCATTTTCTCCCAGAATTCCAACGATCTGTCCAAAAGGTACTCGCTACACCAACATGTGAAATTCGATTTGTGGTCGTCCGTGATCGTGAGTAGCAAGGGCACGTACACAGAATATTTGAATTACTGAGTGGAACTTAGAAATCAGAAGGAGCCTTCTTGGACGAGGAGATTGATATTATACGTAGAGACGAAAATGTTTATGCCCAAATGTCTTGATTGGAGCGTGTGTTAAGAAGTTCAAATAGCCGGCGTAAGGAGTTTACGACTGCCTCATCAGCCTACACGTATATCAGAAGCGGAGGCCAACGCGGATTCCTCCGACGCCCAGCGCTTTCGACCTGATGTTTCATTCATGCGGGGGCGTCTGGCGTGAATCACAGCGGCGCGGCGCGGCGCGGCGACGGGAAGAAAGCCGCGCGAATACATATTTCGGGGAATCGCGAAACTGGGCGTCGCGGCGACGCGGCGCGGCGTTGTGAGACGTGAACGGCGTCTCGATGCGCGGCCGTAGAAGGTGGTCGGACGCGACGCGGCGCGGCGCGCAGCTCAGCTGCATCTCTCCGCGCCGTGCCAGGGGCGCTCCGGACCGGACTTGAACCGGGGCCAGGGCGACGTCATCGCCTGATACAGTTACGCGGGTGAGAAGCGTGGCGGTCGCAGTTACTGATCCAATAACCGCGCGGTGAACCTAGGATGTGTAGAAATGGCGGTATTTATGGCATTCAGTAAGCCTACTTTTATTAATGACAAAAAACGCCAGGATTTTGAGAAACAAATTCTAGTCATATGAAAAGGGAGACCAAAATGATTGTCTATCTATTCTAAATTATTATATACAATGGTGTCCTCTTGTATTAGAGACTATCAAACAATTCATATTTAAATTAATTATATTTTATTTGCATCTTGCATAAAACATGTTTCACGAAACGGTGCACGACACAACACAACGAAACGTTTAGCGAAACGTGTTTTATGGGTTTTTGGGCAGGTTAGGTCCCGAAATCGTCTTTAAGCGAGATGCAAATAAGATATAATTAATTTAAATATGAATACTTTGATTGTCTCTAATACAAGAGGATACCACTGTATATAATATTATCTAATCATACTAATCTTTAAAATGATTCATTTCCGTAAGTTACCATTAGAGCTTGGATTTAACAACTCACGTTTGAATTATCTCTTTTCCTCTTGACAATACGCGAGGAAACACGGATTGTAAATGTATAAATAGAAATAAAGCGTCTCGATGAGGTGTTCTGAACAGGAACATGGACATAGTACATGTTTAAGTGTTTGCGATCTCATAAGCACTTCTTATAAGGCTGCAAAAAGAAATAAGCCGCTCAGGCTCTTTTTTGCGTTTGCGATAATATCCGACCTTCACGTCACCCCGTTTGGTCAAGGTTATTCGACTTGCCAGGAACAGCACGCCCCCCATGTCGCGCGGCGTGGGAGACACCGGTTACCGTCTTCCTTCAGAGAACCGGGTTCGGTTCCCGGCGGTCTGGAAATCCGGCATTACTTAATTCTCCCGTGGCGCGGGGCGCGTGGGTCGATCTGCCGCGCGAGCGGCACGCGTGCGCACGTGTAATCTGGACTCGCCCACGCGGGGCCAAGTCGCGTTGAACCCGCGCCCGTTGGCTCGCCCTCGCGCGCTCCGCCTATATGGACCACGGCGCCGGCGCACGCCTTATTAACAGCCAACGGCCTCCCTTCGCGCCGGCTTCGCTTCCGCCGCGTGGGTTTATACGCGCACACAGGCCCTCGTGCCGCTCCACCCCTTCTCCGTGCCGCCCCCTGCCTGATGCATGTGACACCCTGGTGCTCCTCGTCGTGTCCCTTATTACATCCCCTTGCCACCATGCAAGCAGCCCCCGTGTCTTCGCTGTGCCGCCCTTGCCTCCCCCATGCCTTCCCCGAGCCGTCCCCCTTGC
>BOPP01000080.1:4486734-4533404 GCA_017312745.1 Gryllus bimaculatus
CGCCCCCGTGCCGCCCCCGTGCCGCCTCCCATGCTGTCCCCGGTTCCTCTTTCCCATTCCTTCCCACTTCAGACTCCCCTGCCATTCCTGCGCTACTCTCCGTCCCAGTGCGGAATAGTCCTAGTATTGCGGGCGCCGGCCATGTCACCCCCGCCTCCTCGCCACCCTCGTGTGGCGACTGGTCGTGGGAAAAACGTGTATCGTTAAATTACGTGTATTAGTTCGTTTGATGGAGGTCCGGATCTAGTAAATTACCTGTTAACCTGCTTGAATGTCCTTGTTTGCAAGCTTAATACGTGTTCAGGCTGGAGCGTAGGTGTTCAAATATTGAAGTCGTAGGACGCAGACATCATGCGTTCGGTGACTTTGTTTCAAGAGAATAAAAGAGTAATGACACCTTAAACGTAGAAGAATGGCGCCTAAGTATTGAATTATTTAAGTTTCCATCCTATAGTAAACCATTGCATTCTTTATCCTATTGTAATATTTGTACTTAACAGGGAATACTTGGAATTTGTATTTATGGATAACGAAAATTACAAATATAGCACGTAAATCGTTTTTTGTGTATGAATCAGGGCATTGACATTTGATTTATTGAACGGTCATTAATCTCCGTTTCGAAATGGCAAGTTTCCCAAATCCAGTGCAAGAGAAATGCTGAAACATCGTTTACTGACTAAAACTTGAGCAAAACATGCACTGCGAAGTTACTCGCATTAGTTGGATGTATGGTTACCCCAAACTTGTAAATTACCTGGATTTAATCCCCTTATTAGGAGTCCGAGATAATCTTTTGGGCAGTTTTTTGTTTACTTTTTTACATATCGTTCTGAGAAGTTAGACGACTTTCAAAATCTTGATCTTATGTAAATTCAATTTTAGATCTAAAATTAAACAAATTAAACATATTTATACGTTTCGATGTTATTATTTCTGGAGTAATTTTAAAACACGTCAACACCGTCGTAAATAAAATTTAAACTCTCTAAAGAACTTATATAGTACTATTATAATACTCTATATAGGTAGCTCATGTACTTTATTGCATTATTTACGTGCTCTGTAAAGAAGATATACAACCATTTTGTGGTGATCAACAAGGCTCATACTGCTCAATTGAATGGCACTGTTTTCCTACTCCAACCAATCAGAAACCAGAGACTGCAATGGGTTATTCAAACCGGTTGGTACAGTCGTAGCTTAGCGCTCCTTATTCTGGGTGGGATTAACTAAATCCGATCACGCAATTGTCAACTGTCATATGATGTGTATTAACAACTTGTGATAATCGGGAAGGTACACAGTTTATACAAACCGTTTTGCATCGTGATAATTCCAAAATACATGCTAGTCATTCAAAGCGTTTTTGTTTGAAAGTGCTACATTACCTGTGGGATGGTTTTGGTGTTGAATACAATATAAAGAAGAAAAACATTTTCTTTATACACAGAATAAAGGGGAAAAGAAACTTAATAAATATAAAGCACCACTATATGCTCGCATGAAGGACTTCATATTGCTGGTAAGAAACAAATAATTTGTTTAGCCATGAAAATAAAACTTATAGGAAATTTAATATTTGTCGTGAGATTCTGAGTTGCTAACCAATTAATTGAGACATTTCGCAGTCTGGTAGATGCTAGAGAGATCATTTATAGGACAAATTATATTTGTTTTCATTTTATAATCTTTTGTTTCAGCAATACAGTACTAATTTGTTCTTTAATCGCAGACGTTTTCCCCCTTTTACTTCTTTATTAAAACACAATAAATAGCAAACGAGCAATGTTTGCGTCGTGTGGTCACTGAAATTGCAATTAATGGCATAGAATAATACACCAATTTCCACATATCTAATAATATTCGGATAAAATGCGTCATATATGTGATTACTCCGTTTGTTAACTATCCTCAGAATGCTAACTTTTGAAGCAACGGGCGGCATGCCGGGGTTCGTGACCGGGCGGCGCTGGCGCTGGTGGGGGTTTCCACTTTCGTTTCTGCGGATGCGCGAGCGGGCCACACGATTTCGCGCAGATACGCTTCTTGGAAGCAGTTGCCTGGCCGCGAAGCGAAAAGCGGCGCACGGAATACCAAGATCACCGTAAATTATGGACTCGTAGTGCGGGCGAGACCCTCTGACGTGGAGCTGCCAGTGTGCTCGGCATTAGTATGCCACGAGGAACTTCATCCCGCTGTAGGTAGGGTAGAAAGAAGAGTGAGTTTTGTTCGCTTTGTTCATAATGGATTTATTTCCGATGGATTGGAGCAAGGGGTTTAGTGTTTTAGTTGCTGTTGACTAAATTTCCCCAAAATTGTATAATACATTTTACATTTTAAATTGGTAAATTTAAATTGGTAAAAACTTTGTTAGGAGAGAAAATCTTCAGCAACGATTTCAAACATATCAAATCTAAGAAAATGTTCAAGAAATGAAATTGAAAATAAAAACTTATTCTTCAAGCCAATTGTTTGTGAGAACTGTTTTGACATTGTTGGTCTATATTTTATATTCAATTTCAGTTGCTAAGATATACACTGATCTAAAGTAGATTCTGAATGTTTTGATGCAGTATCTTACAAACGAAATAAGGGAGAGAAAAAGATAGGAAGAATGAAAGAAAGAAAGAAAAAAGCAAGTGCCAGAGAGACAGACAGAGAACGTATTTCTTGCAGGAGACATAAAATTACATTAAAGGAGGGGAGTCTCAGAAGATGTGTGGAACTGCGGTTTCGCTCCCTTCAAGGTCCCAGAATTGCAACTTCTTATTTACAACTCTCCTCAGGTTCACGGTGGTTGTCGCCGTTTAAAACAAGTAAAAAAGCAACCCAGGCACTCTTTTCTGAAACTAACTGAACCTGCCGGGTTTCATAGAGCCTTCAGAAGCCAAACAGCGACCCACTGCACCTGTTCCCTGAAATTAGAAAGCGGCCGGGAAGAATTATTGGTATGCGGGATCACTACGCGACGGCGATAGCGCGTTAGCCTATTTGTCGATGCATAAAGAATGTAGGCGACCTCGATAAGCGCGACAGTGAACACGGAGTCCGAAATCTTGTGAACGACGTGATACGCAACGGAGAAATGCAGAGCAATTTGCGCTTAATTGTTGAAGGATTGGGTGTTGGTGGATGTCGAACTACTGTGTAATCTCTTCTACTCACGTCCAGAGCGCTTTCTTGTTGCAAAATTTCGTCTTATTTTTCTCGGCGGGAATTTATATTTATTATCCAATAAATTAGAGTTGGGATCCGCGGGGGAATGTGGGGCGCGGTGTTGCACGGCCTCGCAGGTCATAAATTGAATCACGACGCATGGCATTTTTTTTTCAGGAGCACTTTCACCTTTTACTCTCAATCGCTAGCGCGCGCAGTTCACATTTGACATTCAGCGGCGGAGATACCAACGCAGAATCAAACGACGAACCCACGTGGTTATTTTGCTGATGGTGCAACATAGTGGTTGAGTGTTTTTTACGAGGTCGATATTGCTCCTAAGGATACTTAAAGTAGACTAATATAGGGGCAATGAAGTATAGGGTCGAATAGACTTAATTATTGCGGTTTTACACGACGCATTTCATGACAATTTTCTTTTTAATACAGTCAACATGCTTTAGTAACATATTGGTTGCAATGCGTTTGAAAAGTAAGGGAATGCAAAGGCTTATTCTATCTTCATCCATTGGAAAAAACAGATTTCATGAAAATGCATTTAAGACCTGTTTCTTACCACATCTGTACACTCATCGCAAACATTTAATGCAATGTTTATCAGAGATAATCTGATTATTTTTTGAATGATTCTTACTAAATGATATTTAATTTCCATTAAAATTGTTTCTCAGTGCTGCCGGACGCCACGTACTCGAGACATGATTCCAAACCTTGAACGCTTCCTGGCTGACCGACTCAGTACCAGTCCGTCCCCCTTGTCGTCGGGGTGATTGGGTATGCGATAAACGATCGAATTTGGAATGCTGAACGCCTGAGTGTGGAATAATATTTTCGGTAGCGTATCGGAATTGTGATCTGCAGAATGCAGTGTATTATTTTGTGTAAGGTCTTAGTGATAAGTAATTGGAAATTTGAGATCACTGTCTCTTATAAACTGTCGATGTTAAACATTAGAAATACAAGACTTTTCAACGAATTTAATTGAAATTGTCATGCTTATTTGAAATTTTTTTGTTAGTTGTATTTTTCTACCCAATTAAGTCATTTCATTGTTTAAATTTCTTAGATATATACGCAAAATGACACAATTTTAACAGAATTTTGTAAACAAATATAGCCTTTTTTTTGAGAATGATGTTTACTAACTTCATCGATTAGAAATTTGAAGTTATATTTAAAATCGCCATAGCCAAATAAAGCGACCAGAGAGCTGTGACATAATTTCAAGCACCCTTTTACACACTTGTAGTTGTATGCAACACAAACATCCTTCGCAAATTGGGCACGGTTTTGCTTTCAGGAGTACCTCGACCGCCTGGCCACTTAGCGTTGTCCGCCGTTTTCCTGTGCGACGTCGGCGGACGGTGGCGACGGCTTCGCCGGGCTCAGGACAATGCATGGGGGACTAGCGGCGTCCTGTCCCGGTGCGGCCTTGGGCGTCGCGAGCAAATTACACGATGTCAGGACGCGGGCGCACGCGTGTTTTCTACGTGCGTGGGCGGCGGCGGCGGTAGCGCCGTCTGGGAAGGGCGCGCACGTGTAATCTGCGGATTTATCTACAGCGCTGCTGGACTCGTCGCCTCATGCATGTACTGAATTTCATTGCCAAGGTGGCTTTCCTAAAGAAGGACCCTTGAATTACTCACTTGATGCGTTATTTCTCGTATACGTAAACATCGTTAATGAGCATTATTGCGTAATGTTTGTACGTTGTGAACGATATTTATTTGTAATATAAAATATTAACTCATGTTTTGTTGTAAAAATTTAGAGAAGTGAATCCCGTGCCAACACAAGAGTGTGCACAATAGAACGTGCATTCATAGTTTAGAAATATTACATATTATAAAGACCTTGGGACTGCAGAATGAAAAATTCAATTTTAATATTTAAGTTTCTTGTGTTGTGCACATCTTTGATTTTCTAAAGACCAATGATATGAACTTTGAACACATCTACCAATATGATACCAATGTGAATGATGGTGATTTTATTCTTTATTGTCCTAAACAACATTATTGCAAAAGTGTAGTTAACATTGTGATTTGACTGAGGAAACAAAGATGTTGGTCTTCCTTAGAATATAATTCGAACTAGGGTTTTTCTCTGCTACAGACTGGTGTATTTTGTGTTCAAAACGCTGCGTATTTCGTCTTGACCTCCCCAAATTGGCGCCCGGTGCCAGCGGGAAGGAAGCGGGCGATTTGCATGTTTTTGCGAGACATCGGAGGAGCGCGGCGCCGATGCTGCGTCCGGGAAACTGCAAAAAGAGCTCTGGTGTGGCGGTGTGGCGGAGAAGCGTAAGAAATCTTTCCGACGGGTGCGGTGGGAAGAGCACTCTGTCATTATCGTTCTGAAATAGCCTCTCCTTTTAAGCGGTATCGGCCGTGAAATAATAGGGAACATCCTTTGCCTTGGAGGATATATCGGCTTATGGTAGTATTGTGTTCTTGAACTTTCTTAGAGGTCTTTCTAGTGAATAGTAATGTATGTAGACGAAACATGCTTTACTGGATATAACGAAAGAAAAGTTATACAAAATGTGTGCTATAGGCGATGAATATATTTACCGAGAATATAAAATTCGTATTAAATTAAGAGGAATGTTACAAAATTAGTATAAAATATAAATTTGATTATCCTCTCATACCTTCTGCTCTATACAACAAGAATTTAACCTACCTATCGGTTAGAATTGTTTTGCATACAATAGGTTCACTAGGTATGGTTTTTAATGGATAGCTTTGGAATTATAACACATTTCCATCTCCAGAATAAGCACCCTCTCTTTCCAGTTGGGCTAGTGCGTGTGAAAATGCGCAGACATTGAAGCCGATCTTTCGAGCGCGCCGCCGTCCACTTCCGCGTTCGCAGCAACAGAACCAAAGAGAGATCGGAACCGCGAAGGCCGCGACGAAACCGCGAGCTGCGCCGGCGGCGGGAGATCGGCGAGGTGTCGCCGCCGCGCCGCGCCGCGCGCAGCCGGGCGTCGCGTTGCGTCCCGTCCCCTCGCGCCGGGTACTGTTAGCGCGGTGGGGTAGGTCGCGCGCCCGCGGCGCCGCCGCCGCCGCCGCCGCTCTGGGGCACTGGGGCGGCGCGGCCGACGCGCCGTCACCGCGCGAGTGGCGGTTCCCACCGCCTTCCCGCCTCGTTTGCATACGCTTGTCGTTTGATTACTTGCATTGTTCTATATAGGACGTGGGCGGCGAAACGGAGTTGCGTTCACCCATGTGATGGCTGGGGAACCAGATATTTTTCGACTGTTTTGAGTTGATATTTAGGACAGAAATACCAAATAATTTCTTTTGTCCTACAAATTAGCCCGGTTAGTACATCTTATTTAAGCAGGACTGAGAGCAACTACGACTAAGATAAATTGAGAAAATGTGATATTTTCTCGTTAGATGTTTTATTTTCTCGTTTTTGCTGCCTTTATTTAATTCTTCCTTCCTTTAATGTTTCCTGTCTTACTGCGGTAGCAGGGTTTCCCGATGTGTGCAGTAAATGCCCTCATACATAGGCATATCTCGAACATGATGAATCAGCAATTACTATGGGTTTAAACTACGAACATTTTTGTGAGCTACAAATGAGGTTCCGAACATTTTTACGTTCCTTAACACTCGTTTCTCTCTTCCGTTTTCTACGCATCTCCCAACCCTCTGGTTATGCTGTTTGTTCGGCGTTCGCGGCCACTCTGTGTCCTCCGAACGTGGACCCGCCGCGTGGCGACCCCACTGCACTTTGCCCAACGCCGAGGGAACCTCGCCCGCACGGTGCAAAAAGAGAATATAATCTGCGGTCCCGGGGCTGGGCGCGCCCGGAGGCGCGGCCGCCCCCGCTAACCCGAATATGCCGCACTCACCGAAAGTTTATAGACCTCAGCCCGCTCCCTGCCGCATCGCCCGCCCTCACACCGCGCATCTATTCCACAGCCTCTTCCCGACGGGCGCATGGGCTGCTATCGCCTTTGCCTTCGTGGGCCGCCCGTGACGCATGGCGCGGATTTTCCCTATCCTGCGCGCCGCGACGGCCCGCCCCGGGCGCCCGTTTCGCCCGCCCGCCGCCCGCCCGCCCCGCCCGCCCGCCCGCACCGCCCCGCCCCGCCCGCCCGCCGCCCGCCGCCCGCCCGCCGCCCCCGCCCGCCCGCCCGCACGCCCGCCCGCCCGCCCGCCCGCCCGCCCGTCCGCCGCCCGCCCGCGCCGCCCGCCGCCGCCGCCCGCCGGCCCCCGCCCGCCCGCCCGCCCGCCCGCCGCCGCCCGCCCGCACCGCCCGCCCGCCCGCCCGCCCGCCCGCCGCCCGCCCGCCGCCGCCGCCCGCCCGCCGCCCGCCGCCGCCCGCCCGCCGCCCGCCCGCCGCCCCCGCGTCCGCCCGCTGCCCCGCTCCGCCGCCGCCATCGCCCCGCCCGCCCGTCGCGCAGCCCGCCCACCGCCCGCCACCGCGAACCCGCCCGCACCGCCCCCGCCCGCGCCTGTTCCCCGCTCGCTCCGTTTCCCGCCCTGGCCCCGCCCCGCTCCCGCCCGTCTGAGCCGCCACCCCGCCCGCCCCGCCCGCGGCCGCCACCGCCCGCCGCCCTGCCCGCCGCCCCGCGCCCCGCCAACGCCCCTGCCCGGCCGCCCCCGCCCCGCGCCGGCCCGACCGCGCACCGCCCGCGCCTGTTACCCCGCTCGCAGGTGCCTTGCTCGCTATCGCGCTGCGAAAAATCACTTGGCAGCGTAAATCATTCAGCGTACAATGCGTAGTGGCTGAGGTACTCGTTATTCAAAGGCTTCGTGTGCGTGATGGGCAGTTAAAAATTACAAACGGTCGTTTTATTTAGTGGTTGTTATTTTGATCACTGGTTAACGATGTGATATAAATTGAATTTTTAAAATAATGTGTGAGGCTATTGCATTCCGATAATGTTAAATTTTAATTTAATTGGAAAATATTTATTTTGTATTTTCACATGAGTTTGGTCTAAGTAGAGAATAATTCCTGGTTGATGGTGTAACATTTAGTGAATTGGGGCTCAATTAGCATCACTCAAAGTACTTTTTATACAGTGGTTATCAATATTTCATATTAATGTGTAAACATTATATGAAACATTGCATTCGCTGAACGCAACCGTTACATCACAACGCATAACGTATTCATTATCGAAATGAAACGGTGAACCTAACACGCACAATAACTTAGAATTGAGGAAGAAATAACTGCACCGAATTCGGCACAATGTGCAAACATTCATCGTGAAAATAAAACTTCGCAGTAGGTTTCGGTGGCAAAGGGAATCCTACGTAATTCCAGCGGCCAGAAGCCACCGACCGGCTCTTCGTCCGCCGACCACCGTCTTGCCGCAGGCGACGCATCGAAAGCGAGAGTGGATTTAAGAGCAGCGGCGCCGCTCTTTTCCGCTCTGCCCCACTCTGCCCCACTCTGCCCTGCTCTGCTCTTCGCTTCACCTCCTCCCGCGCCCCACACTCCGCTCTCCGGGAGTGCGTCACCGGGGTAATTTAACCGGAGACAAATTAAGCGGCACGGGTCATTAGCACCGGCTCAATTAGAAACAGATAAAATAAAATTCGAATTAGAAAATGAAAGGTTTATTCGTGTCGCGAGATTTCCGAGCGGGAGGTCTTGCGTGTCGCTGCTAAAGTCTTGCCCCCTTGCGAAACTCATTAAAAGATGGTCTGCTTTATGGAATAGGTGCGGGAAAAGTGAAAAGAAATCTAAACCCGTTCGAGTTATTGCTGTGTATTTCATTTAAACTATAACGGCGACTAATGTAATTCTACACGAATCTTCGTAACGTTTGCTTAATTTGAAGTCACTACGCTGGTCGTCGTCGGCGTGTTTGAATTACTAAGTCGATTCACAGTCGGAGAGTGCATGTGAGAGGATGTATTGCTAATTGAGATAACATCTCGAGCAATCGCAGTGTTCATGAATAGCATACTCATTAAGACTGTATAGCTACAATTAAGATACTGAATGGAAGGTGGAGGTCTCGTAGCGGTCGCGGGTTAGGAACGAGTTCGCAAGTTACAGTCGGAAATCGGAGCGAAGCTGATGCCGCGACAAAAGGTGTCGTCAACGCTTGATCTGCGCCGAGGCGCGCGCAGCGTAGGGGCTTACGTGTGTGCGCAGCATGGCGCAGCGCTGCAGGGACTCAGGAGACACGGCGTCGCTCCGCGCAGCTCACGAGGGGCCCGTTGGCTTTCGCTGTCGACCGCAGAGGACTCGCAGACGCACTGGCCTTCCCTGCGCCGCCGCCGCCGCCGCCACTCGGTACCGAACCGCAGCCTCTTGACACCACCACTGTCGCCGGCGCCGCCGTCTGCCTCTCCCTCCCCGCTGGGTTCGCCGCCTGTTCGCTCGCTCGGCTCACTCACTCGCGTGCCCGCCCGGTCCGCGCCCGCGTGTCCGTCCCGACGTCTGTTCGCGCGCCGCGCGATTCGCGCGTCTTTTATTCGCCTGCGCTCTCTCCGGCGCCGGCGGCGCACGCGGCGGCGGTGGAGGCGGAGGCGGCGGCGGGGGCGCTGGCGGTGGGGACACTGGCGGCGGTAGCGCCGGCGAGGGTTGGAGCGTGGTAGTTGAGGTTGGAATTAAGACGACGGCGATTCGTTCGTGTCGGAGAAGGGCGGGGGATGCCAATGTGCAGTGAGGGCGGTCATAAGGGGGCGGAGGTCGGGGCGATTGGTCGTAGGGTGTGTGCAGAGGAGGCTGCGAGGGGGGGGAGGGGGCGTTTCCGGGCCACCACTGGCGTCGCGGGCGCCCGCGGGGCCGCATTGTTCCATTCGGGCGCCGAAGAGCACAACGCATGCGCAGAAACTGCAAGGTCGCCTCCGCACGCTGAGGAAGACCGGTTCCTTTTTCCTTTCGCGAAGTGATTTCCCGCTCGCCGCCCCCGACGCCTCGCACGCCCCCGTTGGCGGCGGCGGCGGCGCTCAGCGTAGGAGGCGCCCACACCGCGCTAGGGTGAAGGAACGATACTCTGGGGCGGCGCGAAAGAACAACGCCTCGAGAGACAGTTTTAGCTATTGGCTCTCACCTAAAATGCTCAAGTCACTTGGTGAGCATGCGCCAAAATGACAACACGGTCGCGAAATTAGTTCATAATTCTTTGCGTGTCAGAATGAGCAAATTATTTGGTGTGAAAAAATTAGTGTAATTATGATCTCTCAATCTTTGTGATGATTCTTCCGGTAATATGATCTGCCGATAATGTTATCTTTTTTCAATGTTTGACACTGTTCATATAGATTTGCATGTTGTGCTCGATTTTAGTGATACTTTTCTGAATATTTGATAATTAATTTTCAGTCATGCATTAAACTAGTACTTACCTTCAGTAGTTATTGATTTGTAAGTGATTTTTAGCTGTATGTGCACAGCAAACTACTCTATACAACGCGCAAAGGAGTTATGGTAATATAAAACAATTTAGTACGGGAATGTTAAACACTGGTACAACATCAATCAACATAGCTACTGCGTCGCTTATTGAAAATGATCCCAAGATTATATTCAAGTACTTGTATATTTCCACGAATTCGTGCAAAAACAATGTATGCATCTCGTGCAATAGTGTTTTGGCGTACGTACTGGCAACCATAATGTTCTATATCAGCAATTATTTAGTATGTCAAATACTCACTTTTAGTTTTTCCAAGACTTTCCAGGAATTTTGATTGATATTTAGCAGCGATTACATTTAGTATTCTCACTCATGAACACGTGTTTCACCCCTTAATATGTGGATTATACCATTTCTAGAGTGGGAATTAAATATCTTTGATATCTACTGACCAACTGGTCTGCCAGTGGCATCCGGCTTTGGGAATCAGTGGCAGTGTGTTTTATGAACTTGATACGTAGACATCACTGCGCCACTTAAACGAGGGGAAGCAGTATAGCCGGAGGTGACTGGCAGCCTATTACAAGAGCGCGCTCTTGACTTTTCGAGGTAGATGATTGATGGTGTCTCACTGTACTGGTATCGTACTAAGTGGAAAAGTGAAGAATTACGCATTTCTCTGACACGACATAAAAAATTCGATCTGCAATTAGGAAAAGATTGTGAGACAAGGCGATCGTAAAATGTGATAAGAGAACACGTCATTTTGATGTACGTTTTATGTCTGAACTTTCGGTGTCAATAAGAGTAGTATGAGCTTCAAAGATGTTTCATCAACTTTTGACTCTTATTTGCATAACAGATCTTAACTAGACTAGCTTCCGATAATGTTTGCATCATCGAGAGTCGTATACGGAAGAAAGCGAGTTCGCTTTTCCATTCATTAGTGTGTATTGTCATTTTAGACGTATAAACGTCTTGACAGGCCGTTTAGAGAAGGAGAGTTGTTTATCTTGTACATTAGAGCCGGCGTGCTGCTGTAGTGCGCTTAGCTGGCCGGCGCGCGGTTACGTCGCCAGCGGTCCCACGGTCCCCCGCGGCGTTTGACTCGGCTATTGTGCCCAGAATTTGCATATAAAGCCCCGGGCCGGCGTCATTATCTCTCAGCGCCGACCGCTGATGGCTTACGCGCCCGCTACACCGCTCTGTGGGATTCTCGCGCAACGCGAGACGCGCCGACTCGACTGAGGCACGTGCCTGATCGGTGCCCGAATAGAGTACGCGAGACTTCTGGAGTTCAGATGCACGTGGTTGTACGTACAGCACGCGTAGCAGGGCGCCGCCGCCGCCACCCTGTGGGATTCTCGAGCAACGCGAGACGCGCCGCCTCGACTGAGGCACGTGCCTGATCGGTGCCCGAATAGAGTACGCCAGACTTCTGGAGTTCAGATGCACGTGGTTGTACGTACAGCACGCCTATGCGTTTTGATATTTTATGTGATTTGTAATTTAGGCATTGTTTGAACCTGTTCTTTATACTCACGTGATGTCTCGAGTTTCATATCCAAATTTCTTTACGAAACTCTAATATTTGACGTTGAAGAGAAATATAATGTTTAAAATGATATGTGTGTAGCTTAGTGTTTAGAAAATTAGACTGCATTAATCCATAGTTTAATGTGGAATAGATTATAGAATAACGACACGCATGGACCATGGGATGACAATGTATATCGGAATATTTTAAGGGTTAAGGTGTTAGAAGTGTGAGGGTTACCCGAAGATCCAAAATGATTCACAAAAATAAATGTCTCTAATGGAGCACTTAACATTATTCATTTAATATTACATGCCGTGTCTAATTCTTCGGCGTTTTGTAGGAGTTCAATTTAGAGGCTGAACCATATCTCCGCCAATACTGCGATCCTTATATCCCAAAGATGTCTGAAGCGAAGAAAGTCTTATAGTATGTTCGCATGACGGCATATGATTTGTCGTACATTGCGTACAAGTAAAATAATTTTACCAGAAACTGATGCCAATCAGTTAAGCGCTATGAAATGCATGTTTCATTTGAATTTTTGAGCAATCGTCAAAGTTCTAGAATGCAGGAAGAGAAGAATAGATTTTGAAGAAGGGGGCGGTATTTTTTTAACTTAGAGAATGATCACGGAAAATCCCACCCGGATTCGTCTTTACTGGTTGATAGACGTTCTAACCCGGTGGGGTTGGAATTCGCGTACTTCCCCGTCGTTCGTGGTATAGGTCGCTGGATATATTCACCTCGCAAGTTCACGCGGGTTCAAACGTTTTTATATTGTACGGGATGATTAATAGATTGTGCTCATATTAGTTCCGGGCAAAGCATTGAGTATTGTTGCAATTCTCAGAATAATATTTATATCCATTTAAACATAACTCGAAGAAATAATTCACTTATTAAATGCATGTTGTATTTAACAAAGGAGGCTATTTATTTACCCGAGGAACGTCTACGCTTTGAACTGGAAGTATTTCTCGCTTTTAAGGGAAACAGAAAAGAGGACATCCTCATTCTTCCAGTGCAATGACTCAGAGCATTCGCTTTTCTCACCTCCCTGATATTCAGTCTATAAGAAATGCGACACTGCATTTAGCAGGGCCGACGTACTGGGAGGAAAATAGAAATCATTGGCACGGCATTGGACTCGTACGAAAGTACATTTCTTGGAATTAACATTAGAACGAGCTAATAAGCGTAATTAGGTATTTGACGACAGACTCTGAGGTATAATTAACCTCTCTTTCCTGATTCTGAATGATCCGGGTCGAAATCTGGGAAGTATATATTGTGAAGGATTTATTATCTTTCGACGAAACTTGGAGTTCTTCGAAAAACATCGCAAGATATTCCAGTTTTCTTGATTCTCACGGTCACTAGAAATTAGGTCGACGAACGTGAGAGAAGTTAAAATATTTACGAGAAATGAAATGCTATGTATTTAAATGATCATACAAATATAATGGAATCGGAATATTAATGTAACCAAAATGTGACTGAAATAAAAGGGGACGGAAATGCTGACATAACAGATGCCTTGCTTTTTAAGAAATAATGTGAGAATAGCATTCGAGTTCTGCAGAAGGGACATCAGAATGCGGCCACTTCCCCTCAGGAAGAAAAGCAGGTCCGGCTGGCGTTGCAGCAGCCGCGGGGAAGGCCCGCGCTGCAACGCCTCATGGCGTGGAGCGCGTCGGAGGACGTCATCGGGAATCCAAATGCCCGGCGCGGACTTCGGCAACAGTTATCTGATTTGCAATACATCCCTTCTTATTTTCTCATTCTGGTATGCCAAGAGACCTTTACTTTCATTGAACTTCCAATTTTTGTGATTATATTTTTTTTGTATTCTAGTATTGTAAGGGACCTTTTCCTTTACCAGAAATCATTCGTAAAGTGACATCTTACGGTACAATATACGACGTATTTGCCGTTTGTGGAACGAATAATTACGTCATCACAGATTCAGCAAATCGCAGCGGGAGAATCGTAGGCAGGTAGCTGTATACTGACCACCCAACCACCGTTTTTCGTATAGATGTCAAACACGATAACAGTACAAAAAAGTTATTTCCAAAATTTAAATTTTCATTCTTTTATAAATGTATCATACTGTTGTACAAAAAATAATCTATGCAACTCGTTTATAATGTGGGTTTATTGCATTCGTACAAATTTCAAAATTTTCTCCTAATGTCGCTCGTTTTCAAAACATTTGTCCACTCATCCAACAAAACTTAACATAATAAATTAGTTGCATAATGTACTATTATCTTTCTAACTTCACGATATTTCTGTTACGTACACTATTTTGAGATTATTGTTCATATTTTCTTTGCAATATCGCAATATGAAATTTACGATCTTGCTTCCACTTTAGTCTCCTTCGATTTTCTTTCATCTGTCTCGGGTTTTTTGTAATATTGCATAAAAAAGAAGGACCGTTTTCCCTCGTAAATGAAAAATTAATCATTCTATTTTATTATACATATAATTTAATGATTAAAACTGAGAGAGCATTGTTACAAATTATATTGCTCAATATTTAATACATTTACGTGTTGTGTTTCAATATTTTGTGCTGAATGGTTTCGTTCGTCATGAATGTCGAATGAGTAACAATCGAACTGATTCATTCCGATTGCGTCACGTGAGAAAGGGAAAGTGTGTCGAACATTGAGATTTCCGTGTTCAGATGAGTTGTCCTCTGCAATACGCCAATAAACAAACATAACAAAATGGAACACTCGCCGCATGCATAACGTCCGTACTGTTCTAACTCACGGGGACAGCGTACGTGCGTGTTCATTGCTTCGAATCGTATCTCGCGTTGGCCGCCGCTCGAGAGCTTTTCTGTGTCGTTCCGTCTTCGGCCGAATTATTCGTCTGGAGCCCAGGGCGCGGAAGGCGCCGCGGCGGTCGCTGCGCTGCGCCAAATAAGTTCGCTTTCCACTTGATCTCTCTCGCTCGTTGTCATGTTCAAATTCGTCGCAGTGACCTCTTCCGCCCCGCGTGGCGCCGCGGCTTTGTAACGGTGCGCGCGGCCGTCGCGTCGGCAGCCGGCGCTAACGTCGCTGCTCCTTATGCAGACGTGATGCAGTCTCGAAGCGCGCCTGCTGCATCAGGGGCAGCATGGCTAGATCAGCGTGGAAATCGCACATTGAAATAACGGTGTTTCAACACGAATGCTGTTAAAACTTCGAACTGAAATAAAACGTTCGATGAATAAATATTAAATTTGTCTTATTCTTTTGTAATCTATTTTTACCGCTTTTACGTTTTGTGACGATTTTATGCCACATAATTTATGACATTCTTTAATTTTGAATTTTTATGGCGTATTTTTATACGTTAGTAACTACGTTATGTAGACTTGAGGTTTTAAAGACCCAACTTATTTTGTTCACAAAATAAACTAAATTTAATAAAGTTTTATGTTTTCCTCTTAAATTTGTAGAATGCTCAGCGAATAGGAGGAAGAGTAGTACAACTATACATTAATGAAGAATAACCCCGTAGAAGAATCAAAATATTTAAAAATATTTTGCACTTGTGTCTAAATATATATTGTTGGGGTTTTAGTAGGAGTATATACTCTATTAGGTGATCTTAAATGTAGATATCGTGAGCGAAACAAATGGGGTAAAACGAGAATTCTTTGATAATATCCTATTGTTATCTTTAAAATTTATCTTGATAGATTCAATTTTAAAACTATTACAAGGAAAATTATGTTAACTGCATCATTTCTGTTATCTTCATAAAACGATTGTCCAAAAAACATGAGATATTGCGTTATCGTGTATCTCATTTCGAATTAATGGTTAGCTACTTTAGATAGAATCGCAGAGAAGATGTATCTTGTAACACCAAAAGTCAAGGGCACGAATCCCATACAGTCGTGAGAGATCGACAAATCTAAAAGATTTGACAATGCTGGGAAAATTCGTCTGAGAGAGAAATAATGTTTACTGAAAGCTTACTTTTTATATTGTAAAACAATGGAATTGACAAGCATGTTACCAAACAATGTGAAATAAACTTCACAACAACTAAATGGCTTTTCTGTTGAATTTCATAAAGTTAAGAGTCATAGTCTTTTATTGAGTAAATACTTACTAGTTTTCTTATATCGTGCAAAAATGTATATTACAGTAGAATGTTTTCTCGATATTTCAATATTTCCATGAATTAATATTAATTGCCCCTACTAATTCTCTTTTGGTGGCTTCTAATTTAAAGGATTAAATTTATTCAAACAATCTGCGGAGTATTCATGTAAAAACCTACTCTTTAGAGAAAACGTATTATACATTTCCATCGTTCCATTTCTACTCATTTGACATTCAGCAAAATCCAGTACGTATTTGTCGGTGCCCTAGCTCTATGCGTGTTGCTGCACCACGCTTGAGACTTTCCACTGTTAGAGGGCGGCGCATGTTGAGGACCGGAGGAACAAGTTCACTGCCGGTGCGTTGCCGTAATTCCAATTTCCGGCGAGGCGACCGCCGCCGCCGCCGCCGCTGCTGCTGCTGCTGCTGCTGCTGCTGCTGCTGCTGCAACGGCTCCGACAGCGCCGCTGGCGGATCTGGACTGATACTCCCGATAGATAGCGCCGCACGAGGCGAAAGGTCTCGCTTGCACCTGCTGCACTGGACCCACCACACGCCCTCCCCCACCCCACGCCTCCTCCTCTTAAGGGCGGTCAAGCGACCGTGCGTTAGCCGTCACTTTGAATTAAAGAGGACAAGCCTCATTTAAACTCGACCCAGCTGATGTAATGGCCGGGAGGAGCAAGTTTCGATGTTATGCAATGTTAATCGTTTCGTATATCGACGTGTATGCGAGGATATGGCAATGTACGAAGGTCATTTCAAACCATCAACACATTTATTTGTTTATTTTGTATTTAAGTCTGTTTTCTGTAATTAACCGAAAGTTGCTTTTCGCCATTTAAGAAGATTGCAATTGAAGAACCCTTATTCAGCGTACTCAAAATGTTATTGATCTGCAGTATATTCCGAATACTTTTTTTTAATGCGTTGACTACTATTATTTGGAGCAACCTGCGTACATCTGTTCGTGTTAAACCGTTAGATGACTTCCATTCCACCAATAGAAACAAATAAGGTGTCATTCATTGGGACTCGTCCTCATGATAGAAAACTAATTTTTTTTACGGATCCATCCAGAAACCTTTAAGAAATTGCACTAAAAATGTTTGTTTTTTGCGTATTTATGTGATAATTGTGTTTTTATGACTTATGGCGCCACCTACAGAGATGATCAATACTCATTCGCTTTCTCTCCACATGACAAATCGATTGGCACAATTCTCAGCCGGTTCCCTCTAGTTTAAATATGAAACGAAACTTCCTGAGAAGCTTAGACAATTCGTGACGTGTCGAGAGAATTATTGCTCCTGTTCATTAGGAATTTTATAATCGTCAGAGTAATTTTAATTTAAAAAAAATAATTTTGTGAAAATTGTTCCAGGGACTAAATAGTGTACGTGTATTTCAGCTTTTGTAATGGACTATTTCAGCACATACATTGACTTATATCTCAAGATAGTCATTTTAGCAACTAGTTAGTAGTTTTATGAGTGGGCTTGCACGATCTCAGAGATATTTTTAGATCCAAGTTTAAGATTCTCATTTGTTACGACTGGAAGTAAATTGCTTCTAATTTCCATACAATGGCGTAATTACGAAATATTTGAGGAACACTTCCCAATACAATTTCTTACCCAATCTTAGGAAATAATACATTGAAATTTTGAGTCTTAACAAAATGTAATGCTTGTTTTTAAAACAATTGAAATTAAAGATTGAGTCTACTGCGCCCAATTAATTAATCATGCATCAAAACCACGAACTGCTTTGCGCCACACGGAAATTGATCAATCAGTTACTCGCAGAATAGCAAGCAACCCAGTTCAAGAGCAGCTGTTGAGTAAAAAAAATGTCTTCGCCTTTCCTTTCGTAGCCCATACCGAGCCGCGCGACGCCCGCGGCGTGAGCTATTGTGCGATGGCTATCGGCGACGCGCGCAGGGAGCCGGGTCGGAAACAGCGGGGCGGCAGCGCGGGGCGTCGAACGAGGCGGGCAGGCGGTCGAACAGCGCGGCAGAAAGGGAAGCGGGGTGCTGGGACCGGAGACTGAGGACGGGGATGGGGACGGGGACGGGGACGGGGATGGGGACGGGGACGGAGATGAGGACGGGGACGGGGACGAGGACGGACGGGGATGGGGACGGGGACGGAGCAGTGGACCTGGGAACGGGGCTCGGGTCGTAGACGCGGACTAGGGTTGAGGATGAGGGGCGAGAACTGACACCAGAGCTGGAAAGGGAAGTGTTTGTGAAAGGAGACCACAGACGGGGGCTACAGGCGCATGATGTTGAACACGACTCCAAGTCAGGATTGATCATGGGAGCTGTGTTGAGGGAGAGGGGGGGGGGAGCTCGGAATTTATATTAATTGTGTCGGTGGCCGGGGGTCGAGGGTCGTGGGGGCGTCAGCGGGGAAGGACGTGGGCCGCAAGCCTCTTGGGAAGGCGCGCGGGCGCCATCTGATGCAGTATAAATTGGCGGCGGCGGCCGCCCGCGCTCGGCCCGAAACATTATCGTTGAGGCGCGGCCTTGGCGCCGGATTTGCATTCGTCAGTGCGGTGCAACGCCGCGACTTGAAGCCTCTGTCTCACGGTGGAGGCCTGCGTCCAACCCCTCGGGCAAAAATGCCCAACACAATGGACAGACGAGATGGGCGTAATTGCCTGTCAATGACGCAGCAGTGGGTGGTTCTCCATTTGTTGATGATTTTCGTAGATTCTCTCGTATTTTGCTGGGACTGGGTAAATAGGCGTAATTTAAAGTGCCAGTCAAAGTCTTCAGAATTTTTATTCCGGAGTTAATTTCCTCCGAATCTGCTGCAAGTGAGTGGAGTAATTAGCAATTTTGAACGTCTATTACACAGGCTAGAAATTCAAATTACGGTTTTTAAGAGTTATAGAGCACAAAAATTAAAACGAATATTATTTACATATACGAGTACATTATTCCTCAATAAATTAGTAAGATGGAGCAGAGACATTCACGGCAGATCAAATAGCTATAGCTAGATCTGAAAAAAGTGCCTAATGAATGCTAAAAAAATGGAATGGTTTTAAGAATCGTCTTATTCCTTCTTAAGATTGGTGGAAATGGCATGTTGAGTCTTCATACTATGCTTCCCCCTTTGAGTAGTCACTCTCGTACAATACTGAAAGCGAACCATTGTACTTCTCCGCGAGTCTCCCTCAGCAGGATCCATCAGCGTCGTTTACGACCGGGCGCCTGCCCGCGGATCGATAAATCACGTGCGTTACGCCGTATTTGTCGAAGGCAGCGGAGATGCACGCGTGCGATACCGGGGGAGAAGTGCCGCCCGACTGCGCTTGTCGCTCGCGCAGGCGCCATCCGCTCTGCGCCGGCGTCACGCGCGGGGTCCTAGCTGTTGCGCCCACGGCGAATTCGTGCGGAATTAATAATCGAACGGCGCGGACTCGCTTGCCCCCCCCCCCCCGGGCCTTCGCGGAAACGCGCTCGCGATGGAAACGCGAGGGTGTGCGCGCCGGGGAGATAACGTTTGGGGATTCCGTGACTCAGGGGTGGTCCCGAATGGTTCAATAAAAATGTACCGGATCATGAGAGTAGTACATTTCAGTTATGATAAGAGATACATTTTTACAGCCATATTTGCATGTATTGCTCAAACTAAAATATTCGTGTTGATATGCACGTTTGCTTTTTTGTGAATAATATCGTACGTTATGTGATAACATCTGAATGCAGATAGGTTAATTTCATTTTCTGTTTCTTTTCGTGTCTACAATGACAATCAGACTGATGACATAGTTAAGTATTTCTAAAGTCGTATAAATCTAGGCATTTTCGTTATAAAATCATGAATAAATAAATGTATTAAATAAAATAACTTTAAATAAAAGTTTAAAAAATTGCTAATAAAAGATTAATTTATTCAAGAATCCTGAAAATGTGTAATCCCTGGCTGGACGGATGAGTGGATTTTATATACGACGTTACAATATAAATTTTTAGTTTGTAATAATAATAGTGAATATTCATTATTATTCTTTATGCCTCTCATTTGAACATAGTCGTCACCACACTTGGCTTAGGTAGCGTAAACACAGGAGTTCACTTTTAATATTGCCTACATCCCATATACGAAAACTATGTATTAGCATACACATTACAGCATCACGTGTGGCCTTGTGTGAGCTACTGCCAATAACTTAAGAGGTTGTTCTGTTCATATGAATAGCATAATTTGCTCTGTGAAATGATGTACTGTGTCGTGCCCGCTGCACAGTAAGCACGTGGTAATAAATTCTATAGCTTCCTTTTATAATTTCAGAGGCCTAATTTGTACACCAAGGCAAGTGGGCAGACGATTTATTTTGATACTAAGTCCGGCACCTCTTATGAAATTTCAAGAAGAAAAGTGAGGGCTAGTTTATGGTTTTCTTGAATATATATTGAAATTTTCTCACTAAATTATCGCACCCTATTTGTGTTCACAGCGCTTTGTTCCCTTCCTGTTTTGACTTCAGTAATGATTCATACTAAATTTGAACTTATTTGACAAAATTGCTATTTAAAAAATCGTTAAACTCACATTCAGTTCTGTTTTGGATATTTATGTATTATGCATGGATTAAACATTTCCATTTTGATGTTCATGACCCTTCAATGTACATTCTTAGAGTGAATGAGGTTGTGATTTCTCCTGCCTTGTCCCTTGTTTCGTTATCCAGTTACGTTGCACCCGGTGGGAGTGAGAGATTCTTAACTTTCATCATACATGCAGTATCTTTACTCTGTACTGTCTTTTATGATGTGTCAATATTAGAAATATTCTTATAAATGTTACATCTTGCCTCATGAAAATGAAGAGAGATTGTCTGAAAAAAGAGGGAGAAACATGTGGTAGCACCCAATTACGATTTCTTGAGGTTTGCGATGCAACAAGCTTATAATGAATTAGGTGACTTTCTGTCTTGATTGGCAAAATCACTGACTTAACGGGTTTCATTTATCTGACAATGTGATGTTTCTTACGCGTGAAGTATATTGCATTTTCAATAAAACAAACACAATGGTGTTTATACCCAAGTATTTATTTAGTTTCCCCTACATCATCTACCGTACGAAGGTGTCTTATTATAAAACCGGAGAACAATTTACTCTGAGATTTGCAAACTGCTGATTTGTTAAGCTTAAATTCTGAAAATTATTCATAGATAAGAATACATAGAAAGATGTTTTCATTAAATTGGGAAATGGTATTATTTTTGATAATTTGAAGCCCGTTTGATCTTCATAAAATTTTTGTTATAGCTACTCTCCTAGTGTATGTTATGTATTGAAAATATAGTGTTAAATTAATTTGAAACTTCATTTTGCTTAAAATAATACAAAAATAAACAATATTACAACGCAAGTAGTATTTGATTATGTATGTTTCGTGAACACGTGAACTGCAGTGGGCATTAGTCCTGTTAATGTACTGTTTTATCCCGGATGGTGGCGGTGTTCCTGCTCCGCGGCATAATGTTATCCGGTCTGTTGACCCTTTACTCCGATTGGTGGAGGATTTCCCCACCCAAGAATCTCCCCAGAGGGGTACCGGCTCAGTCTAGAGATGGTAAGCTCCGCACTACTTTTCTCCATATGTATGGTAGTAAAGGTCATGTTTGTATAAGTGTGTGTGGGGAGGGAGGGAATATGATAGGTCAAGAAATAGAAAGGAAATATCGCTGATGTGTTTATGACTCATTTGTGCTTCGGCATTCTCCTAGTATGGGGGAGAAACCACGGAAACCTTCCGATCAGTTCAACTGGCAGCTGAAATTCTCCTCCAGGCATCGGTTGAATTCGTCCTAGCTATCTAACTAGTATCGGAAAACCTGCCATGACCTCGACTCGAGCCCTATGACATTCCGTTCGCAGTTACTGCAAATAGCACAGTTATATCCTTCAGCTAACTCAGTGGGTCACACGCAATAGAATTTACACCTGTTGGAGAGAACAATACTGTTTCCAACCCAAAGGCGATTTTTTAGGTTCACTTAATCGGTATTAAATGCGTATGAGAACAAAACATTTCCGGGACGAGAAGAATAAACACGAATAATACTTCGAGGTCGAGAACCACTCAAAGGCAGCGCAAGGCAGGTCGAGGCGCCCCCCCCCGCACACACACACACACACACACACACACACACACACACACACACACACAGAGTCACGGACAATCGGCGCCGAACAATCGGAACATCCGCGTGCTGCGCGGGGTCCCGTTGGCCGCCACGCACACGGCCGAGCCGCCGCGGCGGCGGCGGCGGCTACGCCCGCGCACGCGCTCTCACGCCGAGCGTCGCGACGCCCTGCGCGCTCATACACGCTCGCTCGCGCGCCCCGACGCCAGCCCGTCCGCCGCCCTCGCAGCCGAGGCCGCCACCGCAAGGACGCACGGCTCGGCGATCCCGGATGTGGAGCCTGCTCGACGCTACGCGACGCGCCGCCTCCGTCGCCCCGCTGCCGCCGCACGTTGCTCCCAAAGGAGCCGAAATCTCAACGGAAATAGGAAAAACAAGTCTTTATAATTAAGGTTTTCTGAAAATAGCTTTAAAGGGACACGTACAGAAATTCCATAGGACGTTTTTATGGCTTTTAAATTTTCATATATTTTAACATGAAATGATTATGTTCCCAAACTTTTGTGTATGCATTTTTAACTAAATTTCTGTTAATTAAAGTAATTGTTGAGCAGAATACAAAGCAAATATTCAAAATTTAATTTGCACTCACTCCTCCGAAAATGTGCTTGTTTATTATTTCCTTAATAAAACTACTACATATAATGATTTTTTCTGTTTTCTTAATACGGAAGTGATTAGCTATGTTACAGAAACAACATTTACTAAAAGTATCTAACCAGTAGATTGTGAACTGTTTTTACCCTACATGATTGATCAAATATCATATGTGTGGCTAAACTTTTCACTGTCTTTACACGTTGACACAGTTTACTCTAATATAAATTTCAGCACTACTCTTTCGCAGTTTATGAAGTAATAGCAACTAAATTCGTTAAAGTATCAGGGAAAGTACCCTTCACAAAATAGCTGGGGTACTTTTATGATTGGAAACTTGTCAATTGAAACGTTTGGTTGTTATGAACAAACGTTTTACCGCGGTTATAGGTTTGCCATATTTCACATTAAAATAATGCTTGATAACAATGTATGAAAAATTTTATGACTAAATGAAATTTTTCATATTATGACGTTTAAATCCTATTTATAAGTAATGCATGTTTTCATTTTTATTGTGTGAAAGCATGCCTTGAAATACTGCAGTTTTATTTTCTTATTTTGCTGTTTGGATGTTTGCTTGCGAGAATTTTGATGCCATTCCGGCCCACTGTGCCGCGACTGAATTGCGCTCGCCTCCGAGGGCCTTGTAGGGCGACACTGCGCTGGCGGAGATTTCGAGTCGCGCTTCGTGAGTTATTGCGCTCAGCGCAGCTTCTTTTTTCTTGGAGTAGTTGAAGCCTCAACGCCAACGCCGATGATCTCTGGAGAATTGGAGTGTCGGCTTTCGCGGCCGTCAGTTAGATCATAGATAAGTTTTTAAAGCGGATAACTGGTTCTCAAAATATTAGGATTATAGAACGGAAAAGGATTCAAACGTAAAATAAAAGAGTTAAACAACACAAACATATATTGTTCTTGTTCTATTTGCGATAAACGTGTTTAACCATTTATTTTGTGACTTCACGAGGTTAAGAGGATATGTACTTCCATGTGGAGTAAAACATAGCGGTAGAATGATTAATATTATGTAATGAAAGAATTATAAGGATGTCATCATAGAATAGTATGAAGAATACGAATGAGGAACCAGCGAAAGCCGTATTTTTTATATGAATGGAAAGACACCCATCATATAGATACAGGGGTTTTTCTACGACCAATGAAAACCAATAAAAACTAAACTTGGTATCATTTACGCGTAATTTAGTACATATGTTCGTATTAATTATCACTTTTATCAAAAAAAGTTGCGCATTACAACATTATCCATAACGTGTTTCGCTGAATGAGAAATATTTTGTTTCACTTATTGAGAAGCCCCATACGAGAGTCTGAATTGTATACATTCCTAAAGGCAGAGAAACGAAGGCTGTGTTGCCGACGTTTCAACCATCTTGTCGTGGTCTTCCTCAGGGCTGGTATGCCTGAGGAAGACCACGACAAGATGGTCGAAACGTCGGCAACGCAGCCTTCGACGCGGTGTCACCCGGACAGCCCAGATCACGCACATGACTCTGTCCGCGGAAGCGTACTTCAGAGCAACGACTGGGCTGAATGCGAAAACGATGGCATCGTTGAGGAAGGTCCCGTTGGCCAAGCGGAGCGAAAGACCGGGAAGCGACGGGAGGAGAGCAGCCGGGCGAAAGTGCGGCTCGATTCCTAAGCCTATAATTCAGGCGCGTGACAAATCGGGCCGGGAATACGCACCGCGAGGGACCGGTTTGGCCACCGCGCGCGCCGCGTGGCGCGGGGGGCCCCGGCGGCGGCGGCGGCGGCGGCCTGGCACAAGGCCCCCAGCGCTGCATTTGGAAACGCACACCCCAAAATGCAGGCGTTCGTTGCTCGGTGGTTGGCACCTCCCTCGCCGTAAGGAAGGGAAGGAAACCCTAAAGCATGCTGTCATTTTGGTCTCTCTTTTTTTTCTTTTGCTGGTGAAGTGGGAAGCTACTCTACGAAGTGGATACGTCCAGGTTGAGATTCATACAAGCTGAGGGACGTTCTTTGAGTGCCCTATTTCACCGGAATTTTTCATAGTGATATCGGTAATCTGGGTATAACAGTCTGCTACTCACGATCTTTCGGTCCTTATTCGGTTGATTGATTACTTTTTTTGTTTTCGGGCACATCAACTCTATGGCCGTTAGTGTAATTAATGTTTTATTCCAAGATGTGGCTTCCCTACTGGATGGGGAGGTCCGATGTCAATCTACACGTCTCTTACATTCCTCCCTCCAACGGGCACCACCCCAGCCGGGACAAGCAGTAAGCACCCTACAAATATCCTGACCTGTGTGGTGGTGAAGTCCACATTAACGCAAGTGTGTAGAAGGGGAGAGTATAGGGCAAGAAAAGGAAGGAACGATTGCGCACGGGCCGTCGACTTTTGGTTAGAATACTGCTCCAGCATTCTCTTTGTATTGATCAAAGAAAGAAATACCGAACAGAGCAGGCGGCCGCTATATTTCTTTTCCAAACAGCGGCTGAATTAGATCTTGCAATAGAACCAGGGTCAAAAATTTCACAACTTCGGGTCTCGATCCCTAGAATATCCTGATAAAAGTCGCCGCAGAGACACCAATTATGCTGTATCTGAAGTAAACTCAGCCAGTGCTACCATTCGAGCTAAGTGAGTTGCCCACTATTCGTCTCTCGGTATGGTGGTGAAAAGTTGACCGACTTTTCCCTGATACCTTTCAGAACGTTCAATGTGAATTCTGGAAAAATGTGCTTTGGTGCATTTTAAGCAGATAGAATGGAATTTAAAATCTCGTACATCAAATGCTCATTTGATTCCTATCAGCAACTCGAATCGACGGGTATTTTAATTGTATCCCTCTACGTAGATTAGTGAGTAAGAATTCAAGAAAAACTAGGGTATTTCCTGAGTTGTTTATGGAATATATATTATTAACTCAGGGATATTGTCATGTTGAAACATTTTATCTGTACTATGGAAATCTGTAAAAAAATGAATGTTAAATATAATACAATTACTTGGGTTGTTCATCTTTGGCCATCAAAATTTACATACAATACGAATAGGTATTAATAGAATTTTTTAAATGGTGATGAAAAAAGTAATTAAGTATTTTAATCCCCAGCTACAAATAATGCCCATCGATTCGTTTTGTCAAGAAGCATCGAATAAAGTACGATCACATACGAAGGTGTTTTAACAAAACGCGTTTTATTAACTTAAAATCCTACGATATACTTGGAAAATTCGTTTAAAACGTTTTAAAAGGAGCCAGGAGGATTAGTCTACCAAATCTACTGGTCAATTCCTCACCATTAGATGTGTTAAAACACCCTCAAAATACGTTTTATATACGTGTGTAATACCAGCCAAACTATAGTTTTGTGAGAACTGTATTAAAATACTCTGGCAGGTGCTAAAAAAATGGCCATTTTCTCACCAGGAGGCCAAGATATGTCAAATTGCACCTACTTTGTTCCGAAAGGTGAGGTTGAATAGCATGAGCCGTGAGTGACAGACGGACCCACAAATACACAGGTACACGGCCACAAGGAAGAATAATGATAAATAGGGTTGTAATAAACCCTACATGTGCTGTGGGTTGCTTAATTATTCTTAAATGCAGGGTTGATTAAGTAATTGCGTATTACACAATAAGTTGATTATCGTTTGGGCTGCTGGGCGGCTGCGTGTGTGAGAGCTGCGGCGGAGGGCCCCTGCTGGGCGCACGCGGGAAGGGCGGTGCCAGCGACACTTCCGGCGCGCCCGGGCCCGCGCCCGCGTCGCCGCCGCCGCCGCCGCCGCCGCCGCCCCTGCCGTGCCCGAAAGCCTTAATGAGCCGCATTGCGAGACAACACCGGCGTGTATTTTTCATGTTCTTGATAATGAAACGGTGTTGATGCGATGAGAAATGAATCGATGCAAAGATAAAGCCCGACTTCCAAGATTTTCGGTTTTGCAACGCGTGCTACGGTAGCAACGGGTGTTAGGCAAGCGCCCGCCAGACTGTAGGGGGTGTCTGGGTACCTAGAGTTATCGCTGGTGGTTGGGGGTGATCTTATCTTGAGCGGGGACAAGGTATTTTGGGGCGTGTTGCCTGACATTCAAAATAATTCATATTCGTTCCTGCATTAATGTACAAACTTTGAGAAAATCTTGTTTTGTTTTTTATTCATCGTTTCGGAGAAATCAATTTTTTCGTTTTGGGTACAGCTTGGTCATGTAGTTGGCCGTAAGATTCAAGTACAATATTGCTAATTAGGCCTATGTGTCAAATTGCAGACGGTTCATGTTTTCTTACAAAATAGTGCGAAGTCAGCTTACATTCAGCTTTCCCTCGATATTTTTATGTGTTTTTTTTTAAGTTGTTAGGTAGTTTCCTGTAGAAACTTCTCGCGAATCATCGTATGTAATACTCTGGCTACAACTCAAGGAACATTTCTAATATGCAACTCAGAGAAACCCAAGGGTGACGGCTGCAACAGTTGCATCATTGTTGCAGCATTATTACTCGTCTTTGTCACCACAACCACTAGACTTTTCGGCATCGCAACCTTGGTTTGAATGGCAATAGACATCAATTATATTACTTTTCTATAAATGAGATATTTACCGTACTTTCATGCATTATTTGGTGTATTTTTATTAATATTCAACGAAACTATTGGTAAACTCTATGAAATTTTGCATCTAAAACTTCAAGGAAGATCATTTCAGAACATCAAAGGAAATATTTGCCTCGTATTATTCATGATTTTTATCCTAATGTGAGGAGCATATTTTAATCTGTACTTACGTGGTAATAACATAGTCTGAATTTAACTAAATTAAGAATTTACTTGATACTTGACAAAATTGAGGAAACTTGGGTAAGAAATGCCTTCTTTTATTTGTTCTACAATATATTGTTTTTAAAATTGAAATTATTAAAGTAAATTATGTTACTCACATACAAATAGATACTTGGCCCGTATCAGGTGTTTCAAATTACTTACCTGAAAAAGAAAGAAAAAACAAGTGTTACAAAAATATGTACTATGAAACATTAAGTTTAAATACAGATTATGGAATACGATCAAAGGTCATTAACAGTTATAACGCTTGAAACATTTTAGTATTGCTATTTTATTTATCTAAGCGTCTCCGTTTTTTATTCTGTAGAAGTCATTGACATGTCTTTCAAGTACTATTGGCAAGTATAACTTACTAGCCACTGCATCTTCTTTAAAAGTTATTCGTCTTAGCTTTCTGATATAATTCTTGAGTTCCACAAAATATTGCAAGGTAGTAGAAGTCATTTCAAACTTAAGTAAGATGTACATTTTCATTGCTCTGCGGTAGATTTATGAGGCAGTGAACATCTCGAGATGTATCAGTACTTCATTTAAATTTCACGTGGCCACTTTGGTCGTACAATGCGAGTGCAGATGTTTGCACGCTGATATTTGGCGACCTGCGCTCTGCCGCCAAGTGGGGCGCGCGGCGCGGTTTGCCCGTTGACGTGCGGCTTGATGCAGATCAGCGGGAGCTCGCGCGCGGTTGCACAATGGAACGCGCCCCGCCGGCGCGCGGTGTTTGATCGCGCCGTTGCGCCATCTTTTTCCAGCCGCCGCGCCGCGCCGTGCCCGCTGGTCCGGCCGTTGCTCCGAGACGCAAATTTCGCTCCATTACAACTGTCTCCCCTCAATGGGACACGCCCGCGCGAAACCTGCACCGACGACGACGACGACGACGACGACGACGAGGAGACCACAAGAGCAAAGGCGGGTGCGTGGGTAGCAATGGCAACAGCGTAATTGGCGGATTGGAGAGTGGTTGAGCAACGACAGAGATGCAACATGTGATGCAATGGTGACAACGACTGGTGATGCAGAGTTAATCTATTGCAATGAAGGTTACATTTAATGAGGTGAATAAGCATATGACAGCGATGTTGTATAAGAGAGCCAGTGAAGGATGTATCGTTGAGAAGAGATCAGAGCAAGGGGAATCTCCCTTGCATTCCGAGATGCAAATTTGTAGCTTTAGGGACAGTGGACGACGATTTGATGACAGCTGCCACAACGTTACTGAAAGATCAACGAACATCTGAAATCGGGGGCGACGATTGGAGAAAAGAAAAATGTTTATTACGAACAGGAAACGTGTGCCTCTTAACTTAATACTATTCATCTGGGACATTCTGTACACCTAGCCATCTTGGCGCTGAAATCTGTTCTCCACAATCGAGGCAGTTTCAGTTGTTGCAACGGAGATTACACCTTTCTTCGTTGCAGTACTGCACTGGTCCGATCCGGTCGGCGTAAGTAGATTGAAGGTCGGATTTAATTGACCTGCACTGAGACTTGCTTGGCGGTGAGCAATTGAGGTGCGTGCATGCAACTAGTTACGTCGACAAAGGAGTGTTTGATTGATGGTGTGGTTGAAAGAGTGCAATGTAACAAGGAAGTGCAAAAATAAATTATGGTCATGCTTTGTAATTATTTTATATCGGGTACTAGATTAGGAATATAATTTTATTCGCTAATTAATTAGGACATCAATGTAGCGTAGGTTAAACATTTATTTCGAGTATGTTATGTTTTCCAAATCTATGATGCAATAAATTAATATACTTTGAAACAATAAGATCAAACATACAAACGTTACAAGTCTACTTCACTTATCTAATAAAAATATAGCACAAATTTTAAATTTTACTTCACTTTCTATCACTCTATTCTTTTAATGGAGTTCTAACTATAACATAATACTTGACTGTTGTTTTCATAACTATATTGTAGAACCTCTGGACTTTTCCCTGGATATAACAATTACGGACAAAAAGTACCATAAAATATAATTTTCTCTTTAGAGAACATATCACCTTTTGAATATTACCTTTCAAGTACATACGTGCTGTTCAGGAATTTTCCCTTACTCTGAAACTATAGTTTCTACATAAGGGAGGTAGTTAGTTAAACTTTTATCGCTCTCAACCCCCAAATTGTTTTATTAAGAGAGTTCAAAATATTAAAAACTCAAAATACCGTTTTAAAATATGTTTTAAAAATCATCCTTCTGCCAGAAATGCGTAATATTGTTTAAAACTTTTAATATTTTGGCAATAACGTTTTGGTATATTAAATTCATTGTTAAGATGAGAGTGATAACATTTTAACTTTCTCAAAATAACCAATATCCTAAATATGCATTACTAGTTAACTGAATGAACTGAATTAAATATTGAATTGATATCTTAAAATTTGAGATAAAAAGTGTGAATCATTTAAAATTTTGCGCTATCCTTTTATACAATATTTATGTTGAGAAGCCATAGTTAGAATCTCGCTAATTAGAGTCGAAAAGCTTTAGAACCGCATCAATAAAACACGCGGAAACTGAAATTATCTGATCGTCCCTTGCGTGACGTTTGAGAGAAATACCAATAAAAGGCAGTTTGTTGGATGGGCCTTCATGTATTTAATTGACCCTGTAATTTCTGCGAAACGAAACAGCGCACTTCAATTTCTTACCGCCATGAAATTCGAAGGCAACGGAAATTGGTAATGTCTCGTTTTTACGAGACTATTTCGAGTAGGTCAATTAATTTATGGGTCTGTGTAAGGAAAACCTGCAATCAAAAGTAATGTTGGAGCACGCGACATGTAGCAATGATAACTTTCAAAAAGTCAAAGACAGTTATTTAAAACTATTAGCTTAGGGGATTCGTGGGTTATTCATAAACGAAATATTTTGGAAGTGCCTGAAATATACCTTCTGGCGAATCTCGTGATAGCGAACGCACGGGTAAGAGATTGGAGCGGTGGGGGGGGGGGGGGGGGAGGAGATGATGGAGAAGGTTGTTAGCGATCCTTGAAATTTTTGGCAGCTAAATTATGCGTCTCTCGTAGGCCCCGCACGTGTAGCTGATTTGAACGCTCGTGCCAGGCTTTTTTGGGGGTCGTGATAATAACTGTTAAGTCGGTTTGAGATGGTGTAGTCTTTATTTCATTTCATTTACTTAATTTTTTTAATTAAGCTAATATTACATTAGTGCAGTTTTGCATTAATACTTTCTTACTACTCCTAGAAATTTGATACCTTGGCCAATGTAGATCTATTGTGTAGTGACGCTCCCCACCAATCGAATGAATGTAGAGGTAATTTAAACATTATTTTCTGCTACTCCAAAAGAGGTTGTTGATTTTTCTTCAGTTGTGTGTATTACTCATAGTATAGAATAATTTGTATATATTTACATAATTAAATTATTCTAGATTACTAAGCAGTAATACTTTGTAATCAAATTGTAGAATGGGTCCGTTGTTATCTGAGTGCGATGAATTGTAGCCCGAGCAAGGAAAAAAGCGAAAATTTAGTTAGAAAATTACACGACGATTTCAATAAAGCTCTTTGTAATAAATTATTAACAAAATTATATCAGCATAACTAGACGATAACGTCTACAGAATGGAATCAAGGAGCTGATTTAACACTGTATTGTTAGGTATGGTGTTTAAATGTATATAGTTGTATAGTATGTAAATTTAGCAGTCAAGTGCGTATGCTTTGCCGCACTAATTTATTACCAATATGTACAAATTGTTTTGTCTCGTCTCACTTCAATGCGGAAAAGATTTTTTGTCACATGTTTTTTTAGTGTATAAATACACTTTTATTTTGTATAAGAACTCAGTTGATAACAATTGTATCCTAGAACCCATTGTGACAAAAATATTTTTAGAACTATGTCTAACAAATTGTTTTTTTTTTTTTTTTAAGAGAATGAGGTATTTTTGCTTCACCGTCCGCTCATGCAACCGGCCGCCAAAGAACAATCCACGCGCTCGCCCCGTGCCTCAAAACAGGACACCGCAGATGCATCTGGCCCGGTGCCGCAGGGCGCGCGTATCTGGAATATCTCATCGCGAACGGCTTCGAAAGAGCCTTCGTTCAGCGCCCGCCGCGACACTCAGAGCAACTCGCGTCATCCGAATCTTGAATTGAATTGGATGAATGCCTTATTTTACGTGGCGAGACGGGGCGAGACTTTGCGTGGCGGGCCATCAGGCCCGCTCTTCCGTCTGACCACGCAAATTTCGCTACGCTCCTTTCACCAACTAGCAGAGAAAGGAGGTGTTTCTTGGGCGAGAAACTGGCGATTTGAATTTAGCTCAGAGGCCTCATTTAGGCTTGAGGATCTTTTACATGCAAGTAAATCTACTAACATGGGACAGCCGGCTTTACTTCCCCTCCGAAGGAAGGCGTAGGAAGGATTTTTTCACTCTTAAAAATCTACGTCTTCGATCAGGTTTGAACCCGCCAACGTGGGTACAACAGTCCGGTACGCTAACCGTTTCACCATCGCCGCCGCTCTCTTGCCCGGGAAACGGCGCAGGCGCGCGATTACTCTGACAGGGAATGCTCCGGCGCAGGCAGCGTAGAGAAGCACGCTTTATGTTTTCCAGGGAAATCGAACGGGAGTAGTTTGCTTGTGCCTCGGGGCTTTACGATCGAGCGCCTGGGGGATATTTCGCAGAACGACTGTAAAGGACCATTTTGTTCTCTGGTGGGGTACTCGTTTCCCACCCCCTTTTTTAGATGCAATGTATACTATTTCGCGTGAAGTCAAATAATTTAATGTTGGTACGATATTATGAGGATGATAGCTTGTCGAATTTATTTATTTCGGGTGTTACTTGTTATACCTCGAGTTTAAAAATACCTGACTGCAAACTCATCAAAATGACCGTAGACGTTCTGTGAGCTAAGTACATAATTAAAACACAACATGGTGCTACAAATGTTAATTTACACAGTGTTTGTAATGTAACACAGCTGATTAATGCTTGAGAAAAAACACCTGACATGAATCATCAATTAGGTAAAGCTATATAACATAGAAGCAATGAGACTAAAACTATTTGTTTTGCGTGCATGGAAAGTGAAGGTTTTTTTATTTTTACTTCATTTCTCTTCGTTACTGTGTTTACCTGGAGATGGCGTTATGTAATATCAAACAACAATTCGAAATTCAAAGCCTACACGTCTCATTTGATTTATAACTATTTTATTTTAGATATTTCATGCACGTTCAGCGCTGAATTATCTAGATGCTTTATGCATGTGAAGTAGTGTTTGTTCGCTAAACTGAAGACTTTATCGCGGACGCAACCTGCCGAGGAAGTGTCGTATGTCTCAGTCCTTTAGTAGTTTCTTTTATACTTGCTGGTCACGTTCGAAACGTGCATATCATCCTTCTTTCTCTACAGGTTACGAGACTACTCGTCGATTGAGATATAACAATTGTTTCGGGTTAGCATAACTTCCATAATGAAGTGACGTGCAACAAACCATAAATTATCGGACAAGCCGGAAATTACGAGTAGCCCAGACTTTTTTACAACTGCGGTCCGTCGTTCAAATGGTTGTTGACTTATAAATTAAGACATTGTGTACGGCTGGTGGTGATGGTAGTCGGTTTCCAACATAACAAAATCAAAGTTTGTCAGGAATATAAAGCAATATTACGGAATAGTAAATTGCATATTTCATTAAAAAGAATAATATAATTTAGATACTAATAGGTTTCCAAACATGTATAGGATATGTTGGCAATGAATTCAACATTCCCCGAGGGAGTAATTATCACAGTTAAGAGATTAACGACAAAATAAATGTAAGCAAGGGTACAAGCTGACGTCTTGTTGACCCTATACTCAATCAAAGAAGGAATGCGAAGGTTGCGGACCGCATGAGACGGAAGGCGGGGGCGGAGGCGGTGAAAGCGAAGGTGATGGAGAAATCGGAGTCAAAGGCAACTATGTGGGGGCGGTAAATTTCAGAACTTAATCGGAATTTAACGCAAAAATTAATGTTTGGGCGTGCGCTGAGGCAGATGAAGAACGGAAGGTCGAATACCATTTAAAGATTGATCGAGAATAGGAGAGATTCATATTTTTGGTTCTGATTGCAGAATACATCTTCAATGTGACATCTGTTAGTAACTACTGTTTTAATATTAACTCTTGCGTTTAAAACGCTATTACGTTTAAATGTTTTGATAAACCGCAAATTATGTTTGCGTTGCTCGTTTATATTCATTTTACAAATTTACCAGACACGCCTGTAAGGAGAGAGGCTCATGGAATTTAATTCCCCACTCCCAGAAGTCGATGATACATATTAAAAAATATAGCTTTTACTAATGTTCTAAAATTAAGAGTAGTTCAATATATACATATTTTACGTTGTAAATATTAACTACACAGCAACAAATAAAAATAAATTTTATATTCAGCAAAAAATAAATAATTCATTGTAAGAAAACATCAAATCAGACGGAGTCTATACTTTTCCTCTATACCCTCCTCTAGGGTGTGACTCCGAAAACAATTACGTGTTTTTTTAGGGAACGAAGTGTTGAAGAGAATAGCGGGAGTGTGAGGCAATGGCAAGAATGAGCGAGTGCGGGGTGGAGCGTGGGCGGGGCGACAGGGCTGGGGAAGAATCGGCAGGCGGCGGGCTCCAGAGCGGCACGCCCCAGCACCTGGGGCTGCCTTCGCTCACGCGTCTGTCCCTGGGCCGGGCCGTGCCGGCTGCTCGCGTGCGACGCGCGCCCCTTTGTAGGTGGTCGGAGCACGCGGCGGAAGATATTCACGTGTCCATTGTATCCTTCAATAGCCGGCCACGTAAATACGTCTGACCCGCGAATTAGGAGACAAAAGCGAGAAGGTCGTGTTTGGCGGAGACGCGGATAAGTGGACCTCCCAGGCGCCGGGCGGGGTGCTTTGAAGTGGCCGGCCATGCCGCCCCCGCCCCGCCGCCGAGTGACAATGCGGAGGGGCGGCTGCGACGTCGACTCTGATATGAACGGGTGTATCGGCGGTGAAGGGTAGAGTAATTTGTGGTTGGTTGGACCTGAACGCAAAGGTCGACCTGAACTCCTCAAGGGTACACACCCGAAAGTTAAAAATGATGAACAACTGTAATGTGTGGAGGTAGGTAATTGTGGCCTTAATGATCGATTACACCATTTGTTTCAATGTTGATTTCCATACACCCAGTAAATTTAATTTTCTGTTATATCGCATTTTCATGTTGTTCACGAAGATCAAGCAAAAAATAGTATAAAAATGTAGTAGTTGAGAAAATATTCTTTGTTTCTTTTTATTGTTTAAAAATAAAATTATTGAAAATGCATTCTAGGGTTAGAAGGTGAGAAGGAACTTTGATAGTATGGTTTTAGATGGCACTTATATCAAAAAAGTTTCAATGAAGTCGATGATTTTCGATATAAATGTTTATAATACTCTATAATATTGTGTGTTATAATACTCAATAAAAATAATACTGAAACAATATATCTAGGCAATTTTAAATTTCTAAGTTAAAAGTATGAATTTATAAGTTGCCTCAGTATCACATTTAAGTACTAAAATTCGTGTTCAAATGAAAAAGAATCGTTAAAAAAAGTCATTGCATTGAAAAAGTATATTACGATTAAACTTTGATGCGGAATAATGGTTAGTTCGTCAGTTAAAGGAGAACGGAGAAGTATCATATTTTGTGCAGACCGGAGAAGTAAATAACGGTTATATAATGAAAATGTGTATTTTAGGTCACTGTATTTTGACGCTCATACTGGAATGTAGAAGTGATACGAAGAAGCGATGATTTCCAGGGTAGGTAACTTCAGCGGATCTCACGACGAGGAGACTGGAGCGTTGGGTTTCATTTATGGCCTGGACGTTGGAGGAAACAGGGAGGTGCGGAAAGAGACAGCTTAATGCTTCGGGCAAAGCCTGTTTCATCTCCACATCAAAAGCAGCGCCGGCGGTAGCGAACTTTTCAAGCAACAGCATGAATATCCGACAAAAAATGTGTAATGAGTTTCATTATTCATCAAAGTCTTGTTAATTGAGCTGCTGTGATATCAAGGACAATACAAAAATTTACCTTGAAAGTGTAGTGATTATACATATATCGTTTTTAAAAATTAATTTTCTTGGTCGATTATCGTCCAACATATGGCGCGTCCGTTTTAGTATGCGTGTTTCAGAATGTGTCGTAAAAAATGTTTTATGTTGAATCGTAAAATATGTATTTTATGAGCATAGTGACAACAGAAGGATCCTGAAAACCTTGAGAAATGTTCGTTAAATATGATATATTGATGAGGAGAATTTAAGATCAAAAAATCAGGATAGTAACTCTGAGATAATAACTTCAAAACGTTTGGGCGAATAACCATATATTTGGGCGTTTGGGCTACATTGCTTTCTGTTGGTTCTGCATGCCTTTGACTGTTTGTGACTATGAGACATATTAATATAGTAGAACATAGACGACTATTATTATATTTTATACGAGAAAAATATCAGCAACTTATGAACCTTTGTGACATTTGTGTAGTTATTGTCCTCATTAGCGTAGAGTCTATTTAACGTATTGAATCATTAATTACAATTAAACATATATTCACTAATTACGTTGATGTTACAGACAAACTTTAAAAAAATCATTATAATTTTTTTCCTTAAATTCTCTCCGTCTCTTTCTTTTTCTTCTAATTTTTTTGAGACAGATAACATTGGAGTATCTTCTTGTATGTAATAAAAATTGTGTATAATATAATTATTCCTATGAATTTATTAACTCGCTAAAGCGTTCGTTTCCCATTTGATACGTTACTCGCAACTGAACTATGGATGTGTACTGACTTAAAAGTAAGCAAGATACGAGTGCACCTGACATAAGGATATTTTACCATCAATATTATTTTTTGGTCCTTACTTACGTACAAATTTCCATAAGTATAGTCAGGTTTTGCCTTGGCTTTCAATACCACATCGCATCTATAGGAGCACTCGTTTGAACTAATCTTTTGAATAAGTCTCATTTTCTCTTCAAATCCGAAAGAACAGGGAGGATGTAATTGTGAGTAATAACTACTTCTGGGGAGTTCATAATGACGCTACAACAGGGCTCATTTTAGACTTTTACATAATGGAAACGAAAAGAAAAAAATCTCTGACCAGTGCCTCGGCGCTGCGACCAATCGAGGCACATCTGGTCTCGTTGCAGAATCTGATTTTTCAATTCTGTTCGAAATCAGAAATAGATCAGTCTCTGTCTAGAATCTGAAGTATACATTGAGTAATGCTTAAATCATATACTCAGGTAGGATAGGGAATTAAAACATAGTAAATAAAAAGTGTCTGCAGATCACAGGATTTTAAACACAGTGTTTGCACATCACAGTAATTGCAATTTCCTTGCTTTTCAATTTCCTTCGAATACATTTGCACAAAAAGAGCTGTTACGATGTGCACGGAATATTAGTGCATTTAAACTCTGACTTTGTATTATTTATGCAGATTTGAAAACAAAAGGATATTATTTTAAGAAGTGTTTATGAATATCCAATTTCATTTAAATTTGAAGGAGTTGAATAGAACAAATCCCATTCTTTAGTCTAGTCTAGGTAGCTTTTAATGTCAGTCAGGCTAGTTTTAGATATTTTCAGGATTGAGAAATGAAATGACATTTTTGGAATTGGGAAAAGAAAGTAATTGATACTACATTTATCTATCCACATAACTAGTCACCACAATTCTTTGAATAGATATTCCCCCATGGAAAAGAATGAATTATTAAGTCACACACAGCTACCTCTTTCTTCGTACCTTCCTTCGAGCGTATACTAATGAAGTAACGCCAGCGTGGCGTGTACTATTCACCGAAGAGAAGAATGGTGCGCGATGCGTCTTTCTCCCGTGCCACAATGGAAGGCTGAGAGAGCCGGGCACGTGGGTGCTCTGCGCCGCCGCGAGCGCTCGCGCTTCACAAGGTTATTGTTCGTCGTGACGCCGCCAATTGCGCGCGCGGACGAGCGTGAAAGGGCGTCGGCGGCAGAGGAGGAGATGGTGATCGCAGCGAAGTAGACGATGGCGGTGGCGGTAGAAGGGAAAGAGCGATAAATACGGTAAAGGTGGTGGAGGTGAAGGTAAAGGCAGCTGCAATTGAGGTGACGGCATTGGAAAGGGGAGGTGGCAACGGGAATGAAGGTGTAGACAAAGTCGGCGGCAATGGAGGTGATGGTGGAAGCAGTGGCTATGAAGGTGTCGCTAAGGGCTCTGTTTGAGCAAAAGGGGTGGCAACAATGGATGGGTAAAGGCGCCAGAAATGGATGTGACGATGTAGACGGCGGCGATGGAAGTGGAGGCAGAAATGGCGACGAAGGCGATGGCGGAAGCTGGTGCAGTGTGGACGACAAGGCAATGGCCGCGGAGGCGGTGCAGGGAAAGGTGGCGGTGGCAGCAGCCGCAGAAGTCTGTGCCAGAGGTGATTGCGGCGGCGGGGGGGGGGGGAAGCAATGCTTGCCTCCGGGAAGGCCGCCAACCGGCAGGTCGAAGTCTCCACCCCCGCACCTGACCGTTTCGCCGCGGCTGAATCGCTGTCACGGAGCTTCAAACCTATGTTTAGTAGACAGTTACCGGCCTTCTCTAGACAGACAATGGCGTGTAACGGGTGAAGAATATTATGCGGGAATGACCTATGGATATTTCCGCGAACTTTCCGCTCTCTTTTCTCCTTCGGAACGACGTTTTGTATTCGTTTTTGAGACATTCGTGTTGCTGGGTATTTCTGAGTGAAGCACCAATATCGCTTCAGAGCCAAAAAATAGCACATTAAAGTTCAGGTTCAAATATTTCATGGATTTTTTTATCTGTGTTTATACAAGAAGTCGTGTATAGTCCGCAATCGTCTATTGTGGGCGTTCTCAACATCTTTTGCTCTGTAGTCACCGGGCGGAATCATCCACCTGTCAGTCGTTGGCGCAAGGGTCCGCCCCACTGCGCCTCGCCGCGCTTCCGAGGGGCCTGCTCCAGCGAGCAGCGAGGCCGGCGAGGCGCGGGAGCGCTGGCCGCGCGCCACGCACCTAATGATGTCAGTAATAACGCCGCTCTCCGAGTACTTCTTTTTGCGCTTCGGCCTGCCCCGGCCCGCTCCCTCCCCCGCTCCCTCAAACTGCCTGCTCCTCCGCTCGCTCTCCCGGTCGCTCCCCCACTCCCTCCCTCCCCCGCTTCCAAAAACTGCCTGCTCCCCCACTCGCTCTCCCGGTCGCTCCCCCGGTCGCTCCCCCCGCTTCGCTCGCCCCCGCTCCCACCCCCTCCTCCCCGCCCTCCCGCCGCCCCCCCCGTCCCGCCCCCTCGCCTGCCCCGCCCGCCCGCTCCCGCCCGCCCCTCCCGCTCCCCCCCGCTCCCGCCCGCCGCTCCCGCCCCCTGCCCCCGCCCGCCCCCCCGCTCCAGCCCCCCTCCGCGCCCCGCTCCCTCCCCCACTCCTCCCCCTCCCTCCCCCGCTCCCCGTTGCTCCCCTCTCCCGCGCCCGCCCACTTCGTCTCTTCGACCTCGTTCTAAACGCTCCCACACCCTGCGCCGAGCTCGCACAGACCTTCAACTATTGCCGCTCGCCCCTTCTTCCTGGAATTCCTTCCCCCCTGATCCTCTTCCCTATCAAACTTCCTCGTCTCCGCCACATCCATTCCCTCGTCCCACTCACTGTGCCACCCCGCCGCATCCCACTCCGCGCCACCCCGCACCCTGCCCCTCCGCACGGCTCGTGGCGCCGCGAGCGGTGTCCGCTTTCGGGCCGGGTGCCCGCCGCTCTGCTGCGCATCGCATCGCGAGTGCCGTTGGAACCGTGCCATGCGCGCCCTTAACGACGTCGTAAAGGCGCCCGCGCCGGACGCGGACCCCGCCCCGCCCGGAGCGCTGAAATACACGTCCAAGAACGGTGGGCGGAGGTCGGGGGTCGGCTGAGCGGGAAGGAGTGTAAGGAAACGCCTGGAGCCGGTGTGTTTGCTTTTGTTGGGTAAGAAGGTGAAGATGCTTACAATGTCCTTCCAACGTGTGTAATATATCAGATGATTTCCTTCCCGGTGACGCGAGTAGGAGGAGCATGCCCATGAAAAAATATAGAAGCTGAAGGAACCTATAGGGGATTTCAATAAAACGAAATTTAACTAATATGTTCAGAGAAAGGAATTTAACCAAATACTATTTATTTCACTTCTTAGGTGGACTTAATTTGCTGTTTCTCACTGAAGATTATGGAACTAAATGGTGAAATTGTAACACTATTTAATTCGAAGTTTAAGAAAATGAGTTACAATTTACGAAAAGGATAATTAAAATACATGTCTCACAAGGAAATAAAAGGCAATGTGTGCAGCGAAAGAGTAGTTTTTTAAGCTGGAAGATTTTATAAGAAAATAACTTGAGCAAAAAAGAACAAAATGCGTTGCCATTTGTAGTGAAGTTCATATTTAGGACGTAATACTTCCTTCCAGTAAAATAACCATTCTAAGGCATGTACGAAGTAGGATAATCTTATATCCTTTACAATATTTCAATATATTGATCAAAAATAATGTAACCTGAAATAATATTTCAATAATGGTAGATATAAAGACAGCCTAGTGTGTGTATTCAGAGAACATTTGATTGATGTGTATTGTAATGAATTTGAAGTACTCATATCATTTCTATAGACAGAATAATATATTTAGAAGTCTTCATGGGCGATACTCTCATCACAATAATCTTTCCACGACTATTAAATCATAAAGTTTACAAAATTTAGAAATATTCTCAATAATAAGAAAAGCAATGAGAAAAGAGAAGTATCCGGGCCGAGAAAATCGTTCACGTCCATTCGAGGCTCGACCTGCCTGTCGCCCGACTAAAAATGGACGAGAGGAGCGAGAAGCGAAGCGGGACGAAAGTGCAAATCCGCCGATGGAGCACTTCTCGCTGGACGCAGCGGCGCGGCGCGGCGGGGTGGACGCGCCAGCCAGCACGGGCGAGGCGAGGGCTTGCGGTCTCTTGAATTGAATTGAATTGAATTTGCCTTATTTTACGTGGCGAGACTCGGGCCCGCTCTTCCGTCTGACCACGCAAATTTCGCTACGCTCCTTTCACCAACTAGGAGAGAAAGGAGGTATTTCTTGGGCGAGAAACAGGCGTCATTTAGGCTTGAGGATCTTTTACATGCAAGTGAATCTACTAACATGGGACAGACGGCTTTACTTCCCCACCGAAGGAAGGCGTACGAAGGATTTTTTCGCCTTTATAAATCCACGGCTTCGATCGGGTTTGAACCCGCCAACTTGGGTACAACAGTCCAGTACGCTAACCGTTACACCATCGCCGCCGCGATCTCTTGGCCGGCCTTCAAGGCTTTCGCTCTCGCGTAGACGAGCCGCTGCTTCGGACTCATTTGTCACGCCGCGGACGGCGGGTCGCCTTCGTAATCTGGGTTTGTTTATTGTTCGCTCCGCTTTGTTGTGAGGTGTATTCGTGTAAAGTATAGAGATGCGTGGTTACGTGTGGTGACAGTTAGTAGGCATTGTATAACAGCGATGGTGATTAAGAGGGTTCTTCACGTCAAAGATAGCATAGAGCTTGTTAAAAGTGCATTTTTTAAATCACACAACGCGTGTGATAAAATGTAGAACGAAAAAGCTGTTAGTGTTTTGGTATTGGTGTTGACAGTGGTAATCTGTATTAACAGAATCGTTGGTGCGTGTTTTGTGGCGTAATTTATTCCTGTCAGTTCTCTAATTTATTTTCTTTTCTGGATGTTATGTGCATATTATTTAAAATGTTGAATTCACATCATTAATACTACACATAACTATGAATTTGATATTTTGAAAAGTGTTTCTTGCCCATATTATTATTTATTTATCATGGCAACGTTTCATAAAACAAGTTTGTTTGCACAACTCATCACATTCTACTATTTAGAAGATTTTATATTCCTACCTCTAGAACAAACACTAAATTTAAAAAAAACTTTCCAAACTAATGAAAAAAGAGAATTGAGTCATTTATATAACTAATATTCTTGACCAATCATTTTTGTTTAGTCACGTTGTTATCGTGCTTTTTGAACGATATTGCCCAGTTCTTGTGTGGACCAAATCGTTCATAAACTTCATTTTCTGTTGCTATTATGTCAGTGTTAAAGGTGTCGCTGTGAATGTGGGACCTAGCCCCCCTTTCTTTCAATTTCAGTTTCTAGCGACGACGATAGAATACGCATGAAACGCCGACGAGCAGTGTACGGTAACCCTTAAGTCATGGTTTTTGCACAGTATTTTTGTGGTAACTAAATTACTGCCCTGACGTGCAGATGATTAATGTGTCTAATTAGCACAAACAAAAATTTAGTTATGGCAATTATACCCTTTTGAGAACATACAGACAATAAGATGATCTGCATAAGTTGGTGCAATAATAATTTCATTAAAACAAAAATCTGTAGATACATTTTAAATTCCCCAAAAAGAAAAAAAGCTTTAACATTTTATTACTGTAATATTTATTATTTGTAGCACAAGTGGAAATTGAAGAGATTAGAATATCCATTCATTAGGTTGGATAACTGGATTGGTTATGAGTAGGAAGAGGATTTTTAAGACCTAAAAATGTAGGATTGTGCTTTTAAAAATTTGCATTTATGACCTAAAAATACTTATTAAAAATATACAGTTTAATATGCAATTAATATGAACAATATTTCATTTTCTCTATAAACCTTTCTTGATAAAATTCAGGAAAAGCATGCTTGGAATGAAAAGATATTGAAGTAAATATTCACCTTAATGAAGTAAACTGTATGTCTTTTTATATTCCTTCAGAGTGATTTAAAAAATATGTTATCAAAAAATATTCCACATTTGCACAAGTATTTTATCATCTATATAAAACAAAAACAAAAAAAACAACCGCAAACTTTAACAACCACTTTCGAATCAATGATCGCTCTCACGTAAATAGATTTTATGAATATATGCTACGATTTAGGTAAGTCTCTATTTTAACGCATTATGCAAATTATACGCCTATAATTACACGAATATGCACCAACAGAAAAAATCGGACGAATATGTTCAAGTATGCACTAACATATTAATCTATATAGAATCATTTTCTTACAAAATATCAGTTAGATATGCACTGATGCAACGAGCAAAAATATGACAAAAAATAGAAATCCGATCCCTAGTTATGTATCTTATTTAGTAGTTGAAAAGCATTTTCTTCGTTAACGAAATGTCAGAATAAAATTAATTGTTCACTTTGTATTAAATGACAATCCTGAATAAGATGTTTTTCAAGAATCCAAGAAAATGTACTTCCGGAATTTCAAGTATCAAAGAACTGATAAAGAACATTGGCTGAAATTCTTTACGCTTAAATAAGTCTGAACAACACAATGCTCTAGAAAGAGACACCACACATACTATTCACTTTCCAGTCCAGCATTCCAAAGTAAAGTATTTGTAGTTGCGTTAAAGCCTGCAATTTTTTTATGGTTCACATATAAAGTACATCATTTATAGACTGTTTTCATTACAATACATTACCATCCAGCCCTTGTAAATGGCTACACATACTGAACAGTAAGAAGCATTGAAATCTGGAATGAATGAATGAATGTATGTATGTGTGTGTGTGTGTGTGTGTGTGTGTGTGCGCGCGTGTGTGTGTTGTGTAATTTAGCGTTTTTACGTATGGGAAGAAACTCAGGAACCGTTTTGCAAAACAGGTGTGATATTCACTTGATATCTTCCCAAACTAGTTCAGTAGAGTATAATACCTCTCTTCTGATAAGTAGACGCTGAGTAAGCGCATGAAAAAGCTATATCCAGTCGTTCTGACCAGACGTTTCATACATATAAGTGTTTTACGATTATTTGCTTGTAAAGTGGAGTTGTGTACTCTTGGAAAGGATATTAGTCGTGGGTTAACGATGATCTGAATGGTATGGTAGAAATAACCTTCGAAGAAATACCTTCATCAAAATACTCCCAATGCCTTACTCAAATGTATTCTCTTGGAGAAAACTAGTTGATGAGCAATTAAAAATAAGCCTGTGTAAAAAGTGAGCCTCATGAACAGGATTGAGGATCATTTGAGATAAATGGTAGAATTTAGAAATTCCAATCAAATGTGTGCTATTTAAATTTTACGGTTGAGATAAGAGTTAAAATCAACGTGTCGGCAAACTTGTTTACTGTTTACTTGAAAGTTATGCGTAATTTTTCAACTAGAAGATATTTTGTTACCAAGTTTTATTGAAGAACATTTCGATTATTATAAAGTTAAAACCTAAGTAATTGGTGCCATAAACTGAAAAATATTAAAATATATGTTTCGTCAGCCATAAATCCCTGTGACAAAAATGTTTCTTGAAATTTTTGAGAAAATTGCTTCTAAAATGTCGACGATTTTGGATTGAAAAACAATACATCATGTGGTTTTCTGATGAAATACGTATTTGCAATTGGAAGATACCGATTTGATGAACAGTCATCACATAAGATGAAATAAGGTTTGCATTATAATATCTAAACGAGGGGCATACCTATTTAAATACAATGATTTCTTTACTAGTGAATGTTTATACATTCGCGAATAAATGGTACATATTCGTATTTATAAATCTAGTGGCTTTTGATTTTGAGTGAAAATTGTACAAGAAAAAATGGATATTTATAATTTGTTTATTAGTTTCTATTGTTATAAGTATTTTCTGTGTAATCGATGAAAATTCTTTTTCAATAACCTATTGTTGATTTTACCAATATTGAATGTCCGCTCTAAATAGCGGCTTGAACGCCTGCTGAATTCCAATACGCAACCCGTCATGTACGTATGTCATGCGAATTGCAGATATCAGGCGTGCCTCTTAGCCAATTCGCGACGTCCTGGGTTGAGGCCCAGTGATTATTATCGGAGCACCATCACACCGCGATCGATGCTGAAGATAGCGCAAACCGGTCTATACATCGCAGATTTTATATCTCGGCCGCCGCGACGCCGCCACGCGTGGTCGGACAGGAAGGATACGCGGGGCCTGTTGCTGTTGGCTTGCAATTTTACTTACGGCCAACGGATTAAGTCTTGCGCCCCGCGTAATACGTTGCTCGGAACGCAGCTGCTTCTCGTAAAGAAGCGTATTACGTTGTGCATCGGAGCAACTTATGCCACGGACGAGTGGCCTCTTGCAGTGCGACGATCGTGTGCCTGCAACTTTGTTGCTTCATTAACATTCAAATGCTTCTCTTTGCAGTAAGTATGAAGAGGAAAGTACGGTGCGCGTTGCTACAAAAAAAATGCACGATTTAGTTCTCACGCTACATGCATCTGAATAATGCGAACCGCGCGTATTTCCGTGCTGCGAAATATTGCCGCAGTTAAGACGCTTTGCAGCTGGCTACACTTTTTCTGGGTTTACGTATAAAGCGAGTCCGTGTAACATATTGTGGCATGTGTATAGCGTAAGTATGGGTGTTTCAAGGATATTATTGAATAAATTTGTACTTTGTATTCGACATTAAGCTCCGCATTAGTCTCAAAAAGAGACAGATATCGTTGTGACATTCTCGAGTTATTGGTCTTCTTTAGTGCCGGACGAGGAAGATACAACGCTATTCGAAATCTTTGCCGTTGAAGGTTCACCTGAAGGTCACACGTTTACCGTAAGCATTGATATTTAGTTGCAGAGAGGTGCCAAATATGCCATGTAAAAAGAAGTTGTTCCGCAGTAAATTAGTCGCTAGGTCCCCTTTACTCTTTTTTAGACTGCAATAATGAACTTTGCTCACTTGCGCTGCCTATACTAGCAACAATGTTGCAACTTTCTAGAAATAATTTACCTTTTATGAAGTTTTTATACCGGTTGCGTGTTCATTACACACTACTTACACTAAAAAAACGTCTTATCGACAAAAAAAGTGAAGTTAGATTTGTGTTCTTAACACTCATGAAACCTTCTTGAAATTATTATGCAAATGCAACATGGGTTATATTTTATCGTTTTTACACATAACGAAAACGGCATGGTTTTAAAGTTCTTTGATATTAAGACGACGGCGTAAGTGTCAAAATATGACATTTCAGAACTGCATTATCGTGACCCACCCTACAGTGAAGGAGAAAATATTTCAGCCGATTTCACTGAACATTATATATGTAGTAATATTCTTTCCAATGTAGTACCTTCTATTTTCTGGTTGCTGAGAAAGTCTGGAAATAATAATTCATTTTAGATACCTATCTATGTCCTTATATTAAAGCTAATTGAACTGTAATATAATACGAACTATAATATTATTGAAATATCATAGCAATTTACCACACCACAAATGAGAAAACTAGATGATTTATTCATGCATTCTCTCTCAAGAAGTGTTTTTAATGTTAATTAAGAGAGTATCTCAAATTAATGAGTCGCTTTATGAATTAATTGGACGGTTACAACAGCCTTAACCCATTAACTTATTCATTGTACACGTTTGCGAAACGTTTTCTACTAAAAATAATAACTTAATACGATGTCTGGTACTTATTTGGTTGCTGTGTTTTTTTTCTTTCATTTCCTGTCTCTCGACACGTTCGTCACTCTCACATGAATTAAACACGTCTTTACCGAACATATCGTTTAACGTACATCATTATTGATTTATGAGAGTTCATATTCCTACTACATCGGGTAATTGAATGTCACGCCATTCAATAGAAACACACGGAGGACGTTCCGGAGGGAGAAGCCACCAACTCACCGTGCGCGTCGTCGCCTACACCAGCCCCGAGTAGAGGATCCAGAGCGAGATGAGCAGCACGAGGAGGATGATGTACGTCATGACGATGTTACCCGTTTCCGAGGGAGGCGGCATGGCGAAGGGCGCGG
>BOPP01000080.1:4533429-4545893 GCA_017312745.1 Gryllus bimaculatus
CAGTAAAAAGAATATATTAAGTAATTAAAGTAAGTGCTTGTTCCCCCCTAACCCATCACGATTCTGCATGAATCACCTACCTGCTACGCACTTAGGTAGCTCTCTATTTTAACCGCATGTATGCACAATCTCATCACGCCCTATCACACTCCTCACCACCACCGCAAACTACTCGCACCAACCACCCACGAAACAACTCGCGACACGCAATTTATTCGCTTCAAGTCACCATGCAACCTCACAACATACCCTCTAACCTACTCACTAGAACATCATTTTCTCAACACAAACATCATCACGCTCAGATATGACCTGAATGCACACCCGAGCACCAAAATCATGCACAAAAAAATAAGAATGCCGCATCCCTACGTTACTGTCATCCTTTAATCTTAGCTGTCTCGCAACAAGCATTTTTCTTCGTTCACACCGCAAATGCTCAGACCATACCAAACTCCTATCGCTTCACACCTCTTTCGGGGTATTCAACCACACTCGACAATCCTGAATAAGACTGTCCTTCTCCTTCCCAAGAATCCAAGAAAATGTACTCCTCCGGACCATTTTCAACGCTATCCAAAGAACCTCCGCACTACACACGCAACCACCTTCCGCCTGACAACTTCTTCTCTCCCTACCGCGCTTACACCTACAGTCCCTCGCCAACCAACCACACACTCGCTCCTACCCGACCCACCGAGACCACCCCCACCACCATATATCCCCACTTTCCCCTCACCGCCTCTCCCCCAAAGTAAAAGGGCCTCTCTTGTAGTCTCGCCGTACACACGCCTCGCACACTTTTTCCTTACTCGGTTCACATACTACCCCATACACCCCCCCCATCATCTTTCATACGACTGCTCTTTCATCTCAGCAATCACATAACCCACTCAGCCCTCTGGTAACTGGCTCCACACCACTACTGCAACAGCCTCACCAAGCCCCGCCCCCCAACCGCCCATTGACATCCTGCCGCCACCATCGACATCGCATCGAATGTACTCGCCTCTGTGCCTGTGTCTCGTGCCTCCGTGTCGCTCCCCGTCGTCGTCGCCCCTGCCGCGCCGTCGCCGTGCCTCGTGTTTTGTCGTAACACTTTCAAGCGCTCTTTTTAACCAACCAACAACCAAACACCAAAACACACCCACCACCACCAACCAAACACACACGCCAACTAACACCCCAACCACCCACACTTTAACACCACCACCACCACACCACCACCCCACACAAAAACACCCCAAAAAAAGACCCCGCCACATCAACCCACTCACCAACACCCACAACCAACACGCACCCAAACCATCCCCCCCAACGCACTCCCAAAACCACAACCAACCACTAAACCAACAAACACCACCACCCACCACAACCACACCCCACACCACCAACCCAACAATTTCAACACCACAAACCAACAACCCCACCACCACACTAACCCAACCCACCCACCACCACAACCACCCACAAACCCCCAACCACCACAACCACCCCACAACCAAAACACACACATCACAAACAACCCCACCCCCAACTAACCAAACACACACCCACCACACCAACCTCCCCACAACAAACACACACCCACCAACCACCACGCACCCGACAACACCCCAAACCCACCCAAACCAACCCCACAACACACACCCCAACCAACACCCACCACCCACCCACCCCCAACCACCAAACAACCACACCTAATACCTTCACCAACCCCCACCCAACCACCACACGACCACCCCACCACACCACCACCCCACCCCACCCACCCACAACAAAACCCACCCAACCAAACAAACACACACACCAACACACCACCAACCCAACCAAACACCCAACTAAACCCACCCAACCCTTACCACACGCACACCACCCCACACCCATCACAACTCTCACACAAACACACCCAAAACAAATACATCAAACAACACAAAAAAACCCAAACCACCACCCCCACAACCACCACCACACCAACACCACACACCAACAAAAAACCAACACACCCACACACCCCAACCCACCCAACCACCACACGCCACGTTTACACACAAAAAACCCCACAACCACCAAACACAACACCCACCACCACCGCCAACAACACCCCACCCCCACGACACCCAAGCCACCACCCTACCCACACACCACAAAAACAAACCCCAACCCCCACCCACACCCACCCACCCCATCAGACCCAAACCCCACAACCACCACCAACCACAACCCACAACAAACCAACACCAACACCCACAACACTCACACCTAACCCACACCCAACCCAACAACCAAAACCCCCCACACGCAAACACACAAACAACCACCACCCCCCACCCCACAACAACCACCCCAAACCAACACCAACCACCTACACCCCCACACACCAACCCCCAAAAAACAACCAAAAACCCCACCACCAAACCACCCCAACCCCCCCCACCACCCACACCCCACAAACCACCAAAAAATCCAAAACCAACCAAACCAACCATCCAAACACACAACCACCCCCACACACCATACACACCGACCACAACAACCACCAAACACCCAAAACAACACCAAAAACCAACCCCCTCTTAACCCCACCACAACTCACCCACCCCCAACCCCACCAAACACACCTCTCTCACCAACCAAAACCAACCCCAACAACCAACTAACCCCCAAACCCACCAAACAAAACACCACAACCCCAAACCCACCACAACATAACACCCAAAACCACAACACCCCCACACACCCACACACACACCCACCCACCTACCCTCCACCACACCAACAATTACACCAACCACCACAACCCCACCAAAACACCAACAACGACCACCCTCTTCAACACAACAAAAACCCACTACCCAAAACCTAAAACAACCAAAAACCACCACACACCCACCACACACAGCACCACCACCCACACAACGCACGCCTTACCACACCAACACAAACACACACCACCCACCCAACAACAACCCACCACACAACCCACCCAACACAAACCACAACCCCAACACACAACCCAAACCACCACACCCAACCCCAACACCCCATACAACCCACCCACCCCCCACCCCAAACCCCACCACCACCACCCACCACACCCACATCAACACAAACCACCACCACAAAAAAACCCCCCACAAACCCAAGCACCCACACCCCATTAACCCCACCAAACACCCAAAACCAACACCAAATACCGACACAACACCATCAACCCACACACTAAACCAAACCACCCACGTATCCACCCAACCAAACCACCACACCACCCACACCACACCCCCAATCCCCCACCACCAACTAACACACCCCAACACCACCAACCCCACACCCCCACCCCACCAACCACCATAACACAAACACCATCAACACAACCACCCAACAACACTCCACACAATTCAAACACCCCACACCAACAAGCCACCCCACACAACACCCAACAAACCCCACCAACCCACACAAAGCACCAACCCACCCAAACAACACCCCAAACACAAACACCCAACCCGCCAACCCACACACAAACACCACAACCCACTCCCACCCCCAACCAACAAAACATCTTACAACAAACACGACAACCACCCCACACGATCACCCACACCCCCACCCCACCCACAACAACAACACACAACCACAAACCACCCCACCACAACAATACAAACAACCCCCACACCCACCCAAACCACAACCCACACCACACACCGACAACCCAAAAAACAACCCACCTCTACCCCCACCACACCACAACACCAACACACACAACAACCCCACCACAACCCACCCCAACACCAGCCCACACCCACCTCAAACCCACTCAACCCTCACCAACACCAGACTAACCCACCTAACCAATCCCAAAAAACACACCCACCCCACAACAAAAAACACACCCACCACAACCCCCAAGCCCACCCCCCCCCGGCCCCCACACCTCAACCCCCACCACCCAACACCACCCCACCAAACACACCCCACACCAACACAACACCCCCACATCCCACCCACACACCCAACACACCCACCATCCCCCACCAACAACAACCCACCTCACACACCCACAACAAACCACACCCACCCAACCCCCCAAACCCACACCAACAAAACCCACCCCCCCTCCACCAACCCAAAAACACCCCCCCTCACACCCACACATACCCAAACCCCAACCACCAAGCCCCCACCACCCACACCCACCACCACCACACCCGCACCCCCCACCCAACCACCCCCACCTAAACCACCAACCCACACCAACACACAGCCACATCCCCCTGAACAGACCCCCCAGCCACCACGCCCACCACCACACGACACCCACAACCCACCCCGCACCCTCCTCAACACACCCACACTACACTCACCCAACCCAAATAACCACCCCACACCCCAACCCCTACCACAACCCCAACACAATACACCCACAACCACCACAAACCAACACAAACACCAAACAAACACCCTAAAACACCACACCAGACACACCTTAACCAACCCCAAACACAACAACCCAACCAAACGCACAACACAAAAAGAACCACACACACCAAACCCATACCCCAACAAACACACCCCACCAAAAACACAACCCACTAAAACACCCCCACAAACACAAACCAACTACAACACCAGCTACCCTTCAAACACACACCCCAAACCTTAACCACCCACACACCCCCAAAAACCCACCAACACACACCAACACCGCCACTAAAACACACCAACCACACCCCCCCCATTCTACCACCCACACCCCAAGACCCCTTAAACCCACAACAACCCACAACCAACCTTCCACCTCTTCCCCCTCTCTCTTCCCTAAAAACACAACACCCAACCCCCACCAACAATTACAACACCACCCCTCTCCCAACACCCCCCTACAGACCCTCATACCCACCCCCCTAACCAGACCACCACCCCCACCCCCCCCCCCGCTCTACCCCCCTCCGTCACCCTGCCCCGCCCGCCGCCCCCCCGGCCCCCCCGGGGAAGAAACCCCTCCCGAGCTGACCTCCCGGTTCCCTTCTTGGCCACCAAACTACCCGCCTGTGACCCTCCTCTCACCCCCCCCCTTCGTCACCTCCTTCCAACACCTCAGTCTCCACCCGCCTCAGAGCTATCACTCACCCCCTCTCCTCTGATCCACACGTCAGAGCGCTTCGTAGTACCCACGCCGCCACCTCGACCACCACACGTCCACCTACCTCCAGTCACGCTTCCCCTCCGCCCCACGCACCACGTCTTCCTCACACCTATAACCCACGTGCCTCCCCTTCTCTCCACCGCACTCCATTCCTCGCTCCTGCTACCAAGTTGGACGTCGCTGTACTCCCTCCCTGCGACAACGGCACCTACCTTAGTCCGTGGCGTTAGACGCATCCGCCATCCTGACCACTGGCCTACACTTCGGTGAGACAATCACACCTCGACAGAAATTTCAGCCGCCCTATCAGTCATCAAACCTCAACCCTCCCACATCAGCTTCACTCCCACCATGTCATCCCTCCTCTGAGGCAAACCTAGTTTGCCATGACAACCTTCACCCACACCTTACAACGCCTGTCGTACACAAGCTGCCCAGCCTCACCCTGACACAGCGATTAGGATCATTTGAGCCATACCACATGTGCTCCGCCACACTTCAGACACCCAACATTCCACCACCGCAATACTGCCTCGTGCTACTTCTTCCACAATCCTCTTTCACGGTGAACGCCATTCAGCAGTTAAAACTCAAAACGTGTCGGCACACTCCGTCTCGCACCCTGCTTTAACCCCTTGTCACTAACAGTTATCGCCGTATCTCCATTTCCACACCAGCTAGCCCAAAACCGCATATCCTTCCCCTCCTCGTTACCCCCCGAAGCCTCTCCTCCTTGACCGACATTCTCGATGTACTTATACCCAAGTAAACACCTCCACCACGTACACTCCTGGTGCCATACCACCCCACTCGAACAAACTACTTCAAAACCTACCCTATCGTCTTCCCCGTCAGCATACAACTCCTCCCGTGACAACCAAATGGCCTCCTTCTTTCGACCAATCTTTTCGAAGAAAATTGCTTCTCAACAATGTCGACCCGACTCCCCTCTCTGGATCTCGAAAGCCACACACCCTCACATGCATTCGGTTCTCTCTCGCAAACTCGACCACCCTACCCGTACCACTCTTCCTGCAATTGCCGCACGCATCACCGACTTTGATGCCGACCACACGCCTCCACCTCCCACACGATAAGAATGAAAGTAAGGTTTAGAAGCAGATTATAATATGCTAAAACGCGAGGGGCGATACCTATTAAATACATGTTTCTTTACTTAGTGATATGGATTCTATACATTCGCGATAATGGTACATATTTGCTGATTTTATAATCTAGTGGCTTTTTGGATTTGAGTGAAAAATTGAGGTAACAATTGACACACAAAATCGGATATTATGATAGATATATGCTATCATAGGATAGTAATGTTATAAATGTCGTTTCATAGAAATATTGTGCTATAGTATTAAAATATAACTGATAAAATAATCGAATGCAAAATTTCTATTTTTCAATATCAGCGTTCTGACTCAATTTACCAATGTTATTGGCAAAATGTCAGAGTCTTACACTATATCAGGCGAAATCGACTACTTGCTGATATTTCTACACTGATTGCGAGCAAAACTGTAGAAATGCATTATAATCGTATGTACGTTTATGGAGACTACTAAGTCATATAAGCGATAATGACTAAGACTGAAGGTGGGTTAACAGGACGCGTCGAAGCTCATTAGCACTGAGATCTTATCGCTATGACGTCATTCCTGCGTCGTTGAGCCGTGAGTCAGATCGAGTGTTAAGAAAGTGTCGTGATCGGGACGCTGACCCAGAATTGGGCAGCGGTCGCGATGATGCTGAAGATAGCGCAACCGGTCTATTTGACGGATGGGCAGGAGTTCTATAGTCGGGGCGCTGTAAGCGCGCGCGACGTAACGCGAATGAATTCCGGGGTTTGCTGCCTGTGCCAAAGCGCTGTCGGGCCAGCCGCGTACGCCGACTACGAGCCGCGGGGCACTGTCGCGTGCTGACTGTGGACTTACAGCATAGTGTGTTTAAATCTGAAAGACCTGAATGGTGCACAATAATCGGATTAAGGTCGCGTTGATTCGTGGGCGCGGCGCAGTACATATAGCGTTTGCGCGGCGCGTGGGTTGCACTGCGCGCCGGCGGCGGCAGGCTGGTTGATGCGGCTAGCACAGAAGCGGTATGTACGTTCCTTGGCAGCGCGTGATCTATACTGGGCCAGCACTTAAATGGCCCGGAGCGAGGGTGGCCTCTTGCAGTGCGACAGAGATCGTGTGCCTGCGAAGTTGTCTGTTGCTCTCACTTACACACTCTACAACATGTTCTCTTGCAGTAAGTATGGAAGAGGAAAGTTCACGCGTGACGCGTGCCTCACACTAAAAAAGAATGCAGCGATTTAGTTCTTGCACGCTACATGCATCTGAATAATGCGAAGCCGCGCGTATTTTTCCGGTGCTGCGACAAATATTGGCCGCAGTTAATGACGCTTTGCAGGGTCGGGGCTACACTAGCACTCTTTTCGCTTGGGTTTACGTATAAGCGAGTCAGTGTAAACATATTGTTGCCATGTGTATAGCGTAAGAATAGGGCTGTTTTCAAGGGATATTATTGAAGTAAGATGTTGTTACTTTTGTGATTGCGACATTAGAACTGCGCATTAGTCCTCAAAATAGAGCACAGATATACAGATTGTCAGACCTAATTCTCGAGTAATTGGTCCTTCTTTAGTGGGCCGGCCAGGAGATACAACGCTTAGTATGACGAATCTTGGCGCGTTGAAGTTCACGCTGAAGGTCACACGTTTTACGTAAGCATTGGATATTAGTTGCAAGATTGAAGGTGCAATAATGCATATAAAAGAGTTGTTCGCAGTAAATAGTCGCTAGGTCCCCTGTTACATCTTTTTCTAGACTTGCATAATTGAAACTTTGGCTCACCTTGCGCTGGCTATACTAGCGAACAATTGTTGCAGCAAGCTTTTTTCTAGATATTTACTTTTTATGAAAGTTTTTATACGCGGTTGCGTGTTCATTACACACTATTACACTAAAAAAAACGTCTTATCGACAAAAAAAGTGAAGTTAGATTTGTCGTTCTTAACACTCATCGAACTTCTTGAAATTATTATGGCAATAATGAAATGGGGTGATAGTTTGATCGATTTTACTGCCAAACGAAAACGGCATGGTTAAAAGTTGCTTTGATATTAAGCACGACGTGTATGAGTGTGTCAAAAGTATGCATTTACAAGAACCTGCATTATTTGTTGACCCATCCTTTGACAGTGAAGGATAGACAGAAATATTATCAGCCGAGTTTCTACTGAAACATTATTATATGTAGTAAAATTTTTCCAATGTAGTACCCTCTTATTTCTGTGCTGGAGAAAGTGGTCTGGAATATAATATATTCATTCTAGATACCTTATCTATGTTCCTTATAGTTAAGCTATATGTGAGACTTAATATAATACGACTATAATATTATTGAAATATCAATAGCAAATTACGTCAGCATCTGACAAATGAGATAACTAAGGATGATTTATGTCATGCATTTTCTCTCTGCAAAGAAGTCGTTTTTAAATGATTAATTAAGAAGAGTATACAAGTATTTGTACTGGATCCAAGAATTAATGAGAATGCAGGTCTATGGTGTTTATGATTAATGACGGATACAAACAGCGCGTACGCTATTAACTTTAGTTCATTTGTAATGCCGGTGCGAACGATTTTCTACATTAAAATAATACAGTTTTTTTAAATACCATGTCCTGGACTGCTATTGGTTGCTCGTGTTTTTATTCTTTCATTTCACTGTCTCTCGACAACGTTGCGTCTACTCAACGCATGAATTTAAACACCTCTTTACGGAACATAGCGTTTTAAAACGTACGATAATTATTGATTTATGAGAGTTGTAATTCCTACTGACAATCGGGGGTAATGTGAATGTCAAGAGAGTAACGCAGCCATTCAATGAACACACGGAAGGACGTTCGGAGGGAGTAAGCACCACATCTACGACCGTGGCGGTTCGTCGCCTACATGCAAGCACCGACAGAGTAAGAGGATGCCAGAGGAGATTGAGCAGCAACGAGGGAGGATGATGGCTACGTCCATGACGAATGTTACCGTTTCCCGGGGAGGCGGATTGGCGAAGGGGCGCGGAGGGGACGGAAGCGGACGAGACGCTGCAGCTTCCGGCGACGGACTGGCGCCAGCGCCGCGCCGCCCGCAACCGCGCCCCGCCCCCGCGCGCGCCCCGCGCCCGTGGCGCTCTGCGCACGCCCGAAAGGGGGCCCCCCGGCCCCCCCCGGGAAAAAATTTACCCGGAAGGAAAAAGGGGAAACCCCCCCCCCCGGCCCGGGGCTGCGCGGGGTGCGTTTCAAGACCCCTCTACTCTTTCCCAGCGATGTGTTTTTTGTCGATGGGTGACCCACTTCATCGACGTGCGAAGAGACACGTGACGACCTTGCTCAACTACCAAATCGTTTTTAAACTTTCGAAAAATGCTTAGAATTTATGGGTTCCCTTGCAGACAAGTTGGGTTTATTTCGTAAGAGAGAGTATGTTGACCTGTGGGACCATTTTTTTCAGTATTTTGACGTGGATAGTTAACACATTTTCTATACAATTTTCGTTGTATGTCCCATAATACCATACGTTCAGTTCATTACGAATTCTTATTTTTATTGATTGAGAAAGCGCTTATTGCTAACAGCCGAGAACAAATAGTGATACGGGTTTGTTTTAGACATTTCCTTTATTCTATAGTAGTCCAATGATGCGGAAGTCAGTGAATTTATTTCTGTAGTGACGGGTTCAAAACTCAACGGTTTTGCAAAATTAGCCTTTTTAACGCACACTTTGCAATGAGCAAAATACGTATTTTTCATTTACAAAGTTCTATAATTATTAAAATTGTATAAATAACGAGAAAAATATGTTGTTTTTTTAGAGCTAATGAAAAATGGTGATTTCCAATAGAGTAAAGGAAGTAAGGAATTTTCCCGCATTTGAAGAATACTGGAATTAAAAACGCAAAACTTCGAAATCGGTCGTCTAAATTAAGGAAATTTTGCATTCCAGAGAAGCGACTCGGCTCCAGGCGCATGCGCCCTGGCGACGGCGGTGGTGGCGGGGCGGCCGGAAAAGGGGGGGGGAGGTGCGGGACATTTGGCGCACCGGCTGCTCCGGCAGTGCGTCTGGACTCCGCCGCCGCCGCCCTGCCCCGCCGCTGCCACCGCCCCCGCGGCGCGCGCTGACAGGCGGCGTTTGGTGCAGATATAAATACAAGCGCGCAACGGCCGCCCGCCCGCCCGCTCGGCTGCTCCGGCGCGCATTCGCGTCACTAGAGACGAGTGCTGCGGGCCCAGTAGCAGCCGGTGTCTAGATTTTGGTCATGCCCAATGTATATATCTCAGATAATATCGAAATTGCGCATTTCAGAAATAGCCCAAAATGTATTTTGAGAGTAGTTATTTTGATGGGGTTTGAGGGGGTTGAGGGAAAAGAAATTTATTTTGATGGGTTTGAGTGTAAATTGACTCTATGACATGTGGCCATTTGGATCACAAGGATTTATCACATTTAATTTTTGATTTTTATGGCTGTTTTGTCTAGTTATAATTCATTATATTGTTCTAATTACACTGAGCGTAAAAGTGTATTTGTTTTCCTTTCAAAATCTCATTTCGCTCAGTTTCGTGAAGTATATTCTTTTATTACAGTAATCTCTTAGCATTGAATAGTTAAGCACAGTCGTAGGGGCCCACCGTTTGCGAGATGAATCATTATTATTTTGTCACCACTAGAAACTCGGTCCCAGAGGAGTTTTTTAGAATCACTCATATATTTTCTTTCCTCGTTGGTTGCTTTCTTCATGTTGTTGACGAGGCCGTGCTTTATTTTGTAGGTCACGCGTTCGTTGATGACAGAAAAATTCTCTGACTTCTTCAAAAATATAAATACCAGTCTCATAAAAAGCGATGCCAAAGTCACAGTGACGGCGACCTTGCACTACTGTTAAGTGATACGCACAAACAGAGTTCAACAAAGTTTTTTGGATGCACTTTTCTGTTTTATTTAAGAATTACCTGATCACTCACATATTTAAAGTATTTTGAAAATAAGTGTTCATAATTAGTAGGCATTGATTTCAAGTTTGTTTTTATTCCTTGAGATGTTTTGTAACTTAGAGTACTAACGTGAATATTATCTGACGTACACGTCAATGAAAAATGAATGTAATATGAAACAAAAAATAGACCGTTCGGAAACGTATTTTCGAAATCATCTTTAAAAGAATCATAACGTCTATACAGAAGACTATAAGAATATTATATTTTCTAATATTATTTTGAAGAATAAATTATTTTTAGACCAAAATTTTACGTGATTGTTATTTTTCTCTAGATATACTCATACTAATGATGTGAACCTGAATTTTTTGAATTTAATATCGTATTTTTAAAAAATAAATAAAATACTCTAAAAATATTAATAATTATATTTGCACATAATAATATCTAACTCATTCTCGCATATCCTTTTCAGTGTTAAAAATATTAGAAATAAGTATTACTTCATTTCCCAAATCATGATTTATACATGCATTTTACATTATAGCGGGATATTTTAGAATCTCCATTCTAAAACAACATAACTTTGGCATTCTAATTCAGTCATCAGGAAACACAGGGGAACGTATTTCTTCACTATTTTACACTGCCAAGCAAAAACTCAATATTATGCAACTTCCGAGTGAATTAACAGTAACAGTATATATCCATTTATATCTATCTCATATAATCGTGTATTGTCACTTCTGATAATGAGATTGTTTGTCATGTCATGTCGAAAACTCGCCAAATTTTTAATGTTATGTTGAGATCACATGTGCTCCGTATGCTAAGCTACAGCTGTTGTTTCAAACTTTCAGTTACTAAAAATAAATTATATGAACAATTTAACCCCCTAGTTTGGTACTTGAAACTTCAGTATGTACAGTTGTAGTCCTTCCGTAGGTAAACTTTGCACAGCCTCACTCTGCCGACAAACAAAGCAAGCACTGTTACGTCGTACAGTCGAGTGACGTGCTGCGAATACTTTGAGGTTTTTCGAGTTCCTTGAGGACAACTTGTGTTATTAATTATCACTGAAACAATCAAGACGTGTTTTGGCACACTACAACCTGACGTTTGACATGTAAATGATTAGACATAACAGAAATTAGGGGTGTTTGGAACGAGTGCATTTGATTGTGCAAGAAAACATACAGCCCTCAATCAGTAGTCAGAGGGTTCACTGATTTCCAGCAAAGGACACGCCTGTCTGAATGAAATAGTTTTTTTTTATATCACTCTGTTTTCCTACAGATACATTTA
>BOPP01000080.1:4553488-4572795 GCA_017312745.1 Gryllus bimaculatus
CGTCGGGGCGCTCGCCCGCCGCGCGGGACCATATGAGCCCTCTTTGCCACCGCGCGCCGCCTAATAGCCTCCGGTAAAGAGACGGGGGCACGCCCCCACGAAGGCCCACGGGCCCCGCCGCCCACCGCTCGCTGTCCGCTCGCTCACTCGCTCGGAGAGGTCTACGGACTCATCCGGGAGGAACATAGTACCCTTCCATTTGAACAAAGTTGGGAGGAACATATCGAACTATCAGTTGAGTCCACTGACTGTTAGTTTCTTCTTAATGTGGACATATTTTATCTTAAATGTACCGATATGTCTCTGCATTTAGTTAGCTGGCTGTGTTTATATTCTGTGGGAATTTTGTGCAATGTCAAATTGAAACGCGGGATACAATTTAAATATTCGTCTCGTTACAGACAATTATTGAAAAACAAAATGACTATATTTTTATGGAGATAATTATTTAATCTCAGCACTATTTTATATGCATTTCCTTTTATTAATAATTATTTGAAACTGCTGCTCTCCCATCCTTAGAGATAGCAATACTTTTTGCCGTAATTTATAAGTACATAATTTCATTATTATCTATTTAGGGTGAAAAAAAATTTAGATAAAAATATTTCGCTTAGTATAGAGTAACGACATGTTCTAAATTAAACAATATTGTTATCTAAGACGTGAACATGTGTACTAGTTACATCGTGACTATCGATGCAAGAAAATGTTCATTCATTACAGTTCTCTTATATTACTCTACAAATGGACAGAGATATGAAAACAATTGTTCTCTTGAAAACACTAAAATTTAGTAGCATTAGTCCTGTTCTGTTTACGAAACTGACGCTACAAGCGCATACGCACAGTAAAGCAGTCACGCCAGCTCACGGTAGCTGTGATTTAGAGGCGGCCGGAGCGCTGCCGCGTGCGTTACGGCAGCGGCCCGTGAAATTGGCTCCCGCAGCTGCCCCACCCGCTCTGTTGTCTCCCACGGGCAACTCCCGCCGATCTCGCTCTAATTAAATCGGAGGAGGATATCTGGAGCGCCTCATTGGATGTGCGCGGCCAGCTCCGCATTCGCTTCGCCTCCGCCTGAGTGATATCTCTGTAAGCGGCGGCGCTCGATCAGTCGCCCCTCGCTACCAGCGAGAATTTACGTACGAGACGCGAGACCGGCCAGATTGCGGGGCGTAGAGCAGGTGGATAGAAACGTATTTTTTTAGGGCGTTATGAATATGCATGAGAGCTCGTCTCCAAATGGGGGTCTTTAAAATTTGATTGAAAATATGAAAAACCGCTGCGCATAACAGTTAAAAGTTGCGTTCGATTCATCATCCTTGTTTGCCGTCGTGATAACCCAGTTACGATGGTAATTCATTCACGATGCTGGATTCGGAGCGTAAAATAGCCTAATAGTAGGCCTCGTACATTTACACCTAGGAATTATTATTAAGTCAGGGTGGACCGTATTTTGTTGAGCGTGACGAATCACTTTTGTACCCTTTTCCGTAAGAAAATGAAATAATAAATTTGAAACAAAATCGTTCCCAGTTGGGAGGCTTGAGATATGCTACACATCATTAGACAAAAATATTTTGTAATACTTGCTATCTTTCCTATTACCAGTGTAATCTGCTATTTGTTTACAGTGCAGTGCCAATCTCCTTTGACAATAGAAATGTGGGAAATTAAATTATGGTTAAGAAAACTTAAGACGAACCTCTGTATTTAATAATATGCAATAGTATATGTAAATTTATAGGCTGATATAAAAGTCTTCTGGTTATGTGATTGGTCAAATTCGATTGCTTCCCTATGAGTAGTCTTGGTATGATAATATAATTTTAGAAGATTGCTCGTTCATTGAGGTTATATTTTTTAAAACAAATATTTTTTATCGCATGCTTAATTTTCGTATTCTTGGTAGTGACAGCACATTGGCGTAAGATATGCAGTTGTTTACGCAGCACTATCTGAAAGCAATGTCCGACTAGATTAGCAATGTAGATGAACGTGTAATGTATCGTAATATCCCCCATCCTATTTACACATTAATCAAAATTGAATCGTTTATTACGAAATCATGATTCACTAAAATAACGACCTTGACGATCCCTACGACAGTTGTGCGTTTTATAGACACAAATACGGAGTTACAAGACGCAAGTAATTTTAAGCTTTATCGTATACCATAAAATATCTCAAAAGAATGTGATTCTTCTCTGGAGTAAGAATCTCAAACCTGTATTTTGAAATAGAAAAATTCTCATTTAGATTGAAAAGAACTTCTCTAATGTACAGTGAGAACGTTTGAGTAATATAAGCTGATCGAAAAAACATTAATAAAATACAAATCGTCCAAAATCAGTATGTAAGCGCAATAACAAATGCACCATGGTGTTTCTAATATTCAACTACATACAGAATTCAATCTGCTACAATTAGCTCATCACATCACATACCTCTCGACTAATTTTTATATAAACTTCATGGAAATACCATCTTTACCCGCATTTATCTGTGTAAAAACGGAACCCACTACACAAGAATCAAAAACATGAATCCATTCCATTTGTTTCTTAAATTGTTCTCTGAAATGGAATAAACAGAGGTGCCTCATAGGTTTCCTCAACCAATGTATTATCTGAAAGAATTTAGTTATAAGTTAGTTTTTAAGTCACCAATGCATGTGACAAAGTTATTGTAATAAGTTTGCAATCCCCTTGAAATGTAAAAAATAAAAAAATAGAAGTAGAGTTTGAAGTCAATTAAGTTACTTTCATTAAAGCAAAGACAATAATTCGAAACACTCCTATCCGAGAGCTCCCCTAGATTTTGACTATTGTTGTGTGCAAGTGGCTAGTATCGTGGGCGTGAGGGGGCGGAGCGAGTGTTTATGCGTGTAGGCGCCCTCGGCGACCGGCGTCCAGGTTCCGTTCCCCGCCGCGGGCCGCCGCGGCGCGCATTCCACCCCGTGCTAATGAGGCTGCGTCGCGTAGCACATGGCGACACGACCGGACGACGTGGCGTGGCGTGGCGCGGCGTGGCGCGGCGTGGCGCGGCGTGGCGCGGCGTGGCGCGGCGTGGCGCGGCGTAGGGACCGGTTCCCGCGCGAGGCCCGGGACGAGAGAGGAACGCCCCGCTTAACATCACGGGCGCGTCGCCCCCAGCGCGGTGTGTAACGCACATACCTCCCTGCGGAGAGTTTGGGGAAGGGCTGTTTGTTGAGGAGAAAGAAAGAAACTTGCGGCACTCGAGGGACAACTGTGGTTACTTCCAATGAACGAAGACGAATGTTTTTTGTTTTTTTTTAATTCCCAGGTTAATGCACTATCTGAAGTAGAAGAACTGTTCGAGATGATTGTAAGATCTGTGCTGTCGAGTCGGCCAGAACAGACTAACCGCATTCCTTCACGCGATGAGTTGTTTATGGAATAGATGGGAAACTTGTCGCCTTTGAGGGACAACTACGCTTAATTCGTATAATAGAAATTGATATTTTTAACATGCTTAATTTTAAATCTAAATTAGAAAAGCACTTTTCTCTTCGTGGTCATTCCCGCTTGTCCATGGTGGGTCACTCATAGCACGATGTGCAAGACACAAAAAAATAAGTATTTTTTACACAATGTCTGATTATTGTGTCTCTCAAAACAATCGTGTTCATTACGGTGCGAATTACAATCGTTGATGTTCATTCAGAAGTTACAATGTATACTCTATGCAGATGTTAAACACTTGAATAACGTTATTGTGAGAACGGAGATGCGGTAAGTCAGCATCATTTACAAGATCTATCTTCAAGCACTACAAACGGCCATCGCCTTAGTAGCCTCATCCCATCGTTGGTACTTGTTTCTTTGGAAGTCAAAACGCCCTAATGGCGGTTCGAAAGCCTCTTATTCGGGCATTCCTCGAGAGCCATTGAGAAGGCACAAAGGCGCGTTGTCTGCTGGTAGCCGCTTCAAAAAGCCCTGCGAGACTTACGTACGCGCCTCCGGCCGCGGGCTGTAAAATCCCCCGCGCCTGCACCGGCGCCGGCGCCGCGCCACGCCACGCGCTCGTCCCCGATCTCTTTGACCTCCGCCCGGAGGAGCGGCACGCAACGTGAACGCCGGCCGCCAACAGCGCGGGAGGCAGGGGACGGACCCGTTTGCCCCGCGGGTTACAGGCGCCGGGACTTGTACAAATGAAGTAGTGCCGCTGAACTACTGAAGGAATCCCTGAGATTTCGGATTCGTGTGCTTTATCAAACCGAACACGAGGGAGAAGGCATTTCGTTAATAACTATTTAATATATCAGTTTTCTTTAAACAGCTGGGAGGGTTGTATTCTAAAATGGAGGTTACATTCCATGCATGAGAGGCTTTTGCGAAAGCTTTCGTTCTTTTCAAAATCCACTTACTAGTCCTGCAAGTAGGTTTTAGTTTTGATGATAAATATTTGCTAGTAGCTTTTTTTGAAAGGCATAATCTAAAATGCAGTGCAATTTGGACATATTAAAGGATCATTTACCAAAGAATGAATTTTATTAGGTTAATTGTTATGAGACCTGCTTTGCAGAAGCTTTTGCCTAATTTAACCTTATTTCTGAAGTTTTTATATGATCCCTTCGAGATACATATTTCATGTTACGTTTTACATTAAAGTATGTCAGTGATATCTAAATGAATCATACTTATGTCACATAAAGATGATTGGATGCGAAGGGCTAAAACTCTCTAGACATCTAATTACTAAATTTCTATTCGCGCTGAAATTGAAAACTAAGCAGCCATTGGCCATGTGGTACGTCTCGGGATTTGTCAGATAACCAGAAACCCTAAAAAATTCAAAACAAAGAAACAGATTCGATTTTCACTGAAAAATATTTTATTGTGTTATTTCACGTATTTTAATGCTGTGGGTACCGATTGAATTGCCAAACCAGTGCGTCAATGCTTATGGCGCAACTGACGTATTGTTGTGTTGTGTTGTGTAAGACAACAAGACTCCAAGAAAGAGGACACCAGCCATTAAATAGTTGCTTTTTACCTATTGCGTTATAACTGTAACTTTTTGATATTCTTGATATGTAAGAAAACTACTGTCATGTATACTGAACTATGTAAATGTAGTATTTATGTTACACGGGAGTATTTTGTTTGTTGTTCTTGAACAGTGGGCATTTTACGTTTTGAAAAACTACTTCGTGTAGTTTTGTTCAGCAGAATATTTGCTGCTGCAACTAGATAATATAACTATTAACATTAGAATATCAATGCATCATGTTTTCAAACTTTCAAGAGATCTAATTTTGTAGGGAACTATTACTTCAAGCTTTTTTGCGTAGTAATGCGTGCTGGTTAGTTGTGCATGCCCCAGTTTGGATGAATGTTTTGAGAGTCACGAAGACACTCCCACAAGCATGTAAAATCTGTAGCTGAGGTGTAACGAGCGAGATGTCAAGGCCTTTGTTCGCGAATGACAAGTTTTATGTTTGCAGCTGCGTGAAATTAGGTGATTACAGACATAACTAACTGGGTGAAATAAGATGATTATAGACATAACTAAACTTTTGCGTGAACTTTATTGTATGTTTATATTACAGTAATATTATGATTTTACTTCAGAGCCCTTACACGTTTTATTACGCAAGTTATTTCTGGGAATTCTTAAGTCTTTTTTAATTTGACTTTTGAAGTTGCGTGCATATATTTAATAACCAACGTTATTCATGAATTTGTATTATTTATTCTTGCAACCTTAATTTTGTGAAGGTCTCGTTGGAAAATTACTGAAAATCATAGTATTTATGTTCGATCATAGTAATAAACTATTAAGATGAGTGGTAAATTCAATATTTGGTCATTTTTCCTTCACAGTTAATAAATATCATGTAGCCCCCGACAAACCGACGTGTTGGTTCGACCTTAACCCAAGTCTTCGTGTGCCATAATTGTATTCGAGCGCCGAAAGATCAGTGTCTGATTATTGCAATAGAGTGGCATTAAAAAGACATTTGCAGACACGTTACGAGATTACAAGTCTGAAACGGCAAGGAAGATTACACAGGTATCTCTCAACCTCAAGAGGTTGCCTGAAGCCACAGCGCGTTATGGTAATGCCATAACACGGCTGAACATACGCCACAGACGGGGCGCCATCGAGTCTTCCCATTGAGAAGCTTGTAACCCCCAGGCGCATCACTCTGGAAAGGCAGCGGGCGTGAGAAAGCGAGCCACTCAGGAGAGGGTGCCTCTGCGAGCGGACGAACACGAGAGGGCAGAGTAGAAGGAACAGCTGCCAGAAGACACACCCAGCAATTGCAGTGAGAATTGTTCCGAAATTGACCCCTTCATATACTGAGAGAACTTGTTTCTTGAATGAAATATCCTGCAGTATATTTTTCTTTTTTTCAATAAAATGAAGTTTGCACTGTGAGTCCATTCACACCAAGATTTAGAATTATAAATAAAATATTTTTTAGATAATCAATTTTCAGTGTCTAAATATGTCTTTCCGGCATCCGGTGGTCTGAGCGAAGCGTGACGGAGCTGGACGGAAAAGGGCGGAACGAGGTGAAGGTTAAGAGGGAGTAGCGTGGAGTGAGAAATATAAGGGCGAGAATGTAAATAAAATTTCTTCATCCTCTCACCACAGATCTAATTCATATCTAATAGTTAATTGTGATAAACGGTTAGCAACGTAGGTTATTTTAGCTAGTTATTAAAGAATACCTAAAAATGCAAATAATGTCCAAAATTGTGAGCGGAGCACCAGCGGGCTATGGACTAGAGAGGACGCAGTGGGAGGGCGACTGGCCCGCGCGCGCAGGTGTCCGGGGGCAGGAAGGCGAGCGAGCGACGGAGGGGGGGGGCACCGGAAACCCGAGCCGGAGACCGCAGCCGGGGCCGTCCGGTTTTTGTGGGGCGCGGCGCGGCGCCGCAGCGGCTTTGTCCGCGGCCGAAGCCAGCGCCCGCCGCGACGCGCGCCGTCTTCACCGCGCCCCGCGCCGGGCCCTTCCACGCCTGGGGCTGTGGCCTCAGCGCGCACGGGAAGGTCGCTTGACAGCAGCGCGCCGCGCCGCGCCGCGCCGGTTGGCCCCGCGTGGGGTGTGCGAATGGCTGTAGTTGAATTGAATTGAATTAATGCCTTATTTTACGTGGCGATACTCGGGCCATGAGGTCCGCTCTTCCGTCTGACCACGCAAATTTCTCTTCGCTCCTTTCACCAACTAGCAGAGGAAGGAGGTATTTCTTGGGCGAGAAACAGGCGATTTTTGAATTTAGCTCAGAAGCGTCATTTAGGCTTGAGGATCTTTTACATGCAAGTAAATCTACTAACATGGGACAGCCGGCTTTACTTCCCCTCCGAAGGCAGGCGTCGGAAGGATTTTTTCGCCCTTCAAAATCCACGGCTTCGATCGGCTTTGATCCCGCCAACTTGGGTAGAACAGTCCGGTACGCTAACCACGATAACACCACCGCCGCGCGCAGGTTGGTTGCTGTCCAGAGAGAACCACGGCTTCTGTTTGTTTGCGGTTGCTTCCTTTCGATCGAAAAGGCTTGTGGCATGCGAACTCTCCAGCTCGGTTTCTTCTGTTTCAATCCAGGGTTCTTCGAGTGGATGAACACGCTTTATGAACTCAAACCGAAAGATGAATTATGGGCATCATAAGATGATAACTGCTTATGAGATTCAAAATAGTAATTTAGCCCTTCAAACCCTTGCGAAAGCAAATAAACTAAAAGATACTAACATTTGTTATCAAAACATTAAGAAAACATTATTTATGTTTCCAGCTGACCGAGCTAGTCTCAATAAATAGTCTCAATTACTAAGTACGAAGTATTGCAGATTCTCACCCTACCATTTTAGTGTCTCGCTTTTCATATACGTTATTTCACGAAGATTTTTGCTACACGTGATATCACGTATAATAGTGGCAAGTGGAGACGTTCACAACATTATGAGCCCGAGGGTCAAACATTTATAAAACATCTTTTGAAAGGCTGTGATATCGATACTTCTCGCATGGCGAGAATCTATAAGAAAATGAATTACTAGCATTACACGTAGTTTTCTCGTTGTATACTTTGGATACGAATTGTGGGATTACTTGACGAGAGATATATCAGCTTTACCTTTACCATCTTTTACGCAAGTAAAATGAGGTTTTGTTTCTCCTGAATCTAGTTTTCAAACATTCTCTGATGAAATGTTGATGAAAGAATTTCAACTGTAATTTCTTATGTCTCATTATTCTAAACGGCCCTTGGTGGCTTGTTGGTTGGCGTGCTCGGTTTCCGCGGCGCAACCCCGGGTTTCATTCCCGGCCGGGGCAAAATCATAACTGTGCGCACTCCTTACAAATGTTAGAGTATCTGTGGCTGTGTGACGATGAAAAAGCCCACCGTAAGGTTAAGAAGACCATTGTATACGGTGAAGGGATGTCTTCGTGCTAACCACATCCTTATCTCATGGCCGAGAGGTTGGGCCACCTCAGGTCGGCCAAGGACCGTAGCGGGCTCTCAAGCCATTAAACAGGGCAGGTCATTTCTCTACACTACACACCATGAAGTCGCAGAAAATACACCGTCAGGGCGAAGATGGAATGCGAGTCTCCAATTATGCTCTCGTCGTCTAGTGTATAGTGCGAGGTGCACCCAATTGAACTGAAATGAACTACCTTTCGCTGAAAAAAGGTTGATCACTTGGTACTTGTATTAAACTTCCTTGTTATACTCGTATACTCTTTTATAATCATGAGTCACAGCAGGTGCTTATTTAAATTACCCTCTTCGCCTTCCGTACTCGAACATCACACGCGTCGCCAAGACAAAACCCGACATTCTGTTGAAGGTGTCCGCGACGTGTTCACACGGCCCCTCCGCCTGCACCGTACCGAAGGAGGCTTGTAGCGATCCCGGGTTCGCGCCGCGCTATTAATCTTCCCCGGCGCGCGCTTTTCCGGCGTTGGCGAGGGACGGGCGCGCCGAACACGCTGCGCGTCGCCCGCCATCCGCACAGTGAACGTGTTAGGGGAATTTGCGAGCGCAAACGGCTCCTTAGTCAACGTCGGAGGAACAAAGGCGCCGTGAGAAGTCGGCGGCCGCGGCAAATTTTGGTGACGAGTTGCGACCCGCTCTAGGGCCCATTCCGCTGTGGGAGGACGAGTTCTCGAAAGGCATGGGTGGAGTGTGGACTGCAAAGAAGAAGAAGAACCTAACACCCTTGTGGAACACCCGTGTCGACAACCTTGCGACACGCCAGAACGCGTGTCGGTGGCCACTGTGAATAGGGGTGCTCTCACAGGGGTCGTTGAGTTTAAGAATTCGCGTGCCGTATTGTTTTGTTGAAAAAATGGCTGTCCGCATTCTTGTCACCTTTTGTTTCTGCCTTCAACTGAACATCTTGTTGTGATTGATTTTGTTGCTTTTTTAGCGGTGTCGGTTTGGCAGATTGAACATTTGCTTCCATGAACTACGCATCTAAGTGGTCGCCCTCGTATTGAATTCCACACGCCCGTCTTATTAGAAGCATTTATCTTGACATTAATTTGGAATTTTGGCGATTTACAATAAAAACTTACCTGTGCGCTGACTTACGCGTGTTTTATGACATACCATTCTAGCGAACCGTGCCGAGTCGAAACCTGCCAAACAGCTTAGAGAGAAGGATTTCCTGCGCGTACAAGTTCATGGACAAAGCCGGATTTGGATTTTACGACTTCCTGTGCACAGGTTACAGAGCTTCCTTTGCTGGGTCTCGACCTTAGTTTTCGGCGTTTTTGTTGTGGCACTTTCGAAGGGAGAGTGCTAACGGAAATTTTTGATTCTCCCTTAATTGCCGTTCTCTTCTCTTGTATGAAATGCAACCAATGGCTCAAAATAAAAAATCGCCAATTTAGGAAAGTAAATATTGAAATTAATTACAGCTGGTATGTTTTTGGTGAATATTATGTGATAATGAAACCAAACATTCACGAATTATAGTGGTACGGATTACAGATTCTCTGTGTAGTGTTCGGTCACACACAACTACTCAAGTTTTAGTTGTATTATTTGTAAAGATAGGATTGTAAATCATGAAAGAAAAAAAACTATTTAATATTTAATTTTTTTACTCTAGTAGAGGTCGCATTTTATGATGATCAAACTTCGAAAATTTGACTTTAATATTAAATGTTTAAAGTATGTTAAAGCACGAACAATACTGTTTCCTTGTAAGAGAACGTTTTTAATCAAAATGAGACATGCCGTTGTTATTATTTTTAGTGTTACAAAGCTCTTTCGAAATTCCAGAACTCGACTCATCTGAAACTTATCCGTACAAGATTGCGACACATTCTCTATCCAGAGACTCATCGGAAGCTGCAAGCGAGCGCTAATGGCTTGTTTCTATCGGACCTCGACCTCGCGTTCTCAAGGTGGCATTTAAGATTTCGACGTATCTCCTGGCGCTTTTCCACGCTTATGATATAAATGTAGAAACATTAAAAAATTAATTAGATTCCTGAATGCTTCTCGGCCTTTTATCCGTGTGGATAATACTTGGCAGGATGTGTTTAATGTAATTATCAGATACCGTTCCGCTTAATTGAACTAATTAACGACTTCGCTTGTCACTCGTCTTATTTCTCGAGACGGGCCGTACGGAAACATCAAGCAGAGAATATGGTAATACTTTTGCGGCTTCAGAAGAACCCACACGCATTAAGTCGCAATTACCGCATTATATCATCAGAAATGTATCAGTGGTTTTTACGAATGGGGCGAGCGGGTCTCCCCGGGAGGCGGGGCTGCTCGTAAGAGACGCCTGGGTCTCCGGGAGGTGCCCGCGCGCCAGATGTAAACGAGATTAATTTAAAAATCATCTCGCGCTCCCCGCCTAACAAGCGGGCGGCTGGCTGCGCGTGTGCGGCGGGTGGCCCGAAGGAAGGCGCCAGGCGCTGCAAGGGACGGGAGAATTCTATCCAGGCTTTCCAGCTGGCGCATTTCGCCACTTTGTTTAAGGCACATGTAGGACCCGTTTTCCTCTGTTATTATGAAGCAAATATTGGTAAAATTCCGCGGTATTTGATTTTAAAGAACTTCTCAGTATGTCCAGATCCTTTGGACATAATTTATAAAGTGTAAAAGATGTGAATGAAAAGAAAAGTATGAAATAAGATTAGACAAAATGTGTAACTACTTTTTTATTAAATAACTCATAATTATTGTAAAATTATTCCATAATATTAATGACTAATAAAAACGTACTCGAAATGTAGTTACTATAATAAGAATACTTACATGTACACTGTATTTGGCGTTTGGAAATCGCTGAGAAACTGGATACCAAATCACGAGATGTGCATTTATTAAAGCAAGGAACATTGATATCATTCCATTTCTTTTGAAATTCCTTCTCCAGGAGAATCTTGCCCAACTGCTTGGTACATGAATACAGTGTTGAATATAAATTAGTATGGCGGGTACGCAAAGTAAATATTTGATATCATGACGATATCATTTTGTTTATATTAAATGTTTAAATTTGGCCATTCATTAGTCCGTCATCTTACTTCTTCTTTTTGCATTAACCTCGAAGTACAAGCATAAGTATCTAAAACTAATTTCAGGTAACTATCTTATACTCGCGGCATTCTTGGAAGGCAGGCGAATTTTCTTGTGATCTTAAATTAATAAAAAGTATAGTAATTGCCGTTCTACATTTAAAACTTTGTCAATTACAGTTGTTCGAACATGAAAACGTGGTTCTAAGATCTCTCGTCTAGTTACAAAATACTCTCCAGCCAAACATTAACCGTAAGTACTCGATGGCATATGGCTCGAAATCACTTAACTGTGAATGTTACGGGGGCTTCCACGCTTGCTTCTGAAGAGTGGGCTCCACCAGCGGTTAGTGCAGCCGCATATCGGAGTCTCGCGGTTAAAATCGTGTTCCTCTTTTTATAGGCGCGGCGGATGATCTCGCAGGTCTTGTCCCACGGAAGAGAGCGCCGAGTTGGAGGCTGCGGTTCTGCCAGAGGGAGCCGCGATCGCCAGGTAAAATTGAGAACCCTTTATCGCTGAAGGATCAGTTACGGGTGTCCGTGTCGCTTTTGTTTTCGGCATTATCCTCTTAGATCATGCGAAAACGATAACATTCAAGAGATACATTGTACCGTGAGAATTTCGTTTGTTATGAAATTGGTGACAATATTCAATGCAAGGTAATACAAATATGCATGAAGCTCATTATCTTTATATCTTTTAAACATCATTGTTTCTTATTAGATTTGTTGAAAAGGAATAGACTACAAAAATTGAACCCTTTTGACCCCCCAAAAATTGAAGAGTCTTTCTTTGTACATACGGGTGGAGAACGCAAGTAATTGCGTAGAGAAATTTCATTTTAATTAATTGTGAAATCATAATGATAGAATTTAAAATCTAAGTTGTGGCTTATTCTTGCAACAGAAATACCCCTACATTGTCCGGGCTCAGAGATTGGAGACCACTGACCCGCCCAAGATATCAACTTTATCTAATATATTCCATTAAAAATATTATTGTGAATATTGCACTATATTAGACTTTTTTTCAATTAAGTAACTGTCTAAATTGCCTAAAACGTATTAATTATCAGCTTCATATTTGTACTTCCAAACTTTTGCTTTAATTTCACAGTTTATTGAAATTGGCTTTAGATTTACTGTTCAAATTAATGCACGAAATATTGCCAAATAATTGTGTAAGTAGTCAATTGAAGAGCGGGTGTCGCACCGTCAGTTGAAACGGATGAACAGTGGTGATGCAAATGAGTCGTTGAGTTCGCAAATTGGAGTGCGCGAACAGGGCGGTTGTCGCGCGACCAGGGGAAAGGAATTGGCGCTGGGCGCGGCTGACAAATGGGCGACACGGCGCCAGCGCCACTACACGCCGCTTCGCCGTAATTATTACTACAGCGCCGTCCTCTCGGTGCGTCGCCGCCCTCTGAAGTCGCCGGCGTCTGAGCCGCTGAGGCCGCGCGGCTCCCGCTGGCGATCGCCTATTACGCCAGAATGTCTGTTGATGTACGCAGCGCGGTGGTTAGTTCGCAAGCATTAAGACTCTCGGCTTTAGAGTTCATCGTGGTCGCTCCGAATGGAATGAATAGTAGTGAGCGAAACTTGTTAAGAATTGGCAGGACTTTTTTTGCGTCCTTTGTGATTTTTTTTCTCTGCGTTGTCAGAGAGAAGTAGTAGAAGCTTTCGAGTGGTGGAACTAACAACCCGGAATTGGTCGATGGCAAACTGTCCCCCCCAAATACTGTTTGAAGGCAGGGTTAGCCCAATACAAAACCAGATTTATTTTTTATAAAAATTGACCTAATAATTGTAATAATTTACAACTTTACTTTTAAAGTACAACTTAAAATAGGTTACGATAAAAAAAGTAGTGTAACTTAAAGTAGAGGAATAAGCACAAAGGAATAAAGGGCCTTGGAATCATCTAAGCATCGAACCCCTTTGCATCACTGTAGGTACAAAAAACGCGCCACTGAATGCGTGTGTCTAGCATCTACGGCCAGTTGCCACTGCATCCTCATTATCCCCAGCCGTTAAGTTCCTTCTTCGTAATAATTAATGAAGATACTTACATATGTCACTTAGCGCGAACGATGCGGTTCAAGAGTTCAGAGACCCACGTAATAGGCTCTACCTTCCCCGTCAAGCCCATACCATCGTCACGCCAGCAGGACGTGTAAAAGCGTCGGAAATGTGACAAATTGCCGACAAGGCGCCACCGCCACTACAAGCAGGCGCGCTGTAATTAGTGCGATCAGGAAGCCCAGCTCATCGACCCGCGGCCACGGCCACTCTCGAAAACCCCCGGCGTTTATGTAGCTGGGTGATTGCTCGTTCGATGGCGCGCCTTATTAGTGCAGGTTGGCTCATGCTCAAAATTCTCATGCAAACTAACCCGCTCAAAGGAAGGCGCTCGCCGGCGCGAAATCCTCGTTCTTTCGCCCCCTTTGGTTCCCTAATGAACATCGTATGTTCAACTGCGCCATCGGCTTGTCGCATGCTTTATTGCTTGTGCACACAGCGCTGTGGCAGGTGTCCAAGAATTGCAGTTTTCAGGTATAATTTAACGTTATATCGCAGATGCTTTAAATAAGCGTTATAATTATTGTCTCTATAAACAATTTAAGACTTTAATTCTTGAATTTACCTCTATAAATTACAAATTTTTAAATTAGTATTTCAGGAACTTCTAAGAATTAGCTTCTTTTTTCTAAACACGTTTGTAATTGTAAGATATATTTTCTTCCAGGCGAATTGTATACAAGTATTATTTGTTTTTCATTAATTTTTGTAATTTTTTTTCTTGAAACTTTGGACAGTGAAATGCAGTGACGTGCAACGCAATGAAGTGAAATGGTATGTAGTGATTTGTTTGGCTGTGAGGTGTAGTATTGCCATGTACAATATTCAGTTTATCAATGTCATTGTTATCTTTACAATTATTATTATTGTTTTTATTATTATTACTGTTGTAATTATTAATGTTGTGATTACTGTGATTAATATTCGATATATATTTATTTTGTAAATTACTTCCATTGAATTGTATTCATTTGCAGTTAACTACATCTTATCTTTTCAACATCTCTTCAATTCTTTTCATTCTCCGCACGTGTTCCACCATCCAACGGAGTCCAGTCAGTTCCCTTTCTTTATAACTCTCATAAAACCATCCATAGCCCAAACTTGCATTTTCTTGTCAATTATCTCTCCTTTCCAGTTATCGATTCGTTACGTCCTTTCCCCCCTGTTGTGTTGTGGGTTCGTTTGCGGTCCCTTCCCTCGCCGCCCCCCCCCCCCTCGCGTGCCGATTCCCGCAGCCGCCTTGTAAACGGCGAAGTGGCCACCGCAGCCACCGTGGCTCCTACGCGCTGCCACCGCCGTGGCAGCTCCGCATTTGTTACTTCATTTAAGGCGAATAAACAACACGTCATCGCGCAGTCGTTCGTGCGGAGGAGGGCGACTACCGGCGGCGCGGGAGGGGCGGCTGCGAGAGGCAGATTCGGAAGCTGATGAAGCGGATGAGTAATGATATCAGCTCCGTTGTCTACTCGCGTTGCGACTGGAAGCATTTCCTTGTGGACTATCCAGATGATCACTTTCATACTCCACAAGTAAATCGACGTATTGGTAGATAAAATATAATTCGTGATGCTTGTTCTGCATTGTTTAAACACATTTTTTGAAACATGAAATAAATGCTGAAAAAGAAACTTAAAGATTATACTTGTATTCTTATTCTGATAGTATACTAGTGGAATTTCTAGGAATAAAATTAAAATAGAAATTTTAAGTCAATGCAAACAGATTACGTTCACAGTTTAATGTTCGTGGTGAATTCTCCAGGAACTACACATGAGATGATAGTATTGAGCCGTTGCTTCTTCATGTAAATTACAGTAATCAGCTCCCGAGGTACGTCAAAACACGCAGGCCACGTCTCGGTGCATTTTCAAATGTGTGCATAGGAAGTTAACGAAGTTGAAGAAGAAAGATTTATGACGTCCCGATGCGCTAAACCCTCCCCTCAGCGGCCGGGAGCGGGGCTTCCTCTCGGCTGCTCGTCCGCGTCTCCGCCGTTCGCTCACGTACAGCTCATAATTTCCCGGCTGTCACGTCGGGCCGGAGGCGCCCGCCGATACGCTTTCGGAAAACACACGTTTTCCCCCGCGGGCGCCGATGGACGCAAGGGCGGGCTCCCGCCGCTTTTTCCTGCTCTGCGCCGAAGCAGCTCCCGACCGACGACACGTGACGCGGCTGCCAATCGGGCTCTCGGCGGGTGCGTTCCTTCGAGTCGCAACGGTGCTCCTCGGAGCGAATGAGTGGGTTAAATTACGTTCACAAAGGATTTGAAGGACGAAACCCGTAAAAGGAAAAATTCACAGCTCGCCGCTTTGACATTAATGGCATCAACATTACTTCGATGCTAAGATGGTCCCAAATGCAGCGTCCTTAGTATCTTAATTTCCAGAATATTTCCTATTCTTAGAAGACCATCTGCTAGTAAATTATTTTTTAACTTTATCGTCATCAGAGGTTAAGAAGAGGTAAAACAAAACAATGTGAAAGCGAGGCTACATTTCGTGTTTAATCGCCAAGTTAAATCACCGAACATTCAGCCCTTTCCTCACTGGGCGCATTTCTTAATGAACCAGCGAAAACAATGATTAAACAAGTCAGAACCGCAGCTCATATCGTGAGTTAGTTCACTAAATTTAGAGACAGGTAGTTTGTGATACGTAGACAAAACTCTGGTCACAGCTTCGAGTTAATTGAAAATAATGAAAAAGAATCACACGTCTGCCGCGCTATGAATTTCAAGTGACCTCGTGATTTCGCGCTGCATTACCAATAGAATTGCGGAGGCTAAGGCAACATTTCGATACGAGCGCTTGCTCTGAAGCTGACGTTCATATTAATAGCCCATATTCTCCTCCGTTCTTTTTTTTTATATCGTAAAGCCCGCGGTGGTCGTGATTGGATAGCTCTTCAACAACCTTTGGCTTGTCCGCTGGTCCTTTCCCCGATCGGTAACACGGCACCGGTCGAATGAGTTTCCGCGGGCTGCATTCCTGCGGCGGTGCGGCCTCCCGGCGCGGCGGCCAGCACGTGAGCGGGGGCGCAGCACGTACGCGGCCGTCGCGGCAGCCGCCAGCGCTGCGCGTGTCTCTGCTGCGCGCTCCACACGCAACGCAGGCGGCGCACGCGAGAGCGCAGAAGCTGCAGGGTGGCGCAGCAGCGCCTGGAAGGGTGGGTTGGCTCAGGTTCTGGCACGCGAAACGTTGGGATTTGCGTTTGGTTGGATCGCGCCGGGAAGAATGCTACTCGTTAAGAAACGCGTTTGGGAGACGTACGTCACAAAACTGTTTAAATCGTGATAACCTGTTCGAAATTGGTAATTTGCGGGTTTTGGAGTATTACGTAATAAATTGAATTAACCTAACTTTTTGTGGAACTTATTCCTGCAAGTTTTCAAAAAGTTGAATAATAGAGAGAGAACATCAAAAGTATTTGCTACTCGTTAAGAAACGCGTTTGGGAGACGTACGTCACAAAACTGTTTAAATCGGGATAACCTGTTCTAAATTGGTAATTTGCGGGTTTTGGAGTACTACGTAATAAATTGGATTAACCTAACTTTTTGTGGAACTTATTCCTGCAAGTTTTCAAAAAGTTGAATAATAGAGAGAGAAAATGAAAAGTATTTTTGTTGAATATATGGGTACATGTCATGTATTAAGTAGAATGATTAATATTTTTAGAAAAGTATAATGCGAAATACAAGACAACAATGAAAACAACCATTTTAATTGATTGACGTTATGTGCAATTATCTGTAGCATTACGAACCAGTCGTGGGCTTAGGCTGGTGCAATCTCCCTCTGGGAGGAGGCGGAACTCACCATCCAGCGGTGGAGGAACAACACCACTCCAGGCAAAAACACATTCACTACACAAACGGGGGATCTCACAATTGTAGTTGACGTGCTCAGAAACATCAATCCAAACAGTAACATTTTACAAAAAGAAGTTAGCTTTGGAAACAAGTGCATGGTCTTCGTGTGGCCTCTTCCTAGTTAGATTCGATTCCGATTTTATTCAGCAGTGATCTTGTAGTCTCAAAAGGTAGCTATTATCTTCCTTTTTGCAATAAAACGAATACGTGATCGTTCAGACCGGGTTTTGAAAGATTTTTTTTGGCACAATTATGACCCTTATCCTTTTCAAGTGCAAATGCATTGCATTCTTCCACTGAAATCATTATGCAACTTCGTGGAAGATTGGTGGTCGGCACCGCCCGGTCTTGCTCACGAAGTGGAGTACACTCAAAAGATATCTTAGTAGAGCACTAAAATCGCGTATGCCATGAATCAGTAAAAAATTAACGTGAAGAGTGTTTAATTATTTTTACATTTGTTTTAAAAAATGGGATAAATGCAGGAGACATTAACATAGTAGTTAGCATTATGTGTAATTTTATGAATCTCTCCAATGTTAGAAAAATGAACTTTGGAAGTCCAGTTAAATTTAATGAATTATATGCAACGCATAAACAATACAGATTTTTTTGTCGTCAGGGTACACTTTCATTTGTGTGAATTATACTGTATTAAAAATATACAATATTAATTCTAAATTTCTGAAACTATTTATTGGCGATTCGCATGACAGACGATTGAAGAAGATATTTACGAAAACGTGATGAAATTTGCTTTTAATTATAGACGTTTGCGAGAATATCGTATGATCGCATCAGCTGGACGTGCGAGACTCGTCGGCACTTTTACCATTTAATTATGGAGTCGTCGCCATGTGACTGGTCGTTGCTCCTCCCAAACGGCGTCGGACAGGGGTCAGCGCGTCGGCGGCCGTAAGAAAGCGATCTCGCCGCCTCTGGGCGTGGGCGACGGCGGAGGCGGCCGCGGAGGCGACAGGGGGCGGCTGCGAGCGCCAGGGGAGGCGGTGCCAATCGATTAACGTCAGAGTCGAGCGGCGCGCGCGATGTACGCGCGGAGGCGGCGAATTAATCGAAACCGCCACCCCGCCCCCGCCCCCAAAATGAACGAGGAAAATGCTTGCAGTAGTCATTCGAATAGAGTTAACTGCGTGCTTATACTGGGGAAATCGACTCACGATAAAATGGGCACAGAAGGATTATGTATTAGCATTATAGTCAACGATGAAAGCATCTTCAGTAATGAGATATAATTAGAATTTAGTTGCGATTTAATGTTTTGTTACCCCTACATGTATTAAATTACACATGCATAAAAAACTCAGAGCTAATTTAAATAAATTCAAGCAACAGAACCAATTGTTATTAATAAACTCCAGATGCCCAATCTCAGACAACAAACGGTAAATCCAATATTAAGATAATATGTGAGCATAAACATGTTCTTTTTACGAACTCTTGCCACGAATCTAAGGTTGCTGAATTGCCTTCATCTACCATTTCATTGGGACTATTCTCTCAGCAAAATCTGCTTAGAGTTAAATACCACTAGAAAGATGAAAATTGCGCTGTCGGCCGTCGGCAACGTATGGACGGAAAAACCAATATTCCCGAAAGCCCCCACGCGCCATCCTCGGCCTCGCCCCGGTTGCCTCTAAATAGTCCGCGAGTCACCTCGTCGTACGGCCGAGACGCCCCGCACTCGCTCGCCCAGTCGGCTATCATCTCTGATGGCTAGGCCGTGCCGAGTGCGCTGAAGCACGTCTACCGGTTTGGCCACGCACACACGGCTTCTCCGAGCTACCCATGGCCAGGGGGCGGACAAGAAGGT
>BOPP01000080.1:4572852-4617226 GCA_017312745.1 Gryllus bimaculatus
GGATATCTGCGCATCACAGTCGCGCTAATAGCTAGATGACGCGCCGCCTACTTCAATGACGCCGACGTCTCCGGCGCGAAGACGACCTCTAGTGAGAATAATGGCGCCATCGCCGGTGAGATCGGAGAGATCGATATCGCACAGTAGGAAAAATTACAGAGAATCAGGAAGTGTGGCATTTTGATTGGTGGAGGCGTTTTCGTCTGGGATGGGATAACCCAGAATTCAGAACGATCTGGAAACGAGGGTTGTTTTGAAATATTAATGTAAAAATGTTGGTAATAATAGGCAACATTATTCAGATTATGTTAATGGAAACGTATAAACTGTAGAGTTCCATTCACTGACTTGAATTAATGTCATTTTAGTCTTACAACTCCTGCATCCATAAGAACTCACGAAAGAAGCTGTTGTTGATATTTTTATGAGAGAGACCTTTATTCGCATTGAGAGGCTTACTTGCATTACTTATTTTATTTGATTCCCATTTTCTACAGATTTAAGAAATCTTTTAATCTTCACTCCACATTTAGTTAATTTATTTTGGATAAAGCAAGCCAACAAACGATAAGTGTGTGTCTTACACCCTAAAATATTACCTCTCTTTGAACATTATAAATTGGCAATTACTTTAATAAAATATCCTCATTAAATTTCTTTAATAATTGGTTTATTTAATGTTGTATTTGGAGTTTAAGGTTTTCATAATTCTAGAACTTACCAGTAATTACAACACAAGGCTAATAATAGCAACGTCGAGCAATGCGCTTTTTGAGATATTCGAAGTGGAAGTTAGGCGATCGCGTGACCGAAACAGCAACATCGCAATGATGAATGCGCCGCCGATTAGTATCGTCCCTGCTGCTGTCGTTTGGTCACATGTTGACAAGAGACGATTTGAATACTTGAATGCAGTCCAAGTGCTTTGACTGCTTAATCCCAGTCTCTCCACCAAGATTTTATCGGATTTACCAACATTATAAATGCATCTTCTTAATTCTCAGTGACACATTTGTAAGCATCCAAATGTGCCAACAGGATTGCGTTCGACAAAAAATGACGTGATTTTGTTTTCGTGCTACCACTAAAGTCTTTTAGCAATTGGACTAAGTCGTAAATCATGTGGTCACAACACATTTTTGGGTAGGAGGACAGTTTTCGTGTATTTTACACGCGTCACCAGGAGTTTAATGTTATTTACTTGACGAGATTACAGAACTACACAAATCTGACATATAATTAGTTTGTTATGTATTATTAAATGTTATTTGGTGTATTATAGTTTCAGAAAAAAATGATTCTTAGTACTGCAGTTGTACCTCAAATAAACTCATATAATAAAAACTATGCGTGCGTAGCCCTAATACGAATTGCTCTACCCCCAAAAGAGACATATCCCGAGAGAAATACTTTTCCTTCATTCAAAATGTTGTATGTTAAGAAAATATTTGTGCAACCAGTTCCACCTGTGCCTTCATCATTAAAAAGGCTCTTTCGGAGCATGAATCAAGGAGGGCAGCGCATGCGTGAGTTCGTGCAGGTGCGTGTTTCGCGCCCAGTGACAGAGAAGCTGCACGTCAGAATGCGGGTCGAACGCGGGGCAGCAGATTTGTGCTTGCAGAGATGTAATAAACTGGAGTATATAATTCTCAGAAAAATTCTTTTGAATACTATATCATGAAACTGAAATGATACATTTTCTGGTGTACACGCGCAAACAAATTAGAAACTATTCAATCAACGCTAATTTTAGAATTCTTTTGAGTAACATTCACATTAATGTGATCTGGGAACATGTGCCAAATATGAATTGGGACTTATAATTTCTCACAAACATATTATAGTGAAATAGTGCAATTCCTTAGATTACTTCTTAAGACAAATATTGTGTATGAAGACTAATGAAGTCTGCCATTTTATAAATATACAATCCCACTGAAGGCTTAGCACACGTTTATGGTATTAAAGTTATTAAAATAATAAAAAAGGACTGAGTACAGATTAAATGATAATATATCAGTGTTAACTGATTAAAATTCAGTGGGACATATTGTTAAATTCATTATTTTATTTTGGGTTTGGAAGTTAAAACTTCTAAAGTGGCAGTAATCTAATGATTTTGAACTCATTTTTATCTCGGCGAACTTACGCAAAACGGAAAAGTATGTATGACTAATGTATAGGAAAACGTTAGAGAATCAATTCCAAATTAGTTTCAAAAACAAGATGGTAACTAAGATTTTATTGCAATTCAATCAGAATGTATTACTCATTTTGCAGTGAGAGAGAGTTTTGCATTATTCATTTGCAAAAAAATAAATAAATAAATCGAAGAAGGAAATGGCGACGCAAAATTAGAGAACGCAGCAAGTTATGAGATGGCATTTGGCAGGGAAAGGATATACGGAATCACAAAGAGTCATGAAACCCAATTCCCGCAGTGAACCCATTATATTAATCCCATAAATCTAAAATGGTAGGTATCCTAGCTACTCCCTCACATAGTTTCCCCACAGAAGCGCTAAAAATTAATTAGGGGCGTAATAAATCCCGGCCATCGACACGGGCGAGCGGAGGCCAAAAGAAGCAACGCGCTGGCGCTGCTCACGGGAGCCACTGCCATCGCACGCACGCACGCGAGGCGCCGCGCCGCGCCGCGCCGCGCCACGCCACGCCACTTCACTCCTCTCCACTCCTCTCCACTCCACTCTACGCCGAGAGGCTCGCGAGCGGAGAGGCACTTCGGCGGCCCAGGGCCAGGCCGCCGGGCTTCATCAAACTCCGAGGCTCCCTAACGATATTTAATATGTTGAATGAAAATGCCAGGCTGACCACCATGGCAACAAATGTTGCCAACGCAGTATCTTCGACGGAAACATCCTGGATTCGAGATCTGTCGATGGAGGATTTTCGACTCTAATTATCTAGGTCAAATTTAGCCTTGGTCTGTAGGAGAATTCTAGCGGCCGGATGCTCTGGTTAGTAGTTTTCCGTGGTTTCGAAGATGGAGACTTGACGAGAGCGATACCTTAGCAAACGGACAAGAAACCGCGCGCGATCTTTCTTCCATCGTCTTTGACCCCTTCCTTTCTCAAATACACACACGTACATGCAGTACAATACCACATATGTCGAGACATCACTCGGAGGCTTGGAGCTTGTCTGAGGAGCCTGGGGCGTTGCCATTGACTCAGATACATGGAGGGGGCCGTAAGCCGAAATCTCTCGTTCCAGCAAGGGAAGGGTCGGATCTCCCTTTCTTGCAGAGGAGAGGGATATAGATGAGCTGGAATCATGCCACATGATAGAAGGAAAAGGATCCAGTTCTAGAAAACGAGAAAGCAAAGCAGTCGGCTGTATATATATTTGATTGATTCGATTTGATTGATTGATTGTTTCATCAACTGCTACGGTAATTAGTCTCATTAATTTAGTGTCGTTAAACTGACGAGATCAGGTACCGACCTATACGTTGGCTTTCGGGTTTTCCCCTCCACATATCTTCTCCAACGGATCTCCGCTCCATACGGACCAAGCTCCAGGATTCCGACTGGACTCCCGACTTGTGGTACTGTAGTGTATGCACGCGCGCGCGCATGCGTACGTGTGTATGTGCTAGTGAGTAAGGGGTGAGGATAGGACAAGAATGAGGAAGAAAATGTCGCGCGAGGTCCGTAGCCCGTTCATTAGGGTAGCGTTCTGCTTTAGCATTTGCCTCATACTAATCGGAGTAACCACTGCAAACTATTGATCATAGCAGCGAGCCGTTAGAATTCCTCTCCAGACACTGACTGAATTCGCCTAGCTGTGTAGAAGCTTTAATTCCCTCTAACTGCACTCTAAGGTAATAAACGTTTTGTCTTGTGTATTTCCGTGATGACGCCTTTCGAACAATGCGGGCCTAGCGTGTGAGACGGCGCGGCCTGGCATGCTGCCGGTGCATCCCCTGCGAAGCGCTCATCGTAAACCGCGTGGCTGCGCTCCGCCCCACCGCCCGCCCGGCCCGTCAGAAGCGGCCGCTGAGGTATTTATTGGAGCGAATTTGGCGTCGGGATATCGATCGTAAAGACCCGCGCCGCCGCCGCCACTGCACAAAAAAGAAAAAAAAGAACGTTCGCCTTCTCCGCAGTTTGTTTATTTCGCGGAGCGCTTTCGTTCGGTAGCTCTGACGCTTTACAAGCCGTGACTAATACGAGCCCACGCTGCATTCCCGAGCGAGCGCTGTTCCAAACGCGGCTGACTTTGCAGCAGCCTCGGATTCGAATGCCCTTCTATTAATAAATTTACCTCGCGATCTGCCATGCGACGGTCTTGCGGATGGATTTACGCGAATGTTGTGATCTCACGGCAAACACACACACACACACACACACACACAGACAGTATTGTTTAAAAGGAGAATTATCTAAACATAAAAGCTTTCGTACTACACGGTTAATCGCCTACCCTTTCTCTGGCGTTCAATAGCCCGTCAGCCTTTCACATTCAGATTCCCAGAAAAGCAACGCGATCTCTCTGAAACGAGCATTTTCCTGGCGACACTAGAAGTTCTCTGTAGTTGGATAAAACATTCTGTTCGTTGCACCCCGAGTGTCTTTGTACTCAGAAGAGTATTCAAGTGTTTGTCTCCAATCCATTACGACGTGCCGTACACACACATCAGCAATACATAAAAAGTGACATATATCAAAATTAACCTTTTTGTTAAGTGATAAAATATGTTTATAAAGAAACATATTTTGTAGTTAAACACTTCACAACGATAGTTCGCTTGTCAGGAATCCGATGTGTAGAGTAAAGCACTTCATCTCTGCCCGCGAAATGCGCTCTGGGCACCGCTCAGATTGAAGCCATTAGAAATAAAAGTTTTGACAAGGCCTCTATCTTGTATAATATATTTGCTCCTCTTTCATTTCTTTCCAGTGTGAATAGACAAACTACTTCTGCTGCAATTTTACCCGAAGGCAACTGTTTCATAGAATGGGTTCTTAATAAACCTTCAGGAAGTGCTCTCAGAATACACCTCTCAGAGTATTAAAATTTGGTGGGGATGTGTATTAAAAATACGTGGTGTTCATTCACTGTATTTAGGAATCATAAGATCGAAACGGTCAATTTGATAAATGGTTAATAAAATGAACACACGGCAGTTGATCTGTGGAATTTGCCGCGCAGCAGCATCACGATGCATGGTTTCTGAGCGGTTATCTGCGAAGTTCAACGGCCCCGGCAGCCCCGCTTTGTCCGGGGCGCAACGCGATCCGCGGGGAAATAAAGCGCGGTGCTCGCAGCGCCGGCGGAGCCATAGAATCGGATGCGGTTGGCTGCGTCCGGGGCGGAGCACGCGGGCGCCCCCCGGACTCCCTCCCGGGCTTCGCCGGCGAGACCCTGCCGGTGTGTGGCGAATCGCCGCCCGGGGGCCTGAGTGCCTAGGCGATCTGCATCTGCGGACAGCGCTCGTTGGGGAGTATCGGTACGTCTTAATGGTTGTATACTCTGAATACCTATGTATATATAAGTTCGTGATGCATTGAATGGAGATGATGCTTTAAACTTTGGTAGACTCAATATGCTGATTTTATCTTGACCAATACTTTTAGGTATCGCGTAGGTTTGTGGGAGGAAACATGAGCAGTATTTTTTAACAGTAAAATCTGTTGAAGTTTTTCGTTTAGCCATTAAATGTTCACCTTGAAAGTGACGAAGAGCACAAAATAATGAAACAAAGTGAGACAGTACAACATACACACATGTATACATGCTAGTATGTATGCTTATATAATTTCTATTAAATCAGATTTATCTAATTGTGAACATTATCACTATGTTAGGGCAAATATAAATCACTGTTTTTAATTTATCAGTATTTAACTTGCCAATATCTAACCTTTATCAATATCTAACCTTGGTATTTTATCACTCGGTTGGGAAGTTTAAGGATAAATTGGTAGTAAACTGACATAGTTAAGTTTTCAAATGTGATATTTCGGTTTTAGAACTAAAAATGATATTCCATTGTTTAAATTTTTGACCATGAGAATTTAAAACAATCCCTAAAGTGCAATACCTCTAAAATATATTCTTATTGTTCAGACTGTTAACAAATCTTTGTAACAATAATGTCAAGAAAGAAGAGATCCTGAGCAGAACGGAAACACCAAATGTATTTTCAGATGTTAACTAATGTGGTTTTCATGTTCTAACTTACTCCGAATACCTATACCTATACGTTCATTATGTATTGAATGGAAATTATACTTCAAATTTTGGTATACCCAAAATCGAGCATTTATCTACCCCAATACCCCAATGTATCGCGTAGGTGTGTAAGAGGAAACATCAGAACTATTTTTTAACAGTAAAAATTGTTGAAGTCCTTCGTTTAGTCATTAAATGTTAACCTTTCAACCATTGAATGTTTGTAAATGATTATTATTAAGTTTGTAAGTTGTTAGGCGTTGATAGATACACGCCCAAAGATACCCTTAAGCCTGAAAGTAGCTGAAAACATGCCGTTGCCTACATCTGTCTTGCCGGCGTGCGCACGAAAAAGTAACGACATCCCCGTTCCCCAGCATTTCGACCGAACGAACCCCGAAACAACGACGAACAGACGAGTAACGCGAAGCGCCTCAGCCAACTTGTCTTAGCAGAACGAGCGTCGCAGCCATAGCGTAAATTGCCCAAAGGCGCGGCCGCGCGCGTGGACATTAAACTTTTGGTGCCGTCGCCGCCGCCGCCGCCGCCGCCGCAGCGGCAGCAAAGCGCAACGCACTTGGCGCGATATTTACAGCGAGAGGCGCGGGCGCCGACGTTTACGAGAAGGTGCGCGGGCTCGTCCCGCCGGCGAGGCGGCGCCGGGGTCGCAGCCCGCCGCAGGAAAGGTAGAAACCGCTCGTGGAGGCCGGGCGGGCGCCTGCTTGAATTGCGCTCGGGTTTATGAACTCTGCCGGGCGAAACCAGACGCGCGTTAGCACTTGCGTGATGGAAGTCAAGCCTGCCGTGGCTGAAACGTTTAGATCGTCTGGACACAAGAAAAAATGTTGCATCTCAAAAGTTGGCATTATGTAAGAAAAAGGTTCTCTCCTCAGAGATGTCTTTTATTTCGCGGCCAAATCGAAAGTTCATTACTCATCATTCATTGTTCGTACACTGCAATACTGGGACAAAATCAAAAACTGTAATGATGCACAGACTGGTACTAGCATATGGTACTGGTAAGAAAAGTTCAATTGAAGGGTTTGAAACAGTTACAAAGTAAGCGACATCGGTCACACAGAATCTCTTGCTATTCGTAAATTGTAATATCTCGATTTTGGTGGCTGCGTGTCTCATCTTGTTGTTGCCCCAAGCACTTCATGCAAATGAAGTAAACTTCTGTAGTATGACTAAAGTGCCTTACACGTTACTGCCCTCAATTCTTGCGACATGGGCGTGTGCTAGGGTAGGCACTCTCAACTGAGTATAAGAAGGTCGTCGGTGGAATGGTGCATTAGAACGCGGTATTTTTTTCCAAGGATTATTGAATAACCAGTATGTGTAAAATTGTACCAATGCAGGCATATTAAAGTGTATTTTTAAAATTTAATAACAACTAGTATAATGCTCTTTTGATACGTTATACTAAATTTTCGATAATACGTCGTAATGGAATCCTGAAGATACAATCACGCCCTTGAATAGTAATTGCTTCTAATATCATACATGTAGATTCTGGATACCCGTCAATAATAATATTGACAAATCCATCTTAACTTCATGGTTTTTCATTAGAATTTTTAAATAAACTACTTCTGGAGATGTAGTTATCATGCGTTTTTGTGTTGGGTGTTTAAAGTTTATTATTTTTTTGTGGTATTTGAAAACTCTGAATTTATGATTAAGTATATTTGGACATCTCAAATTTAATTCCTTAAATACGTATTTCAGATGAGTTGTTATTACAACTGCAAAAACTGATCCCCTCAATTATGATACCTAGTGATTGCTTGCGCGCTAGGTGCTGGGCGTCGGTGGAAGATAGTTGATAGAGAGCACTGACCGACGAGGTTGCAGAGGGAACGTTTGGGAGATGTAGGGGGCGAGGTCGGGAGAGGCGATTTCAGAGAAGGGGCGTGTGCGGACGGCCCCTAGCGAGGTGTGGGAGGACGATGGGCGAGAGCAAACAGGAACAAGAGAGATCGAGCGGCCCCCAATCCTCGACCGACGATGACCGTCAATTACCATCTTATAACGGTGTAATTTACGTTTTTCAATTTCATTTGCCCAAATTACAAGGTGGAGAGGAAATTTCGGTAGGCCGTGTTAATTAACGTCGTCTCCGAGCGACAAGCGTGTTTTACTCACGGGCGCGAGGGGAGGTCGGAAATTTGCATTCGCTAAACGAGATCTGTAGCATTACATTTCGCTAAAGAGAATATTAGTTACGGAAATTCGTAACGCCGCCCTTACTTCGAAGCTAGACCGCTGATAAGTGGTCAGTCCGATGAATACGCTGCCACAGCCGTTTTAGTTGTTTGATTGATTTATTGCTTTCGACTGTTCTGTTTCGTTTTAAACACTTGGCATCTGGAGGACCCCTAGAGGACGATACTGAATCTCGCTAAGGACATGGGTTGTGCGTAACAGTTTGGCAGTAACTGTCAAGTGTCCGGCGCGAGGTGATTAGTTCGCGTGCGGTGATCTGATTAGGAGTCAGATAGCATTAACGATAGCGCGCGAAAACAGCTGGCGTCCGTTGACGAGGCGCCGCGCGACACCTCGCCCCGGCGTCGAGCTGGGTTCGACAACCTCTCAACAGGTGGCAGCAGCGTCGTGCGCGGCGTTTTCTCTCCCGCTCTCTCGAGTCTGCGCTCTCCGTCTGGAGGCGGTTGTATTCTTCTTGCTTATGTTTTGTTTCCGTTGCCTCTTCGCCTTCTTTTTCTCTCCGGTCTACTCCTCTTGCATTTATCACGAGCAGCAGGTTGTAAAGCTGGTTTTGTTTCGGAGCCTTCGGTAAAACCATCTCGAACCAACTGCCCATTAGACGCGCGGGACCGTCGCGCGCCGCACCGCCGCGCTGACCTGCCCACCGCACGCGGGTAAAAAATACCGTGCCCTTTTTGTTTGTTTTATGTTTCGCTGCGGTGAGCTCTTTATCTCGCGAAGGACTCAGTCGCGGGCGGGGATGCGATACCGCGCGGTTTCAGGGCGTCCCCTCGCCTGCCTGGCTGCCCACGCGATTCGGAAGAGCGCGCTTCGGACGTCGGCCCGCGAGACGCGACGGGGATGTCGCCAACGCCGCTCGCCGGCCCAGCTGACTCATCCGCCGCTCCGCTCCGCTCCGGAAGACCGAACGGCCTCGTGTGGACGCCGCCGGCCTCGTCGGCGGGTTCCGATAGGTGAAGTTAGTTTTGTGTTTCAAGTACGACTGCTCCCCGCGCCGCCTCGAAGGAGGGGAAGGAAGTTCTCAGGCCGTGGGCTTCAAGGCTGCGGGTTCGATGATGAAACCCAACGACCGGTCGTAGACTTGACCTAATAATTAATTTTGGTAAAATAATGGCGGCTCTGTTTCGGAAGGCGATTTTTTTCTGCTGTCGTGTGATCTTGTGAAGTGTGTTGTGACGGGTATTGATGCAATTGCTTCAGTGCTGGTAGTGCTAGAAAAAGGTTGCTGCTTCATTTGCATATTCGAAACGTTTTCGTGATGTAGCGCTTATGAAGTAAATGTGACCGTAAAAGTTTTGCTTTTTCTTCAATGATATTTACGTCCCGTTCACCCCAGAAAGTGCTTGTAAGTTCTCTGGTCGTAAAAGTTCTGAATTGACAGCCCCGTATGACAGAGCTCGAACATTTCTTAAATGGTGCGATGAACCCTCAAAGCATAAACGCAATTAAGACTAACTTCTGAAGAATGTCTTCTCCTCTGAAATTAGCAATATGTATGAAAAATATATATTTCGTTCCTTTTAAAAAAATGAAAACTGTTCCGTTATTTTTATATACAAAATGTTAAAATGTGTTACTTATTGCGCGTGCAATACAACCGAAAGCAAGTTATTAGCAGTTACTTGCGTTAATTGGGTATGACATCAATTGTGATCAAAATTTATTACTTTTTGGGTATTTTTCCGATCCTTTCAAAGGAGTGGCAAGAAGTCTGACTTTCTAATTTTCTTCCTTGATCCACGAGAGGTAAGGATTGATTTTGTTCTAGACGCGTTTCCTTAAAATGAGCCCCCAAAATCTCGTCCATGCCCACGCACCTCTTCGAAAAGTGTCTTCTTATACTCCTTTTAATTATAGACGCAACGCATTAATTAGCTCTCAAATACGTTTGCTTTTTGGAATATTTCCACGATTTATGGCAGCCATAATAAAATTGATCCCTGTCACTTTTAAGGTATTGTGAAGTATCTCGACGAAAATCCGTTATTAAATGCGAGCGTCTTGGGTGGCACAAATTGGTCCGCGGAGGGAGAATTTCCCGAAAATTGATTGACCGCTCCGGCAGAAGAACTGAAGCCGCCTGAATACTTATCAGGGAGGTCGCCGGGGGGAGGGGGAGGGGATTGCGTGAACGAGGCGACCGTCGCTTAGTGGCTCATTTAAATCAATAAGGCTTCCGCAACGCGTACACGCTCAGCCACCGCACCCAAGCGGTGCGTGGCGGCGACGGCGGGCGCTGTGGGTGGTCGCCCGCCCGCCTGTCCGCCTGCCCGCCTCTGTCAGGTGCGGCGGACGCGTCCGCAAGGTGTCGACCGGCGCCCCTCTGCGATTACTCGAAGCGGACCAGGCAAGCGATGTTTCGGCGCCATTTCGTCGTGGCGGCGCTGCCCGTATCCGCCGGGTCGTGGCGCGACGGGTTTTCGCTTAGAGGTAGTTCCGCGGGGCGCCGAGCTTCTCGTGTGTCCGGCTGGCGAGGTTTTGGAAGGATGCGTCCAGCTGGTTGGAATATACTCGTTGACTTGTTTGTAACGTCTGAAGTGCTTGATGGTGAGTTGTGATAAATTAGATTTATTAACTTTAGACCTATTTTTTTCTGCCTCTTCCAATTCCGAAATGGAATTATTTGGCTGACTTAAGGTTGAAATCACTTACTATTTGGTATAAATAGAACTTGTCATAAAGTCGAAAGGAGCGTAATGATGAAGGACGCAAATATTGGCAATGTTGGTATTCTAAGGTATTTTAGCATTGTAATGTTACTCACCTAGACAACATTTTTGATAACGTAATACTCATTAAGAGTGCAATGTGACTCTTTTCAACTGATGTGAGTGGCATTCAGTTTTTCAACTACATCGTTATCCGATTTATAAAATTAGAAGTGGAGAATGTTGGTACAATTGCAATTGAAATTCGCTGTAATGGTTATTAAATTGCTGCTTATGCAATTACTGAAGAATATATAGTTTGCTGGTTACAGAACTTCGATAACGTCTGAGGTATAAATAAGTGACTGCTGTAGTTTTCTTCATATTTGTGGAATAAGACAAGCGTGAAAACATACTGAATGTATTTTTCGTAATGAGGGAAGGAGTTTTAGAGCGCAGTTTTGCGAGTAAAATCATCTCAGTTGGATACAATAACATGAAAACGTTGGTATGGCTGATCCTTTAGGACATGACATTGAGTTTTATTCGCGCTGTGTCAGGTTCGTGCGAGAACTTCGGGGCGAAGGGTGTTACCTAGTTGCTAACAGGACGCAAGTTATGTTATTAGTTCTTAAAACTACAGGGAGGGAAAAACCTTACCTACTGGTTTCTTATGTAACTGAATTCGTTATTTCATGTTAAGCCAATAGTTAGGTTATTTCATTTTTTGTACGTGTTTTTTTTCTTGTTTGCTTTTTTTAAAGAAAAAAGTAACAGCAATCAACAGACGGTGTTTTTTTAGAGTTGCGAATACACGAAGCTAAAAGAATTTGCTTCGAATATTTCTGTATTGCTAATGTGGGTGTATATAATTTCAATGCGTTAATTCTAATATTTTTTGTAGAAACTCAAGATTATACTCGCGATATATAATTTTTCTCGAACAGATGGGTCAGTTCTGGTTGCAAGCGATTGCGATAAAGGAAATCCCAATCATGCGTGCGCATTCACTGTGCTGCCTATGATTCGCTGTTGCGGTCGCCCGCCGCCGCGCATGCGCGGAGGACCTCGTCCGGCCAGCTCTCGCCGCTCGCCGGGCGCCGGGCGCGTTCAGTCGAGCGGGCGCTGGCCGCGGGGGCGGTCGCCTCTGTGAGCGATTGCGTCGCGCTAACCCTCGTCCGAAAATAGGCGAAATGCGTGTGGTTTTATTACACGTATTCTCGTTTAATAAAATACTTTTTTCGAAACAGTTATAATTTTGATTCACAAGTCTGTTGGGTTACGTTTCTTATAATTAAGCCGATTAGAAAACCTTAAAAAATACTTAAGAAATTGGGCGTGGGAAAATGAAGAGTTTTTTTCATATGTTTATATTCTTTCATGTTCATAAAAAAGAAAACTGTTATAACATTATTGTTTATGTGCCCTTATAATCCGTGGGAACGTAGTCGTCAGGTTACATGTTCACTCACAGGTTTGAGTCTTGCATTTTTGTGTGAAAAGTGTAGAAATTGATTTTTGATTAAAATCAAAAACAATATGTGCAAATTTATGCGTGTGGTCGTGTAAATTGCGGTGTTTCGTTGCCAATAAACATTTTTCTCAGTTGATTTTTTCCTTGTAGCGGCATGTAGCTATTTGTTCCCGAATTTCAGGAAAGATCTCAGATTGTCGCTACATTTTCTTTTCGTTATTTGTCTAAAATAATACATGTTGAAAAGTTGTTTGAAAGCAACTCCTGATAGTTATTATTGTTAGACAGATTGATTGTTCAAATACTATATTCCTCATTTTGCAATAAACTAAAGTTTCTAGCTATTTTTTAGGAGAGACAGCAAACCGTTGATAGAACCCCCATGTTTTCACCAATCACCTCAGCTGGAGTTGTACTTCTATTCGCCCGAAAATCCTCGCTTCGGCATCTTTAAAATGTGTTTTGCTACTTGCCGTTCGACTGTACGCACCCACACGATTAATTCATTCACAAGACTATAATATTGGGAACATCCTATATTTTAATTTGTTTTCATTGATGGTGGTTTAAATCTTAATGTTTCCGAAAACTAAACGAGTAAACTGGCTGTTAGATTAAGTAAGAAGGAATAGAAGCTAATTCAAAAGGATTGCTACTTAAGTTGGTTTTAGTTACTTCTTTACCCACATTGTCAGATTTCACCCGATGCACCTGTCCTAAACATGGAAGAGACTTCTAATGCCATCCCAAATTCCGTCTGATGCTCCGGAGCAAGATTGGGGCAGGCCTCGAAGCAGCGATCGCGGGCGTGTGCGCGAAGGCCTTCCTCCTTCCGGCAGACTCCGCCGCGTCCCGCCCGTAGCATTCGGAGGGCGCAGCGCTCGCCGAGTAACGGGCACCGCCAGCGCAAATTGGGCGCTCGAGGCTGGCCGCGCTAGGCGGCGGCCCTGGTTGCTAGGCGGCGGCGGCGGCGCGAGAGCCTCTGGCGGGCGCGGGGGCTAATAGGCGCCTGCGGAATGACACTGCACCACAAAACGCGGTCCGGAGGGGGGGGGGGAATAATTACAAAGGAAAACGGAAATTGGTCTATATGCAAATATTTAGTTGCCTTTAAGTACTGGGTCCCTCTTAATGTTTGTTCAGGTGCTATAAACGGGTTTTTGTATTGGATTTTCAATTAGCGGAATGTTTTGCGAGATTTGGGTATGTTTTGTGGAATGTTTATTTTTTACCGCTTCCACTGCATGGTAATAATTGGGATTTCAATAGAAAGGAAATAAGCAGTAAATGTAATATAAATAGAAATATTGACGTGTTCAGAAGAATTGATTCCATCCAAATATATGCTCAAATTGTTAAATTTTAGTCAAATAAGTGAAAGTTTGAAAGGAACAAATTAAAGAGATTGGATGCATTATGAATTTAAGAAATTCATTATATTATGATTTGTTACGAGAAAAAGTTTGCGAGAAATAGTAATTACCTGAGAGAAAAGGTCGGGTTGATTGATCGCATTTCACGTGACTTCCAACGTAACACTGAATCTTGTGATGCGGTTATAGACAATTTCCTTTATAGGGAGGGGAAAAAACGCGTTATTTAGTTACCTCAATCTTTCTTTTATAAGTCCCATTCTTCCGAATTGTAAAATTGGGAGTATAAAAAGAAAATTAATGCAAATTTAATTTATTATCAATCTATATTAATAAAAGTTAATTGCGTGCTTCTACTTAGCCATGAAAGTAACATTTGAAACCATGAACCAACGGATCGACATTTTAATTCGCATTCCCAATCAGTGTAAGAACAGACAGGGTACACAGGCTTGCCCTCGTCTCGTTATGTGGAACGTGGTACGAGCTGCCCCCGGAGCGCCGTCGGCGTGTAAGAGCGCTGCTCGCACGGCTTAAGTGCCTGCTTAGTGGGCGCGGAACGCGGCGTCGACGCCTGGCGCGCTGCACGGCATGGCTGCGGCGGCGATCGGGCCCGGGCCCGGGCGCGCACCGGCCCACTCGCGCCGATGATATCGCGTCCTCCCGCGTGTTTGCCTTGCCAGGCGCGGGTGCACGGCCCCTTTATGGCCCGGTACTGGTCATTCCCACAGGCAACGGTGCCCACCCTGTCCTGCCCCGCCCTGTTCCTCCCGCTCCGCTCCGCCCCGCCCGCCCCGCCCCGCCTGTCCTGCCCCGCCCCGTCCTGTCCTGCCCGCCCCGTCCTGTCCTGCCCCGCCCCTCCCCGCCCTGCTCCGCTCGCCCTGCCCGCCCCGCCCCACCCTGCCTCACCCCGCCCAGCCATGGTGTTATTGCGGCCGGCGTGACGATCAACACTTGCTCTCGTACGTGTTGTTGGGGCGGAGTTTGCTTGTTTGTAAGTGTTAATGCGTATGTATGTGTTGCGTGCATGCGTTCGTGTGTGTGTGTGCTCGCATGTGTGTGTTGTTTGTGTCTGCGACTGCATGTTCTTGGCGCGTTACAGACATTTGTTACTGCTGTGATATTATTTACCAGTGTGTAAGTACTTCATTTTATGTTAATTTTATAGGAGATTTGATACTGATGAAATTAAAATTACTGATTTGTAGAATGTTTTACCCATAATCACCAATATATGTCAATAACTATGTAAGACTGTTTTGTGTGCGTGTCTGTGTGTGTGTGTTGTGTGTGTGTGTGTGTGTGTGTGTGTGTGTGCGAGCAGAGAGGTCCGGTGATTACTTGCTAATGTGTGATTCTGCATATGAAGATCACTTTTTTATGTTTGGCAGCAAAAGACTTGCAGACATCCATTACATATCACAGTAGATTCACTGAAATTGATGTATTCACTACAAAGAGTGAAGTGATATCTGTTCCATGTCTTTTTATAGTCCAGAATGATTCTAAACTCTAATATCAAATGAATTAATAAATGTGACAAATGCACATATATGAAGTAATAAAAATGAAACAAATTAAACGTAAGTATACCTAGAGCTCTAGAATTCATCTCAATTGTTCCTCCACCGTACTTACTCTCAAAATAAAGCTCAAAGAGATAGGGCGCTACGTAAAGACAAACCAGTTTGTTTTGTTTTTTTTGAAGAAATAGTTCTTCGCATTAAAGTTCTTTTCCTGTTCGTGTCGTATTTCTATCTGCTTGTTGGTTTGACTACATTTGAAGTATGAAACAACGGTTTCTGCAATTGCTCTTGACCATGTACGCCCGAGGGCCCCTATACGGCCTCGATTACGGATACAAGCCACGGCGCTGCCGTCAACGCACCAATCCTCAGCTCCTTCGCCGCCACAACCGCCGCCGCCTCCAGCGCCGCCGCCGCCGCGCCGCCGCCGCCGCCGCCCGCCGCCGCCGCCGCCCGCCCGCCTCCGCCACCGCCTCCGCCCCCCGCCGCCCGCCGCCTCCGCCCCGCCTCCGCCCCCGGCCTCCGCCACCGGCCTCGCCCCCGGCCTCCGCCCCGGCCTCCGCCCCCGGCCTCCGCCCCCGGCCTCCGCCCCCGGCCTCCGCCCCCCCGCTCCGCCCCCGCGCCTCCGCCCCCGGCCTCCGCCCCCGGCCTCCGCCCCGGCCTCCGCCCCGGCCTCCGCCCCCGGCCTCCGCCCCCGGCCTCGCCCCCGGCCTCCGCCCCGGCCTCCGCCCCCACGCCGTCGCCACCGCCGCCACCACCGCCTTCGCCACCGCCGACGCAGCCGCCGTCGTCGTTACCGCTGCCAGCGCCGCCGCTGCTACTGCTACATCAGGTACCACGCTCCGGCGCGACGTCGCTGTCACCAGCGGCCTCGCGAGCCGCGGTATCGTCTGCCCGGCCTTGCGCGGCGGCGGCGGTGGCTGTAGCGGCAGCGACGGAGGCGGCGGCGGAGGGCGGCGGCGGCGGCGGCGGCGGCGGCGGCGGCGGCGGGCGGCAGAGGCGATGGTGGCGGTGAAGCCTGACTGCCCGCCTCTGGCCCGTACCTGCCGCGCCGCCGCCGCCGCCGCCGTCGTTATTGCCGACGCGGTTTGATCGTTATCCCGCGATAGCATCAAAGGCCGGAGCCGAATTTTTAACGGGAATTTCCCCTTTTGAAAGGTCACTGCCGCACCGACGCCATTGAATCTCTTTGGCGAGCCAAGGAGCACTCCTAACTCACTTCTATTGTGGCTAGAATCCGCAATATGTGGGAAGCGTTGAGTTATCTTTATTGATGTCCCATGTTACATCTTGTTGGTATTTCATACTTACTTTCATTTGTTTGCGTTGAGAAGCACACCGGAAAAGGATTAAAGAACGAGTCAATAAAAAAATGGCCATTCTAGAGAAATATTACGCTTCTCATCAGTAGTGTGTGCTCACAATCTACGCAGGTCTCTTTCAAATATTTATTTTGGCTGTTCGTGGTACAAAAGGATAGGTATTATGTTCTAAATAGATGAGGGGGGGTGAAATATATTATTTTCATTTTACATTAATTTTGAACATAACATTTTGCATATATGAATGGGAAGGGACGAGAGGAAGTTGAGAAAACATCCATTTATTTTCAAGGATGACACATAAGATGTTTCCAAAATGATTTGTTTGCATGTATGGATTAAGAGACAAAAAGGGGAGGGAGCGAAAGCTCCATCTTTTATCTTTATTTCATTAATTCTCAAATGTATAACAACATGACGCTCTTTATGAAGTGAATGTTTAAGATGTCATTCATTACAAATTACAAATTACTAAATACTAAATTATAGGAAATAGAAATGACAATAAAGGTTGATAAGTTTGTGTTAATATGCTTGAAATATTCTTCTTAGTTAATAATTTTCCGTGAAATTATTTGAGTAAATTATGTTCTTTTGTACTTTTTAAATTACGTCATTAGAAGAGGCGGTTTTATTAGCTTTATTAGTGAGGTATTCAAGTAATCAAATGCATTAGATGTTTCCGTCCGGGATAAATGTGCGGCTGAGAAGCCGTTTGAATGGGCGCCGGGGAAGATTCGTGCGTTCCTCGTCCTCGTCCTCGCAATGCCTGACGACGTCCTCTTAATGCGCGCGCCTCGTCGCCGCCGCCGTCCCCGCCGAGCGGCCTCGCAGGCGCAGCGCCATCGGGGCCCATTAGGCGTGAATTAAACCGGCCGATTACACGGCGGTAGGCCCTAACTCATCCGTCACCACTAAATCAGCGGCTAAACCGCCCGGGCCGCCCTTCCTGACAGCGGTCGCGTCCGCGTCGCCGCCGCAGCGGTCGGCGACGCCGGCGGGCGGCCACGCTTCGCACCTTCACTCCGGCGCTCGCGGAGCACCGCAGATAAAGGGTAATGGCCGCGCAATTATTTGCTTACAAACGCCTCGCTTTATCTGACGCCCGTATCCGTTCCGCTCGCGGCGGCGGCAGGATAAATAGCAGCGTGCTTCTGCTCCGTGGGCGATCGCCCGCGCTGCAGGGAGTTCTCGGCCCCCGCCCTTCTTGGGAAGTTCGCTGCCTCCGCCGGACCGCCCGCCCGGTAGGAGCACCGCACGCCGCAGCGGCAGCCGGTGCGGTTCGGTGGTTTCGCTGGCCTTATCGCGAAGCCCGAGCCACCGCCGCGGGCAACCACCGGCCCCCAACCACTCCCCTTCCCTAGCCCTCGCCCGGCAACCACTCCGTAAATCACAGATACCATCGTAATGAGACCGTATTAGCGAGATACGTTGAACTTTATAGTTTGGGTGCGCGATTAAGGCTTTTCAATAGCGCAATCGCGCCGACGTATCGACGTGTTTTAAGGGGAATTTTCACGTTTCCACGCTCGTAAATCCGTCAGGGACGTAAATTTTCCCAGTTGGAGACAGCAGAGAGCGTTCAGCTTAATAACTTGGCGTCGCGGAATGTCTTATCTGATGCGCTCCCCGTGAGCCATCGAGCGTGCACTTAGAGTAAACAGATTGGATAATAGCGGATAATTTCGTGGAAGGTTTTTGTTTTATAAATTTCATTTATTAATTGGATGATGAACATTAATGATAATGCCTTTCAGAGGCCTCGTCGAAGAAGGGATTCTTCAGCGAAAGTCGAGTGTCCGCTCGTTTGCATGCGAAATGGCCCTAATCGCTGCGAGCGCGGTGGGAAAACGATCGTTTCGCTTAGCGGGAGTTGCGAAGATTCGGGAATAAATTTCCCAGTTTATTTCCATTGAAAATTGATCCTTTTTTGTACGCTACGTGTACGCACTTTTTGCGTGGGTTTTTCATTCACGAAACTTTTTGAATTGTTGCGATCAAATTTGCATATCAGATAAAATCGGATCGTTTATTCAAATTGCGCCCAGTTACTTCCGTTCGTTTTAATATTTGGAAGAAAATAGGGTACTCGTTTTGCATATTTAACGAAATAAAAAAAATAGAAATGTGTATAGAAATAGTAGAAGAAAACAATCTAAATTCAAGTTTCTGGTTACGTACATAAATATGTTAATATGAAACTATTGGTCGTTAATTTAAACTATAAAATTTAGTCACAAATACTATTAAATTACGTTAATTACGAATACCAAAATTCACTCCCAGAAGAAGAAAAAATGGGACGGGATTGTTGCTGGGTAGTGGCTCTGCAGCTGCCTACGCTGCCAGGGGGTTGGCTGATTCACTGCACTGCGCATCGCGCGTGCGCACGAGAGACGCAGCCGTACTTACTGCGAGTTTCATCGCACGGTCTTCGCTCCCTCGGGCGCGAGTGAAAGTCCTCAGGGGGGCCGAACTGCGAGCGAGAGGCCGAAAGTAGAGCACGGCGCGGCGTCGTGAGCAGGCCGGGGCTGCTGGGCTGCTGCTTCGCGGCGACGGATTCGGACTGACCCCAACAATTACGCGTATTGCGGCTTTTATACGGCGATTAAAAATATAGCACGTTCACCTTAAGAAAAACGTCCAACAGGGCCAAAAAGTACGAAACACACTAGGTCGCGCCCCGGGAGAAGGGGAGGTAGCGACCGCAGGGGAGGAGCAGGAGGAGGAGAGGGGAAAAAAAAAGTCGGCACACAGTGTCACAGTTTTGCGACGACTGCCGTATTGAAGCGGCGAGCGGCTGGAGGTTCCCCCCCTCTGCGTGAGATCTGCATGCGTGCGCCAACTCCCCACCGCCGTTTGCCCGCGCGAGATTCGGGCACCGGGTCAGTCGTGTAGCACCCCGCGGTCGGGGCCTGGCGGGGCGCGGTGACGTGTCGCCGCGGGAGGGGACGCCGGGGAGAGCTCTCGGAAGGGGAGGCAGCAGCCTTTGGGGTAGGGTCGGGGCGCTGGCTCCTCCCCCTCTTGTGCAAGCGGCGGCGGCGCGGCGCGTGAGTGATCGCCCGGGCAGCTCCGGGACGCCGCTTTGCCTACTCGCGTCGCGTATATTTCTTTGTGAGTGGTCACTGCCGCGCGATATGAGAATTCGCCTATTGGTCGGTGGCGGCTGGGGAGAGGAGGACTTGTTGGTCGTGTTGTGCAAGGCGGCGGCGGCGGCGGCGTACGGCCTGCCCCGTTGTTTTGTAAGCGACCTTCCTTGGTTTCTTCGCCTCGCCCCCCCCCCGTGTGTGCGGCGGCCTTGCGGCGCGTGGGGACGGAGCGGCGGGGCGCGTGCGCGCGGCGCAGTCGGGCGCCCGCGTGCCCGCGACCAGCTTTCGATTCCCGGCGCTGCCGCCCGGCGCGGGATCTGGGTCACGGGGAAGCCTGAGAGCGGCCGCGTACACCCGGTGCAGCGCGAAGCCCACCAACCGCCCGCCCGTTCGCCCATGCCCGATGCCGCCTGCCTTAAAGCGGAGGAGGCGACGAGGGCGATCGCCCGGGCGATGGCGACCGGTTCCGATGAATGGGGAAACGGCTCCGCTGGGCCCGCGCCAGCACGTCGCCGCCGGGCCACTGTGCTCGGCGGGCGATGCGCCGGGCGATCGGCCGGCCACTCCCAAAACAGAATCGTGATATTACCCACAACAAGAAAGCCCTTGCTGGTGAACCTCTTCCAACACGTGTACCCGACGTTTCCACACTCCCTAACACACAATTAAAAGGAATGGGCTTAGAGGATGGCGTGAGTACACATTGCAACTGCCATTTCAGAATGTTTCAGATAGCAGGTGAAGTTGAAGGATGACATTGCCCCGCCTTGTATTGCTATCTTCAACTTCAATTTTTGTAATTTCGTAGCGAGACGGTATGTTAAAGCAGAGTTCGTGTCCCATTCCATAGTAAACTAATTCTGACTTTGTTCCATATAAAGTTTCCGCTTGTTTTATGTGTTCTTTCAAAAGACAGTAATTTTTAACATTAGTGTGGCACCTGTACTATATAAGAACTGGCGATATTTTTTCGCTAATTGTGACGGACAATTCTAATCGTTTTTCAACCACACAAGTGATTAAAATAAAAAATAGAAACAGAAAAGTACTGCTGTCAATTCCATTATGTCAAACGAGGAAAAAAATGAAATTTCTTCAAACGTACGGGCAATGATATCTTAAAATCTTCAGGTTCCTCCATTAAAAACCAGGCGTCAAATTTCCGTTTTCAATATGGAAAACAGATGCTCAGGCGAGTGAAATCTGCGAAACCTTCAACTAGTATTTAATAATTTTGTCAGTAAATTTTGCAGTGTAACACGTGTATTCTACGTAACTAATAATGCCGGAACTCCCTTACGCCATAAGTCACTGAAAAGTTCACCAAAAGGTTGAGTTTGCTAACCGTGCTGGGAAAGAAAGAATTTAACCTATAACATTTAACATGGAACCCATCCTCCAGGGCTTCACTGCACTTCGTTTCTTCTTCGCTAAGGTTGAACCTTGCGTAACGTTGCCCTGTCACAACATTCCCCGGTAACCAAAGCCCCTTGCACCGAATCCGCAACCGACAGCTCGCGCGCCGACCCGTTCGTAATTATGCAGGTCCGTCGAATCGCCCGGCCGCCCTCTCTGTCCGACTTGGCGCGCCGCGCCTGACAAGCGCGACGGACGCGCGACCGGTGCATGTCAGCGCCGGCGGAACCTGCTCCGAGCCCCAGCGCGCGGTGTCCCTCCCCAAATTCGCGCTTCTTTATTAGCGCCTAATGGCCGCCCCGCGTGTAACCGCTTGTAAAACATAAAGCACGCGCCCAATACTAATAAAACTCGCACCGGCCCGTGGGGGCGTGAGGGGGCGGGGCGGACCGGGTCGCCGGGGTGGATCGTTTTATCTACTTTCTACTTGTCCCTGCATTTGTCTGCTTGCGGAACGCGCCGTGTATTGGGATGTTAAATAGCAAGGGAATGAGTAATTCATGTTGGAGGTACCCGAGAAATAATTAGTTGCTTCGGATTTGCAAGCTCCCTCGTGATGGGTATTGAATTGACGTCATTCATATCGGTGTCACTTATATTCTTTCAAATAGTTTAACATCTCGACGGATCGATTCATACTTGCTTTGTAATTGATCAATTGCCAATCTGTTTAATTTTTATTACAGCTTTTTAGAGTGTTTAATTCGTCAATGGGTACTTTCATTCTAATTTATTTTTTGTTGGCCTGATGTCACATTCGTGCATATTCTAAAGATATGTCTCCAAAAATACCATAATGACCCAAACAATCGATTAGTAAATCGTTGGCATCCATACAAATTGAAGTATGTCTGAAATTGATCAATGTAGTGTTACTTTACGTACTGCTTGATATCATTCTTAACAATTTACGAGTGTTGATTGCGGTATAATTCTTATCAGGAATATAATTAATAAATGATGGGTAAAATCTACAAATTATTAATTCTAATCTACTTCTGTGGTACTTGATTTGTTCAATTCTGTACCTTCAAGTTTTCGAAGAAAAGTAACGTCTCCTAAATCGTTGATCCCAATCTTCCCTCTCGTTCTTATTCAATTGTAAGGAAGGGAAACTATAGTACAAGAAATGAAATAGAACACGAATATTGAATCTCGTAACCGATGTATTAAGATTTGTTATCCACAACTCATCATAAAAACTGAAATTTTTAAAACAGAAATACATTGCTTGTTTTGTATTGTCAGTATTTTTTGCACATTCTAATGGGTATTATGAATTCTAACGGGTATTATGAATGACAGCGAGTCCAAGTTATTTTCTGATAGTTTTTCCTACAGTCGTGTTGTGCGAACGCATAACGTTTCGTGTTCAGTTAAAAAATGAAGCCATCCCGCCCTAATAACATGGGCGTTTACGACACGCAAAACCGATATCGTAGCAATAACAGCGGTTGTCGGCGTGTTTTCGGACATATTTTTCCCGCACGGTAGCATTTGTTTTCGTATCCCTATTAGATCAGGGGACAATTGAAACGCTCGACAACAAACACTTCTCAAACGCCGCCACTTTTGCCATCGACCACCGCCGCCGCCGCCACCACCACCTCAGCCACCGCAGTCGCGTGGTCGCCGCCAATAAAGGAGACGATCTCTTTCTTTGCCTGCGCCATGAGGCGAGGCGGCGCGTGTCCGGGGACCTGCTTTTTCTCTGCCGCCGCCGCCGACGGCGCGGATTCTTCACGTCCTTGCCGTAATCATATCCGGAAACGGCCGCTCCTTCGTCAACTCACTGGGGCGATTTCGTCTGGTGCGCCCGGCGGGTGGAAATTGGACCTTAACGAAGAGCTGACCGGTTGTAAACAAGATGATTAGTGCGGCTTACGATTTTAACGGCTGATATCGTCTATTAAGACATTCTCCACAAAGAAGTGGACGTTCCTGGTTGTGAAGTCGAGGGTAGTTAATTTTTGCGGTGTTTTAGTTTTTTAGAAAACGCGTCACGCCTCAAGTGTTGGAAATACTTTGTGGTTTGTTATCATCCGTACATTTTGAAATGAACATACGAAAGTAAATTACATTCCGTACACGGCTACTTTCTGCATGCTGATATATGAACGAGAATTATAAAGATTCTATAAAAAGAAAATTAACGTTTTTAAATTCAATACTGTTTTTGCTAGAGTTCTCGTAGTCAGTTAGCCACAAAGAGAAACAACTTACAGCAGTTCGTACCAAGATTTATAATAGGTAAACCAGTCGGATAAAAACTGCGGTCTGCAGCAAATAACTCATTTCTACTACCCAAGTTCGCATTTCGCGACCAAACCCGATTCGCTTTATTAATCTCCTCGTTGGCCTATTGCGATGACAAATACAACGCGGGCGACAAGCCCCGCGCAGAAAAACGCGAGTCGTGCGCGCGCACCGCCTCGCCGTTTGTCTCCTGGCGCCTCGCGCGCGCGTGCACGGACCGTCTTCGGCGCCTCCCGGCCCGGCTGTCCCGTCCCGTCGCGTCCCGTCGCGTCCCGTCGCGTCCCGTCGCATCCCGTCGCGTCGCGTCGCGTCCCGTCGCGTCCCGTCGCGTCCCGTCGCGTCCCGTCGCGTCGCGACCCGTCGCGTCGCGACCCGTCGCGTCCCGTCGCGTCCCGTCGCGTCGCGTCGCGTCGCGTCGCGTCGCGGAGGAAATATGCGCATATATTCGAACGGTGCGCCAGGCCAGACGGAGCCCGCTTGTTGAGAAGCGAGTAAATTATCTTAATAGGCCGGGTGAACCGCGGCGGCAGGCGCTGTGACAGGCGCGACCAAGGGTCGTCCCCCCCCCCCGCTCGCCCTACCGCATGTCCGCTTGCGTCTGCCCGAGTGCGCCTGGGTGGCGAGAGCTTCCTGGGCACGATATGGGCACGGATGGATTCCTAAGGATTACATTTGGCTTTCTTAACGTATGCTTGTTGAATTCATTTCCACAATAATAGTTTATTTTTTCGGATTTGATTTCCCAAATGATATATTCCCTTTCGGATGTCATGTCTACATCTCCAAAACATTTTCTGTAACGAAATTTCGATGGAAAATCTTCACCGACATTGCACTGAACTGCAAACCTATAAATATTTAAATATAAATAGATGAAAATAAAAATAAAAATCAAGCAAGTATATGTCGGAATGAAACGTATTTTCACGCTAAATGAATAGAATTTAGTCTTATTAAAATTTTCACGATGAATTTATATGTAATTTTTTTAAATATTCTTATCAATTTCCCATTAATTTTAACTAAAAAGTTGACTATTTTGCATTCACAAATCAGATAATATACTATTCACGAAGAAATTAATAACGATATGCATGTGTTAATTTTTAACGTAGACTATAAGAAGCCAAAATAATTGAATACATGCTTACCGCCGTGTATATAGGTAAATAGGAGTAATCTACAATAAAAAGTTTGTATTTTACATTTCATTAATACGTTACCATCTCAACAAATATGTTTACAAGATACTTCTTCATCTTCAGTACTCTCTAACAAAAGATATGTTAAGGGAACTTGCGATTTATATCATATAAAGAAAGAATAAAATGTGAAAATACAAATAATACAGCACTTGCCAAAATAACGTGATAAACATACTGTTTTACATGCATAAATTATAATACAATAAAATACAACACTTACCTAAGTAACGTAGCATTTGTACATGCATAACAGCGAAGTTTACCACATTACACGGTTGTTTAATTTTATTGTATTATTTCATATTTTATTTATCTTCCCACATGTTGTTTATCTTAGGTTTCTTTTAATATATTCTTATACGGCAACTAAAAATGAAAATCCTTGAAACATGTTTGCTGAGACTGTAACATTTTAAAATCATATTGTGAAACACAAATTTGTTATTGTAGAAGATTACTTTTTTATCTATCCTCAAAAATTTGACATGAATATTTTTAAGAAGGGTTCAAGAGTATCAAATTGATTAATGAAATTGACGAGACAGACCAATGCACGAGGAATATGCGATTCATGAACAATAAATTAAATTTCTATGCTCATTGATAAAATTGCGCATATCTGAGATAAAACTATGTTTATAATGTTTGTAATTGGAATGGGCACCGACATTTTTAACGCGCGATTCAACTTTTGAGTGATGAAGATGACTCTGCACGAGTCATTTCTTGGAAAATAGTTCCTCTCAGGCACATCGCAGACCTCCCGCGGTACTCGTCCGAATTAATACATGCGGCATGCCCCCTAAACCGCACGTAGTTTGTCTTAATAATTTAGAACATTTCACCGATTTGCCGGGATTGTTTCATTTATTGCGAGCTGTCATTGTGACAGCCAAGCCCATTACAGTAATATACAGGGCTGCTTCGCAGTGTAGAAACGACCGGCGCTTAGTAGGGGAGTGAATTGGCGGTTATTTAATCACATCGAGCGACGTTCGGAACGTGTTGTGTCCCGGCCAACAGATTTTTGTTCGCAGTCGACACAGTTACTGCGTGTAGTCGTATCTCACGCACAAGCGAAGTGATAGTGACTATACACTGCGCCTGTCTATGTGGTGAAATTATTTTCTTGATAACGGAAACAAACGTACAAAAGAAACGTGATTTCGTCGAATGGTTTAAATATTATGTTCCATATTTTTATGATATGTTATCTCGTTTGGAAGTTATTTTTCTCGTGATTAATTGTGCCGTAATTTAAATTTAGAAAATTATTCTATTGTTCTTAAAACAGCAATATCGACGTATTACGCAATCAAGAGTGTCTAAGTGACCCTTCTTTCCGGACGCAAAAGGATGCTTACCTCGCTCCTACGTGTCTCCCTTGACCTGGTAACCTTCGACAGGTGCAGGCGTAGATCGTTTTTCAGAATCCCGCTTGATCCTCTACGGTGCGGTGTGAATGGGCGGATACATCGTATTTACGCTCTGATGCTTAAGTCGCAGAATCAACCGTGAGCACCTACAACACGAAGCCGCGATCAAAGAACCCGCGACCAGATTCGTCACCGGCCTGTTCCGAGTCGTAATTGTGGACAATCGATTAGACAAGTATTGCATTTGGTTCGATACAGAACATTGAACTTCTACAAATCCAAAGCTGAAAGAATTAAAATATGCCGACAAATATATTAAAAACGGAGCATTTGGTGTGGCAGTGAATATCAAACCATTGTGCGCATTTGTATTTTTTTTATTATCGACTGATGTGCTAGTATCATACTTGCTTGCGTGTTGTCCAGGTCTTACTCAAGTTGTCGTATTAGCAGATGTCATTGCGTAGGACTTCGTCGGATCTGATATCTATGTCGTAAAGATTTTTAAAACATCTCATTGACAAGTGTGTCGTGAATTCGACATCAACCTGCTTGATGGTAACGTCCTCCCAAATATCGTGGACCAAAAACACCACATCTTTTCAAACACAACTTCTCCGCAGTTGGTTGAGTATTGATTAGTTTATTAAGTTTCCTATGATTAAAGTGCCCGAGTCCGCGTAACTGGAATAGTTAGTAAATTAATAGATAGGTGATTTTCTTAATAGTGATGATGGAAATGAAGACGAGACGAATGTCTGGGCAATGTTAAAATACGATAAATAGTAAAAGAGAACCTCACGGAAACCTGCTGCCTCGTCCGTAACAATTTCCAAACGCAGTCACGGAAGATTTTAATCCACATCCCCTGAGGGGGGGAAAAGCCGAGTCACGGGACGCCCCCGTCCCCGTGCGCTGTGGGAAATACGCGCGAGTCTTCTTCGTTGGCGAACGTCGGATTAACTGTTTGATATTCCCCACGCACGCCGCGAAACAAAACTTCCTCGACCGGACACGCGGGCGAAGCGATGCGCGTCGCCGACCATCGATCTCCGCTGCTCCGTTCCGCATCGAGCCCTCGACCCGTCACTTGTGAGTGCGGCGCGCGGTACGCGCTTATTTCTACTGCCACGAATTCTCTCGGGTTGTTAGCGACCAAGTTCATTGCAGTGAAGATTAAATTTCTTTAGCAATTGTTGTATTATTACTGACGGCTTAGATAATAGATTGCCGTTGTCCTCCACTACACAACTACAACGAATGTATTCATACTAAACAAGAGATGCAAAACTCACAATCTCAGTAACCGCCAGAAACATTTGCGGTATGTAGGTCGGCTTACGTGACCATACAGCACGCAAAAAGCCGTCTACATTCACGCTGAAACAAATGTTCGATACAGTTCCCTAGTACGTTCCGAATTGGAATAGATTGGCAATATCGTAAAGTTATTTATTTCTGTTGATGTTATAAATTGTAAATTAATCTATTCTGTTATAAATATAAGTTTTGAGGAAGTGATACCAGCCAGAAAATAATAAAAATCGAGCAACTTGTATCCTTCATAAAAAAATTAGCAAATATTTTGAGGAAGGAAGCAGGCTGCGACTAGAGTACCTATCTAAGTTGTAAGAGTATGGAAATATTTAGAAAATATGCTAATACACGTTTCGATACGCAGCTTTTGGTCATGTGAAATGTGCATATGATTGTGTTAGATTCCGAGGAAGACAACATTTAAATCGACTACAAAAATTCAAAAGCAATGAAATAGTTTCAATTTTGACCAAAAAATGCAAATATTTGATAAGATTATCATATATAAAATAAGATTGATTTATCATATTGTGCGTACCAACTTAATTCTCATTCTCAGTGCTGCTAACAAGTATCCGATAACAAACGTTTAAAGAATAGGCCGCTTAAATATTTGTTATTAACGCGTAGCCTTATTGTAAGCAAATTTTGATATTTGTTTATGTAAAGAAGTGTTGCAGTGTGTATCAATATATTATTACATTATTGCAGTATTCGTGAATATTGTTTTGTGTTAAAATATTTAATTTGGTTCGTTATACGAGAGTACTTTATTTGTTCTTGAACACTCTTGAGTGCTATTTTTTAGAAAAAAAAATTGTGTGGTTTTATACTGGAGCATTTTTGCTTCTGCAGGTCACTAGTATTTATTAATTTCTGAGTATGTCTATTTGTGACAGATTTTTATTATTAGGAGACACCGAGACGTACGAGTATTTCGTTTACCACTCTACATGGCTGCTTTGAATAGTATTAATACAGATATATTTATCATCAAATAGTTTGGTTTTCCCCCGAGATCGAAAGGTGATAAAAAGGTGACATTTCGCTTGTTTTAGCAATATTGCTGTAAAAAAGTGTTGTGTTAGAAATGTTTTACCTGGCAATTAGTGATGTTGGTGAACGTGTCACATATCTACGAAACATTTTATAATAATGAAAGAAGAGTCTGCTGTAGTGTGTTTAATCGTGTTTAGTGCACGGTGGTCAGTGATTAATATTGTCACTTACAATATGTGAATTTTACAATATGTGCTTTACGTGTGGTCCCGGAAGGGACTGATCGAATGTATTTTTTCTCTTTGTTAACACATTACTGATTTAATGTGCATTATCTCGCGTATTTTACAACAGTGTTAATATATAAACTGGATCAATAGTTATATTTTGTAAATTTAATGTCGATATCTACTGGAACATGTCATACAGACAACTGAATTTTATGATCAATATTCCCTACCTCTTTATCCTCGACTCAAAACAAAATTAACGTATTTAGTACATATATTCCATATGCTTTTAGCTGCATATGAGAGCGATTAACATTTAAAAATCGTCCGTATCTTTTGTCGAAATCTGCATTAAAAACGTTAATAATTTATGAATTTAACTGAGTTACAAGAATTAAAAAATAATTAACATGAAAATTGAAGCACTGAAAAGCAAGACGCGTTCATTTTTCAACCCCGATATATTCCCACTTTTCTCGCATTTGAGTTTTTAATATTACGATAATAAGTTCAATTACGTCATTATCAATTAAACTTTCCACATTCTTCGCATTAATTCAGGTTCTGCTATGAATTAAGTGCGTAATGCTGAAAAATAAGTTCTGCAACATTAATCCTAGTATCTACTGCTTTAGTTTGCTTCTTACCATGTGAAGCTTTTTCCTCCTTTCGTGTCTTACCTGCATTCAATCCAACACTGATAAACAAAGTATTTTACGGCGTGTGCGAAATATGTGTGAAGAAAATTCAAATATATAATATGAGTATTATAGACAAATCTTTTTTTGTCATTGAATTTGAGTCTTGTCTTAAGAATGACGCTTTCCTTGTGTTTGTCACAGTAATTTAACGAAGTCTTCATTAGTAATTTAAAGTAGTATAACATTCTTGTTTTCATTTTGTTAGTGATTCTTACAAAAATATGATTGTGTGCTTCATTTTCTTTAGGACATTGAATTATTCATTCGCCAACCATCCAAACCTTGTTTCATTTTTCGTGTTCCTTCATGAAACTTTTAGAACTGCTTTACGACGTTCATTAAGTCAACGATATTATCGAAACAAATCGTAACGATATCAACTCTCTATCATAATTCTGAAAGAGACATCTTTACGATTTTTTTTTGTCTTGTCGCATGACAATATGCATATGTAGCCGTCCTTCAGCCATTCTCTGAACCAACATGGCGTCCTTTCCTTGGGTGGAGTGTTTCTAGAAGCTCCCACGGCCGCCATCCTCGCAGCACAAATCGCTGCCGCCGCCACCGACGCACTGTAAAAAAAGTCCCACCTCGCCCCTGAAGACACAGGCCCATATCGGTGCCTCTATTTGGCACCGCGCACTGGCCGCCGCCGCACTTAGCACAATTTTCGAGCACTTTGCACATCCGGTGAACGTTGTCCCGAGGAGGTCGCCGAGCAGGCCGACCGGTGCGTGTAGGCGGGATTCGGCGGTGGGCCGAGCGGTTGGGCACGTCCGCTGCCGCTGCCGCCGCGGGCGTCGACGCGAGGCCCGCGCCGTTCGCACCCCTCGCGCGTCGCTCGTCGCTCGTCGCTCGTCGCGCGTTGCTCGTCGCTTGTCGCTTGTCGCTTGTCGCTCGTCACTCGTCACTCGTCACTCGTCGCTTGTCGCTCGTCGCTTGTCGTTCGTGGATGTCGTTTGTCGCTCGTTGCTCGCCGCTCGCGCCGCGGCAGCCGCGTCGATTCCCCTGGCGCTCGTACAAATGAAATCCTCCCGCCGTCCGACTTTCTTTTAAGCCCTCCCCGCCCGACAGCAAGTGCCGTCTCCTCTCCCTACCCTCGGCCCGGCGTTCGCATCTGATATATTATTACGACTCTTTCGTCAGGCGCTTTCCCTTCCTTGCTGCGCCTCGCCACAATGAGGTCAACGCCATAATTGGTTTGGAAAGCGCGTATTTTTAAAAAGCCGCAAACTGCCGCGGAACGCGGGGGTCGCGGCGAAGGAGGGGGAAAGGGGGGTCGTGGAAGTGTCGCGGCGCTACAGGCGGCCTGCCCCGCGGTGGGGTTTTTGCCCCACTTTGCGGTAAAGGGCTGCCCCGCGGGCAAGTGGGACTGGGCGCGCGGGTTTATTGTGCCTCATTACGTCAGGGCAGTTCGCGGCCAATTGCAATAATTACGTGCGCGGCGCGGCGGACGCGGGCGCCTGCGGCGAATCCGGCAGCCGGTGACACGAGCGCCGAGTGCCGCGTGCCCTCGCCGCAGCCTTGCATTGTCTGGGCGGCGCGCGACGCCTGGCGGAAAGGGGGGGAGCCCGACTCCCATAAATCAAGTTGGACCAAATACATTTTCAAATTCTACTCGCCAATTAAGTAGTGATCGTGTTCTCTGTTAGGCTGCTGATAATGTATCTCCTTAATTTCTCACTTTTTGTGCAAGTTTCATTTTGTTGTTAAAAGGATTAGAGTTCGTTGTTTAGAATTCCACATATCTTGCAATGTATTTTACAGTAAATGTGTAATGTTCTACAAAATGTAAAAGTTTCATCTAGCTGCAAAACGTTATTGCAATGTCTTTCCTTCCAGAATAACCCTAAAATATAGCTTCACAAGTAAAAGTATGTAATTTAACATCAATTGTGAAATTTTGAAAAGTGTATCTTTATTTAAAGCCCTAAACGTAATATTATTTTCATTCAAAATTCTTCGTTAAAAAACGTTCGATGCGGATTGTGTGAATAATAAAAGCTAATTTCTACACGCGTTTTAATAGTCATCCTATCTTTAAGTAATGTTGAAGTAACCCGTAACCAGATGTGCAAAACCAAGCAATTTCTATAGCAATTAAGAATATTAGAGGTATTTAAAGAGAGTAGTTGTTTTCGAAGAAAGTAACTTGAAGGGGGAAAATCTAACTTCACAATAATTGGATACAATAATAAATTCTGTACTTCATAATATTAGAAGTGTTACATAAGAAAATAAAATTATTCCTCTTAATTTTTTCTCGAATGATCATCTTAGAGGTTGCCTTTCAGAAACTTATTGATTCACTTTACTGCATATTTTATGAGATGATAATCTGAGAGTAAACGTAATACTGGTAATTATTTGAAGGTGTTGGCGTTTGTTTCTTGACTATTAAGAAGTAGACATACACTTAAATCGAAGGCAAAATTCTAATACCTCGTATTTGATTTATTTCAAAAGAAAGTAACTAGTTTTATTCCTTCACACGCATGACTCTTTTTGCTATATTTGAGTTTTCTTACTTGAAGTTTATACCGTTTTGAAATTATTGCTCCTCAGAATGATGGACATTCTTGCCAGCGCAAAAAACATTGGAATTAAAAGTGCTAATTACTTCGAATTCTGAACTGTGTTTCCTTCTCTTTAACCTTGAAGTTAATCTTTTTGGTATGTGATTTTTGTCAGTGTTAAGATTGTTAATTTATAGATGTGAATGTTATTAATCATGACAATTTTATTGCAAACATAAAATGCTATACAATTATTTTAACTCTTTCGTGAACATAAAATTCACAACGTTCGCGACGATCTATAGATACGTAAGTGGCTTGAAAGTAAGTATTACAGTATAGAAGTGTTAACCTGTTACTGTTTGCAATTACATGTTACGAATTTTTATAGAATCATCAATTACTTGTATTTTGTGTGTCTATAAACCCTCTTGGAATGTGCAATTGGTAGCCAAGCTATTCAAGGAGACTGCTTATTCAGTATCTACGTTGTTGAAACAAGATAGGTTTAAGAATCTTATTGCATTTGAGTAGATCTGCAACCGTTACTTACTATTCTATACTATGTAATATTAAACTATTATGCTTATAATTTCAGGAAAAATGCTAATTAAACCGTCGGTATCAACGAACCCTACGTGATATACATTTAGATTATCTGCAAACTCTCAGGAAGCATTTGGTTCTTCAGTGATAGGAAAATACTAACGATCGGCTGCAAATAACTGCCTACTCTTGACGGTGGTGTGTAAGACGCGGGATCCGACGACTCCATTTTTTTGACATGATTTACAGCCCGATCGATTTTATTCTGGAACCTCGAAAATAGAAACAGGCGATCCAATTTTGCAGCAACGCCCACTTTACACTGCCAATGTGCATAAAAATCGGTTCCATGCAATCTGCTGCGGCCTGCTGTACCGGCCGACCGGATAGGTGAACGCACTCATGAACGTATCACTCACTCGGCTTTGAGCGTAATTCCGAAAAAAATACCGCCATCACTTGCAGTACCTGTTTTGGGATCAGGCCGTTGCGGTAGAGAAAGTTCCCCGACACGAGCAATTATCCCTCAATTTATTCGCGACGTATTGACCCGACTAAGTAATTGCCCGAGTAATCCAGGTCGGTGTGATATCCAATGGCGTGTCGCGGACTCCCGTTTGTGCCTAGGAACCGAGGCGACAGTTGCTCGAAGTTCGGTATCAAAGACAGTCTCGAAGTACAGAGATTGACCACGCGGAAAAAATCCCATTGATCTCTCCTGGCAAAGTTTTCATCGATGAGTCCCACATGTGTCCAGAAGAAACAGTACTGGCTCCGTAGATTCTCCATTTATTTTCCTATCACCATCTTCCTTTTTTCCTTCCTTTCCATTTACTCCTCCTCTTTAATTTCATCTTCAACTTCTCGTTTTTCTTGTACTTCTTTCTACTTGGCAAGTCCGAGTGGCTGGGCTGTAATAAGCACTCAAAAGTTAGTTTAAAAAATACTTTCTATCCAAAAATGTCCATTGTAGAAATATATAAACACTCCAGAAACATGTAAATTGTATATTACTTACAAACGAAAATATTTTTTTTCAGAAATAAAAATTCCACAAAAATAAAACGCAGTCAAATTGTGTTAATTGGATCTCGTCTTCACATTCCCTTCAGCAGAATTGCACGAGTTCCCCAATTTACAATTTTGACACATAACATAATACGTATTTCGGAGTACCCTAACTGCTTAGTGATGCGAGTCGAAAATATTCTAAATATTGTTTATTTGGTAAACAATTTCCGTCGAATATTTTGTATTCTAAGAAAGTTCAGGTTTTAGGAATGAAGTTTTAAGATGCTGGAAATCATATCCTAGAAGGGTAGTAATTTTATTTTCAAAAATGTTTCTTCATTGAAACTTTACATTCTTTCTAGAGTTATTATTGTTTTTCTGTTAGATTGAGAAAAAAAAGATACTGTGTTGTATAGTAAATAATTTTTTATTGTATTTAAGTAATATAAAAGAATGTCACAATTTGGTTCTAATGCAAAAAGTAATTTATTATATTTTATTTTTATACGCGTGTTCTCGTCATTACTGAATGAAATTTGTGTAGGACACAATAATTGCGCAGAAACTACGGAATCCCACTGTACACAATGTGCACTTTGGTCAAGTAAGATACAAAACATCGATATTACCAGTATCTAATGCGTGAGGAAATTAAGAGTATATTTACAGTTTTAGGCCATGTGAGCAGTCTCTATGATTTCGTTAGATATCCAGAAACCCGAAAAAGTCAGAAAATAATTATATAATAATCAAACGACTAAACTAATATATTAGTTACATAATATATAATTAAATATAGTTGTAAAAGTATTCGTTAAGCTGTTTTCTATAAAAAATAGTGAATTTATTTGAGTGATATATGAGAATTTTGTGTTTGTGCAATTTGCATACTAAGTTTTGGAAAATAAATGTATATTGTTTTGTTCTGCAGCGTTTTTGTTGTTGCAAATCACTAGTATGAAATTAAAGTTAATTTTACAATTTATTATTGTTTTAATATTAAAGGTACAATTTTGCTCCAGTTTCTCTTCACATATTTATTTCTAAAATACCTTGTTGCTGAGGTTTCAGTTTGATAATTTACTTGTAAAGACTAAAATCCGGTGGTTAGCATTATCCCGAAGCAGAATTTCAATTAAAATACTGAATAACACCGAAGAAATGAAGTAGTTGAAAAATAACTTTCGTCGGCCATTCTTGACTGAGCAGCGTTATCGTAAAGAGAGTAGTTGTGCTAATTTTGTAGTTGGTGACCAGCACCATGATTTTTCCCCTGCCTATCCAGTACAGTAAAGATATAAACATCTACGGAGAATATGTTAGATTTTGTTAATTTGTCAGTCCACACTTTCCTATGCGAGATTGAGATGGCAGGCGAATGCCTGAGCGATCACTTACTAGCGACGCCAGCCTTAATTAGCTGAGACACAGCTTTGACGAGATTCACGCTCCCCTACTAGCTTCTCATTCGGGAGATCATTTAAGCCGGCCGCTCTTGTAATTCTCAGGCGTCGGCGTTTCAATTAAAACGGCGTGTGACATCAAGGCTAGCGCACTAAAAAGGTTGAGGGCGGCCGCTTTCCGAACGCTGCTGGGCCTCGAGCGGCGCTTCCGGTAACTTGACCGCACGCCACGCATCGCTACATCTGCCTCATATGCATAACACACCCGTAAACTATGCTCCTGTGATACTGCGACGAGATAGCCGGTATCGGTTTGGTGTCTTTTTTGTTGCGTTTAATATTTCATGATCCTGCGCCGATACCATCATCCGGAGCATAATCGGTCTGCTTAGAAGTGAAGCGGTAGTCCACTGCGCTGTAATTCGAAGCTCCACGCAACGAGTAACGTGGTTGCTCTGGCTACGGCTATTATTAATTTAAATACAGAAATTAGATCTGCTCTTAGGCGCGCTCTGTTTCGGTTAAATTTATTCCTGCATGCGTTCACTTCAATGTCTGGACGAAGGACGAGGTGACGTCTTTGTCAAAACGTGAGACGGGACCAGGCGATGCTTGATGAGGCACTCCTCACAGCCTCAAGCGATGGAATTCCAGAGAATATCTACCATTGGAAGTAGCATCGAAAAATACGGGTTGTAATGTTTTTCTTTTTGTTTCTTTTCTTCTGCCACATGAGATGATAATCTGTTCTAAGCGAATTTCGCGTGAAACTGTGAGTTGTTCTTCTCTTCGTGAACTCGTGTTTCTGTTTAAATACAATTTTCACCGCATTTGACGCAACGATTTTCAACTAGTAGGTCGCAATGTATTTGTTTCTTCTTTCTAATTAATATAATATTAGTATAATTAATGTGTCCACATTAAATTAAGAAATGGGAACGGAAAACGCAAAAAAAACTTCCAGCATGTAATTTGGACATTTCATTACACAGGAGATTTCGATATACTTTGTCGTACAAATCCTGATTGGAGAAATGTTACCGCCGCTAGTCGGAAGAACGATTTGAGATATATTTTGAAGGCGAAATAAAATGACCAAAAATAATTTTTATGTTCAGAAATCTCCGTGTTCTTAATTATAATCCAAAATAATCTAAACAACTTCATATTTTCTCATTGTTAATACGACTTCCACTGTGGAGAGATGCTGTTATTAGTGCTATTACTCTATGTTAAATTACTGTATGTTAAATTCGCTAAGGAGGAAACAACCGACCTAAAGCAAACCCGATATAAAACTCCATAACCTTCAGTTAGAAATTAGTTCATTAATTCTGTAATTAGTCATAAATACCGGCGCCAGCAGTAAATTCTTATAGCTTCAAAGATACAACTTGCTTATTTAAGAAAGTTAAACCGCTACTTCCAGTAGAAGAGTATGGTATTAAGCACACTGTTGCCGTGCATGTATTACGAAATCATGTGGTCGACGAAACGAGATTGTGTGCTTGGCATCAGAAAATGTTCTGCACTTTCGTTTCATTATTTGTTGAGCCGGAATACCGAGTCTGAGAGAATGTAGCGACATGAAATTTGCGTGTTCCATTTATCCCGCATATGTGAAATGACCTTGCTCGCACACAACTTTGTGTAAACATAGTCTTTTATTGTGAATGTTTTTCTGTGTTTAACAAGGCAAGAAACAATTTCCCGGTTGCTTGCTAACGTTGAATGTCACTGTTTAGAGTGTACCACTTGCAACAAAATATTTTATTTTCATTGACTGAATCCAGTCATTTTATAAATATTGAAGCTAAAATAATTCCGAAAGTTCGGATTTATTCCTATTTTACCTCTCGCAACAAATTACAAGAGTATTTAAATTGCATGTTTTGTAGATTGGCAAGTTACCAATAAATTTATTTGATGTAGAGTTTATATTTTAGAAACTAGAAACCAAGTTCGTGTATTAACTAGAAAATATTGCAAATTGTCTATTTTCACAGTACAGAAAATAAATACTACTAGATGAAATTAATGCATACGTATATTTTGGTAAAATCATGTTTGAAAACACTAACAGCCATCTTGTCTTCGTTTTTTGAACTTTTTATTACTTTCACTAGATAAACATTTTGCACATAACCAAAATAAGCAATTCCATATGACATTTTTTTCCATACAGATGTGGGAAAATTAATATACTTAATGACTATCTCTGTATATAATTATGAAAAGTAAAATAACTTTTTGAATATATCATAAATTTCGGCTGTCGGGACTTGTGGCGGGACTTGTGTAATTCTGTAACCTTTCTGTAAACGAGTTAATTCCATCTCGTCACGTCGACCGGGATGGAATTGCGAAAAATCTCGGTTTCTCGGCCGCCCATAATTACCGCGATGACCCACAGCGCGATCCACGTCACCGAAATGCCGCATGCCTCACACTTCACCCGCCCTGCGTCAAGTGTCACCGGGGCGGCATTGTGTCGCAAGGCGTGCGTGGTGCGGAAGGCCACTTGCCGAACGGGCTGCCCGGTGTCGCAGTGGCCGCCGGGTGGCGTGTGCCACATTGGCCCACCCGCTCCGTCTAACTTCCCATCCGTCCAGTCACCTGTCAGCCATTCCAACTGCCAGCCCACCCAAAATACCGTCACCCGCTCATTCAACTGCATACCCGTGCAAATGCCCGCCTACCAGCCCGCATCGTCTTCCCCGTCCAACTTGCCCGCCGTCAATGCCGCCCGTCCAACTGCCGGTCCACGCCCGCTCCAACTTGCCGCCCGTCCAACTGCCCGCCCTGTCAACTGCCCGCCCGTCCAACTGCCCGCCGTCCAACTGGCCGCCCGTCCAACTGGCCCGGTCCCGGCGCCCCGTCCAACTGGCCGCCCGTTCCAACTGGCGCTCGTCCAACTGCGTCGTCCAACTGGCCGCCGTCAACTGCGCCCCGTCACTGGCCGCCGCGTCCAACTGCGCGCCCGTCCAACTGGCCGCCCCGTCAAACGGCCGCCGTCAACTGGCCGCCCGGTCACAACTGCCCGTTCCCTGCCGCCGTCAACTGGCCGCACCGTCCAACTGGCCGCCCCGTCAAACTGCGCCCGCCCCTGCGCGCCCGTCAACGGCCACCGTCCAACTGGGCCGCCGTCCAACTGCCGCTCCGTCCAACTGGGCGCCCTCCAATGGCCGCCCGTCCAACTGGCCGCCCGTCCAACTGGCGCCCTCCAACTGGCCGCCGGTCCAACTGGCGCCGTCCAACTGGCCGCCCGTCCAAACCTCTCCGATTCCGCTTCAGCCTCTGCCCGTTCCGTCCGCCTCTATCAGAATGCTAATGGCGCGCGGCGTGGCGGGACCAGAGAGGTGGGCGCCTCGCCTGGAAGTCGGCGCTGCGCGGAGGCCCGCGCGCCTGCGCGGCAGTGAAATTTTACGACCCGAAACTTGTTCAATTATTGAGTAATTTGAATTGTGGAACAATGACTTCGTGACGCGCATGTTTATGCACGAGGCGGCCCGGCCGCGGGCGGTCGCGGGGCCGCGCGGTCCCAGCCGGGGCCGCGGGGTAAATTCCGTTGCGCGAGAGCCCCTGTGGAAGATCCCACCGGGAAGATCGCCATCCATACGTTGGCACTGTGCCTTCGCCCAAGACCGGCTTATTTAGTTTCGCGACTCCAAGTTTGGTTTTCTCATCGACGACGACCCGCATCTTGAACGCTTACAAGTAGTTGGAGTAACACTTTAGTGCCGAAGGAATATACGATTCAAGGGACGTAAATTGGTATTCGATGGTAACTTTGCATGGGTTTGTGGTTGAGAAACGTTTACTGAATGAATCCTAACGGAATAGTTTAAATAGGGAAAACTAGAGTGATAATGTAAATGGGAAACGCTTCGCATATAATCCATATTTTAGAAGTGTTTGACGTACAGATTGATATATTTGCATTTTTTAAACTTTTTACCTAAAATTATATAAATATTTATTTTTAAGGAGTTTTAAATTTCTTGCGGCTTTCATTACACATATACATTAACTTTTAGATGACTGACGAACCGAAACAGGCGATGTAAAATTGATGGTGGATTAAATATAGAATGCAAAAATGATAAGAGGGAAGTATTATTTTCCACTTAGAAACTGCAAACCCCTAAGTCATTTTATCATGGTATTTTTTTCTCTTTTCTGTAAATAAAATGGATGGAAGGAAGGATGTCATTTCTATGAGCTATTGTTTCGAATTGCCGATATTGGAGGAAAGAGAACCAGAGTTTTACACGATCGTATCAGCATAAAATCTTAACCAAATTCATATGGTTTTGTGAGCTCATATTGTAAAATAACACTTGCAGAAGTATATATGGTTTTTCCTGCTCTCTAGTTGAATAACATAAGTACGTTAATACAAACGCGAGTTTTATAATCAAACGCTACACATCTTTCGACTTTATACGTGTATTTCAACATTTTTGTGGCATATTGCTGGGTTAAAACTTCCTTAAACTTTGCATTTGCAATTTAATTCTGCAAACCCGGTTACAATCGCTTGCTGGTCGGTGTCCATTAAGAAATTTGCAAATACTGACGTCAATGAACTGTATCCTGCACGGTTCATTGTGATTGACTTTCTATATAGCGATCGCTCAATCAATATTAATTGCTCTGTAACCTAGATATATGAACCGGTCATGTCAAAATGCAGGTAGTGAGCTTGCGTCACGATCGTGTACTATATTCCAGGATGAATCACCTACTCGCCTCTCGACGATGAAAAGATAAGGTGCATTAATCTACTAGTGTACTCGTGGGTAGATCTGTTTCTAAGGATTTTTTTATTTAATATCCCGTATATGTTTTTGTCCCAACTTTTATAAGTTTATTAATGCAAAGCCCATATTAGGTGAAATATTTCGCATTCGAATCATTCCATTAGTGAATTAATTTTTATAGGCAAAATGTGTATTGCTATTTTGGTATATTTCTGCTAAAATATCATGCCCTTTTTATTTTAATTTAAGCTACTTCGATTTAATGCTGTATCAATACTTAACAAAGTTTTATTATTATATTTGTTTTTATGTAATACTTCAGGACTGGAATTCAGAAAACATTTTTGTTCATATTCTTTGCTCTACCGTTTATATATATTAATATTGTCTAAGACTGAAAACGCTGGTGGTATTCTTTAATATTCATTATCACATGAAAATATGTATTTTTTATTCAAAATCTCGGTCGAATTCAGTCGCTGTCAGGAGAAGAATTCTAGCCGCCGGCTGCTCTGATCGGTAGTTTTGCGTGGTTTCTCCGATCAACACCAAGGGTATGCCGGAGCAGTACCCTAACAAACGGGCCACGGACCGCGCGCGATCTTTCCTATCTCTTCCTTCACGTATTTTCTCTCCTTACCCACACACTAATACGCACTTCACAAAACACACACACACACACACACATACACATACACACACACAATAATACGAACTGCACAACACACATCGGAAGACCGGTCTGAAGGATCGGACCCAGCTGGGGCGGGGTCCCACGCTGGTGGGAGATAATTGGTTGGGGAAAATCCCATTAGCTGATGGTAGGTCGACGCGGGATCTCGCCATACAGCGTTGGAAAGATCACCGCCTCCCCCCGAGAGAGAGAGAGAGAGAGAGAGAGAGAGAGAGAGAGAGAGAGAGAGAGCATGCACTGCACTTACGGGACTAATGACCCCGTTATTTGACGTGCTCGGAATAACTAAAACAAACAAATTTATTAAAAATGTACCAATCTATTGTCAAAGTAAGGAAAGATTTAATCACCGTACATTACCCTCTATTCCCCCACTGAATGACACGGAATGAAATGTCGCCATTGTGGTGACGAATAGTTTCATGGCAGAATAGAATACGTTGCTGGCGACATCAAGGGGTAGTGACACTTAAACATACTCCTTTCCTCCGCCCCCTCCCTCTTCGCGAACATACGGAAAACTACACGCTCTATCGCCGACATCTAGAGAAACAAGTCGACCCCCCTTCATTTAGAGAGGTTCCTGCCCGTTCACCTGCCCCAACGAACCACGAAGAAGTCGTGATTCGCCTGTTAAAGATCTGAACCGTCGGTATCTTTTCAATTTCCATCTCCGTGGCGTTGTTGAAAGCGCACAGGACACGGAAGATAAAGCGAAACAGGTTCCATATTTTTTGGGCCGTGTAGCGGCGGTGTAGTCGCAGCGTGTGTAGCTCCGCCGTGGCCGTGTTGATTGCCGAGTCTATAACTCTCCTCGTCACTCGACGAATCTGCAAGAGCTACGACCATAGAGATCCTGGTGAAAAATAGACAAAGGAAATACCTGCATAAAATGAAATACGAGTAACTATGTGTTCAAAGATACTTCGTTAGGTATATTTAATAGTATTTGTCATATTTCGAAAGCTATTTCTCTTTGACATCTGATCATTCTGTAAAATCTAAAACCCTGCATCTTTCAAAACCTAAGAGATAATTTGTTTTAGAGTGTCAATTACTTGATAATTTTCTTGAATTTTTATTTTTAATTAATTGTTTATTTTAAGTTTTCTAATGCATGAAAGTTGTGAATAATTACAAAATATAATGTGTGGGGAACCCAGCCGGGAACTTGTTCCGCCTGGGACGGTGCCCTGCTGTGGGACGATACTTGGAGAGGGAAACCCCGCAAGAAGTGTGTTCGTAGGTGCCGGACCTGACTTCTTGCAAGGGATGAACATTGCCACTTCCCTGTATACAAAACACTAAATTTAAGGTACTAATGTCCCTACTAGTTGGCGAACCTGGAAACACTAAATAGTACTTACTCATTCACTCGATCAAAAAGTGATGAAATCTGAGTGAAGTGTTGTCTTGTGTCAGTACTTAATATACGATTTGGACTAGAATTTCTATAGTATTTCAATGTTTCATTTATTAACTGTTCCCCAGATTTGTAGTCTGTAGGTCCAGACCAGGTTTTATGCCACTTCGTAGGCCAGTATTTTATTACGTAATTCCATGTGAATTGAAAGGAATATTTAGAAACAATATTCACTAAATAACTATGAAAATACAATATAATTTTCTTATCATGTAGTCGCACATAAGTGGACAATGTGTTGTGATATTTATTATATGGGAGAAATCTAATTTTTAAAAAAGATGGTCTATCATTACTAGACATCGGACGTTTAGAAAAATGTCTATTATATTGGTTGTTTCTAAAATGTTTTTAATATACGTGCATGAATTATTGAAGATGAAACCCTTTCACTAAGTTTTATTTTGTCTTTTTGGAATAATAATATATCTTTTTGGTTAAAATGAAACTTTTAAATCATTTTAAGTTTTAATACTCCCAATAGTTGTCTACCAGTATCAATTAATTCTATTATTTTGCGAAGACTCAAGTTGATGATAGGCCTGACACATTCTATGTCATCGGAGCACACAGACTCAGTTTTCTCGCACTTCACCGAAAAATTAAAAAAAAACTCAATTTATCGGTCTCGCGTGCTGAGTTCAGATTTCGGATACCACACACACAAGCACACACACACACAAGCACACACACACACAGGCACACACACACACACACGTGTTACGGGGCAAGTAGACAACTTTAACTTTCGATATTGATATTTTATCGCAACAGATGTTCTGCATGGAAATGAAGGTAAAGAAGGCGATATTAATTAAGAGTTAAACGTTAAGCAACTTTTATATTCGCCGTCACATTACAAGAGCAGACATAATACTACATGAGTGCCGACGGTTACTTGATTCCCAAAATCATCCCGCTCACTGATTTCCTCGGAAATGAAGCTGAGGCACAGGACAAATCGAGCGAATGGATGCGCTAATTTTCATCATAGCTACTGAAAAAATTCAATGTACTGTATACCTACAGTTTTCCTGAAAGTGGTATCTTAAGAAGTAAATTAAGAAGAAAATTTCATTTAAAGTGCTGGTGGGTGGTTATGGAGAAGTCGGTTAACAATCTGTTTACATTATAATAAATGGATTTAAGTGATTGTTTTTAGAAAAATCGGTCATTGGAGGGATGGTTGGGTATTGAGGGGGTTTTAAAAGAGTGGTCTTTAAGAGAGATTTCACTTTACTTATCTGAAATACATAAACGTGCATTTATTTTCATATTCTGAATTTATTTTGCAACATTAATTGTTGTACATTTAATACCTTACACATTTTTTTTAGGAAAAGGATTATTGGAAGTTATTCCAACAACAAATTTAAAAAAATGAACGAATTAGTGTATTTTTCATTATGAGCTACACGTGAGTAATATATAAAGAGAGGGTTGGGGGCAAACCTAAGAAATATTTCGACTTTTTCCCCTGTAGAATAACCTGTTATACAAGTGTAAGATTATTAAATCGGCATGCGAAGTTTACATGTAGGAGGGTTACTGTCCTGTATACAGAATGCGACTCTAGAATTCTTGCAAACGTCATTCTGCACCTCCTTCCCCACCACCTTTGCAGTCTTCGTGAAGTCGGACAGCAAACATGCCCATGTCCCCTGTTGCAACTGGTTGTAAATCTGTCAGGAGAGGGACGTTCCTCGCACCTGGCAAGACTTGAACACGACTCCTCCAATCGGTTTACGCAGCGCAAAAAGCCTCGGTCAACGCGGTAGCAGTTCAGTTTTGGAATAAGCACAAGGAGCTGAGAGCCACAAGAACGAACTGAACACATTCGACTTTGAAACTTACTGAAAAATTCAAATATTCTGAAAAGAATGTTAAATTATCTTTATGATGAACTTTAATTCAAAGTTTATAAGTGTTGTCATTGGATTGCTTCAAGTGATAAAAACATCGTATCATCGTTATTTTTTTTAACACTGAGGAATGTCTTACATTAAGAATTATCAATTGACACACACACACAAGAGTGTACACGAAGCGATGTGGACGTGTTTAACGCGTTGTAGCCCCAGCTAAACGTTGTATTGAGAAACACAAAGTAGGATGGTTGAAAACAAGGCTATGAAACGAAGTAAAATCATAAAACGTAACGCATGGGCGATAAAAAATGCAACATGTTTTACATTGTTCAGTAAAACCAGCAACCGGCAATATTTCCGTCTGTTTGAGTAATGACAGGCGAGAATCAAACAAGTGAATGTGTCCGATGGAGAACCTGCAGAAAGAGCAATGCTTCTCAAAGAAAAGTACCCACCCAATGTACCCGACAGAGACCGTGGCATCCTGGAACAATGCAGAGCGAAGCAGGTTGGAGATCACTGACCTCGGCAGGGCGGAGAGGCGTCGTGTGAAGAGGGCGGCAGAACGGCGAGGGCGGGTCGCAAACGGAGGGGCGTGCCGCTCCGGGCGCCGCAAGACAAACGGCGTTGCGTCCTCTGCCCTCCCGGCCTCCCGCGCACGCCTTTTCGACCTCCGTTCTCCGATCCCACCGCCCCCTGGCCCAACCAGCACACCTTCCACCGATTACGCAGCCCATCGATCCACCGCCCAGGCCACGGTCTTTCCGCCACATCCTCCGGTTCGCCCGTTC
>BOPP01000080.1:4633343-4646549 GCA_017312745.1 Gryllus bimaculatus
ACCCGACACGACCCGACACGACCCGACACGACCCGACACGACCCGACCCGACACGACCCGCCAGACGACGTAATCTACTGCAACGGACCCAAGCTCCTCCCCTACACAACAAATGAGAATCAGTCTCAAAGAGATTTCCTGACGAGCTCCGAGAGATATGCGGGTTTGGTTAAAGCAGGACTTGGAGTAAATGCATCGATGAGCTATGTATTACATATGCTGTTGTTTGGTGGATTGTTTCTGGCACGAGTAATACTATATCATTAGTTCCGTTAGTGTAGTGAATGGTATATCCCGGGAGGGGATGGTGTTCCCGCAAGACAAGTTGACTTGTGGGTTGTCCCCTCCGGGTCTTACTCCCAACGGGGCAGCACCCCAGCCGGGACAAGCTCTTAAGCTACCGGCTGATCTCACGACATGTGCGGCATTGTAGGGCATGTAAGTGTAAGAGTGCTTGAGTAAGAGGACAGAACATGAATGAAGAAGGAAACATCGCGCGCGGCTCGTGGCCCGTTTGTTAGGATACAGGTTCGGTATTCGCTTGGAACTGATTAGAGAAATCTCGGGGAACGCTTGATTACAGCAGCCGACCACTAGAATACACCTTGAGACAGCAGTTGAATCCGACCGAACTATCTACATAGTGTCGAAAATCCGCAATCGTCGGGGCTCGATTCCAGGACCTCCCGCTGCAGAGACAACGGTAATGCTAGATTCCAGCGTCCGGAGATAACTTACTTAGTACCAGATCTGTCCGTTAAGCATCTGATGGGATATTCGAATGATATCCGAGAGGGCTCTGAACGACGGGATCGTGCAGGATACCTGGACGGGCGTGTTTTGTCACTCGAACTAGCGGGAAACCTGACTATCCGCTTCGGTTCCCCTGTTTCGCCTATTCACCAAATCGGACTGACCGTGTTTGAATGGCCTTGTAAAACACAATTTATCTGCGTTGCGGAGGCGACGAAATTCGCTATCAGGTTAGTCTCTTGAAACGCTTGGGCGATTGTTCGGTGAGATGGGTTGATTGTCGCCTGCATGTTGAGCCGACTGTGTTATCGGAAAGTGTTCAAACCAAAGAGAAGCAATGCCACATTTGAAGGAAATTCAGTGTAGTATTATATTTACTGCGATTTTTTCAGGAAACCTATGTATAGCATGTCAGATCGGTGGTTACCTAAGTTCGGGTTTTTAAACCCACTTTTCTAAACCCAAAATATGAGCGTACCTGAAGTTACTTTCTCTTGCTTTTGCAAACGTCCAACATCAGTACAAGAATATTTTTTTAATTATATTTCAAATAATTGCTTCAAATATTTCTAATACCATTGTTTTGAAAGAGAAGTACGTATTGCCTATTTCTGTAGGGCTTGTCATGGAAATCTACAATAGTCTCCAGTTTTCATTGAACGATCATTTACATTTCCACAATAAGATTTCAATTCAATAAGATCAGGTTCAAGATCACAGGTAGGCACTAGTGCAATCCATTATCCAATATCATGTTCTTACTACTGAATACTTTGTCTTGTATAAAAAATATTTTTCTTGTCCGCCGTATAAATCTCAGCTATTCAAATTTGGCATTTGACACTGAACAATTCTCCAAGAAACCCTGAAACAGCTGCAAGAGTTGCATTTGCATTTAAAGTGTAGGAATGAAAGCCCAACTGGATCTAAGGATTTCTAGAGTGTCAGATGAAATGAAACATCAACGTGAGCTGTTTTTTCTTGTGAGCGAGTTGACAGCGGGTTCAACGATCAAGAGACAGCTTTCTGTTTGCATAAATCAAGAAAAATCAATGTTCGAGATCGTAACAGCGATATGCAATTTTGTTATACGTATGGTTTCACAGATACTTGTCACACCAAGAGGGTGCGACAATATGTATTCTCGTATCTAGGTCATGACTATTCAGATTCTAGTAAACAGTGTAACGTTGTTTGTCCCGCAGAATAACATATATCTCGAAAAGTTATAACAGGAAAACGACGTAAAGTAATTACCAAAATTATTACTGTTTCGAATGGAACACTGGACTTGAACGCTTTATATAAACCACTATGATTAAGATAATTTCCTAAAGCTTCAATGTCAAGGCCATGTGAATGATACAGAAGTATATCCATTAAGAAAAACATGCAAATTATTATACCTGAAACCACGTTGCTGTTTATCTCAATTAGTGGAATCCATTAAAGGAAAATGAAGGAAGAGGAAGTGCAGAAAGTAAGTTCCACTAGTCACATTGAAGCGAAAATCTCTCAACAAAATGGGGAAGACTCGTTGTTTTACCGACCGCATTACACAAAAATACTTTTAAATAAAAAAGTCTTACTCTATTTTAGCAATTTGATTCAGCAATGACTTTAACAAAGAAAGCCACCTAAAGTGATTGCCAAATCTGACATCTTTTTGTAATTTACTTCATTTTATTTATTTCAAACAAGTATTTACTTCCAAACTACTTTTACCACACACCACAAATAATAGACTTAATTTTAAGCTAACAATTTATATTTTTTAATTATTCAAAACTATTCATGGGCTGTAGAGGATATCAGAACTCAAATAAATCCAAACAAAATACTTTCTGAATCCGCACCTGTATAGGTCCTGAAACTAAATAATTATTGAATTGGCTCGCTGAACCTGCATATATATTTTAAGAGTATCCAAAGAAAATTGGAAGAACCTTAAAAATGTTATTTTTAACTTCTGACACTAGCATACTAAACTTAAAAATTTGTGATGAATATAACAATAATTAAAAGAAGCCACAGTGTGTTTTTTTTCTGTATTTTCCGTTATTTTTCTTTAAAAACACACTTTATGAATGTTAAAGAATTAGCCTTTGGTTTCATTATGTGTTTAAGTATTAGAAGTTACAAGACAAATGGGGAGGAGAAATGGATTTCTTAATGATAACAAGGCCTACTACTTTTTATATGATTAGTTCTGTTGTAATTGGTTCGTCTATCATTCATCGTCATTACTAAACATTTTTTCATGTCTCTTCGAAAATTAGAAATGTTAAATGAAACAATTTGTTTCTGGCACATTTATTTTAATAATACGGTTCCTTAAAGCACCTTAATCTATTCTATTTGTTTATCCTTTTAATTATAAAGTTTGTTAGTTAAGCAATTATATTTTGGACCCAATTTCTCATTCAATGAAGTATTAATCATAAAATGCTATCTGAGAATTTGAAGATAGAACTCCACTATTTCATGGACAACTACGCAATTAACGGGACTGAATCCATTAGGTAGAAAATGAATCCAAGTTTAAATGTTCTAATAATTATTGCTAAAACGTCGTAATAAGGATGCTATGTTACCGACCATCAAATATGCAAACGCTGCAAACTATAAACAAATTATTCAATGCTTCATCGGTTTTTAACGAAAACGATGATGATGATGATGATAATGATGATGATAATGAGGATGGTTACCAAATTTTTCTTGGTAAATTAATTATCTTTCTTTAGGAAATATTAACTTCGTTGTATGTTCAATTCCAATATTTATCGAAGATGTTTATTTTAAAAATTCCCTTATTTTTTCACAGGGTCATCTTGCTGTGACTTCACCTGAAATTACGCAAAAGAACGCTGAACGTACTAAGTCGGTAAGTTGAATTGTATTCAGCAAATTATAATTTTATTAACATTGTTTAAAGTTAACATTGTCTGCTTTTTCTAATAATTGTAGTAGTGGCTTTAGTGATTGTAGTCTGCTCTGCAATTCATTGTATTCTCTCCTGCAATTCTTCAGCTCACCTTTGATTAGTGAATGAACTCGATGTTCTTGAAAAACCTAAAATAATATGCGCACAGTACAGAATGTTGAAATGTAAATAACAGTACACAAATAGGTGTTGATAGAATTACCTATGTTCACTGATGCATATGATAACAGAAACAAGATAATACAGTGACATTAAAAAGTGAAATGATATATTTTTGATTGACATTTACTTCTACATTTACATCGTAAAGTATAATTTGAGTTTTAGGTGGTATATTTTCATTTGAATTTATTATTTCGCAAGAATATAACCATTGGTTTGAAAGCGTGAAATGAACAAAAGTTCTCGGAAGGGTCAGTGTTGAAAACTCCCCGACAGTACGTCTTGCGAAGGCAAGTACTTTTCACAGTAATTTCAACGAGATAATTCCATGGTGTTATTCGTCTTGTTCCACCGCTCATGCCTTCAGGGGCAATCACAACAGATGATGTACGAAACACTTAAAGGAGTAGTTGGCAGTCCGTTAAAGTCAACGGTCGGCAGCAGCAACGGAAGCCTGCGGGGTAAAGTTCTGCAGGGTATGCGGAGAGAGAGAGGTCTGGACTGCAGGAAGCTGCGAAACCAGCTCCACCCGCACAAGGTACAGCACCTTGGAGAAGGCGCACTTCTCAAGGCGCGGCGCCGGCGTGAGCGCACCTCGGCCCATACTCTTCCGTGCGGCCTCTCGCCCCCGCTGCGGCCACATGCACCCCGCCCCTCACCCCCGCCCCCCCACCGCCCTCACGCCTTCCCTCACATTCCTCCCCGCCCGCCCCGCCCCGCTCCTCACCGCTCCGCCCCGCTGCCGCCCCGCACACATCCGCCCCGCCCCGCACACCGCCCACGCACCAAAACACCGCCCCCGTCCGCACTCGCCCCTCCCCAACCTCTCCGCCCGTCCGGCGGTCCGCTCGCCCCGCGCCGCCCCGCCCCGCTCCTTCCGCTTCCGCCCGCCCGCGGCCCACCCCTCCTTCGCCCCGCCCCCTTCGTCTCCTCGACGCCATCTCGCCCCGCTCCGGCTCCACCTCCGTTCACCCCGCCGCCCGCGGCAACCGCAATTAGCTCGCCTTCTTCAAAACGTCGCCCAGAACGCGTCCGCTACTTCTTATCTCAGCGCTTTGATCGCGCCCCGCGCGACACGGTGCCGTATCGTGTATCCAAAGGCGACGACCGCTCCGCCGGCCAAGGTCGGGAGGCGCCGGTCGGTTGGCCGGGCCTGCCCCGTCGTAACGAGAGTGACGTCCGCGTCACTCACTCGGCGAGTACGAATGTGTTCGCGTCGCTCCGCTCGCGAACTCGCCTTCCCACTCTACCCCTGGGCGGGCATAAAACGACGTAACCACCGCCCGTGTCGCTCAGCGCCCGCCGCGTGTCGCCCGGAAAGGGAGGTGGAGAGCGCTGGAACCGCGCCCCGCGCCGATTAGATATCGCGGGCAAGAAAACTGATCGCTTCCCTTGCTGACCGCGGTCGCCGCGCCGCGTCGCGTTGTCCAGGCGTGTCCCCTGCCTACGAGGTCATGAGGAGGTCGAAACGGCCTCAGGCTGGTGGTCGTCGTAAATCTATTCGAGACTTCATTTGTCTGCGGGCCCCGCTGACACCCGTCGATTCGCCAGCGTTTGCGTCTTTATTCTGTGTACTTTATCTGATTTTAGGTTTTTTCGCGACATCTTATAAACGTCGTCAAGAAATGGATGACGCCTATTCAATACCTCCTACAATGGGTGAGTGGTGACAACGGTTTAGGCAAGTCTGAATATCAGATTCAGGTGGGTTGGGGTTCTAATGTTGAAATTGAATGATACCATTATTCAAAACTACACAGTATGTTCAAAGAGAGAAACAACAAACTTCAGACATTGAGACATTTAGATAATTTTAATCAAATGTCGAATTAACTTCTGTCCCAGTTTGAATTGTTGTGCTGCCATCGAAAAGATGGATTCGCAAAACATGTGAATTGAAACATGTAAAAAAATAAAAACTTTCCAGGAAAATGTAATATTTTGAAAATAAAAAAAAAATATTTGCCACCTGACTGCTCGGGCAAAGTAAGGTACAAAATGTGCCTACGCAATTCTTTTGCGGTTGTCAGTATTGTACATTGCAAAATAAGGAAGGGTTCTAATCTTCGTTTTGGATAACTCTCCACGTTGTACTCTTCTTAATAACAAACTAAGAAGATCTTTGTCTTGCACTCATTAGATATTCATCACTGTCTCTTTCTCAAATGTTTTGGTAACTCTTTTATGCGTCAAAATACGATGAATAATTCGTCTGTTTTTCCAGTAAGGCTCTTTCCGCACTGCGTCACGAAAACTATAAATATAATTAATAAATATTTCTCGTTGATGTAATTCATCGCATTTAACGGAAAATTGTCGTGAAAGTAGTTAAAAGTAGACCGGTAAAGAAAAGATTACAGCTGATACCAAATCATGGCATTTATCAAAACAAGCGACAGTGGCAGGTTGCCAAATTCCCAATTTGGCGTGCAGTTTCATTCTAAGAATTTCTCAATCACGGCTCTCTGTGATCTCTAGGGAGCGGATTTATAAGATTTTGCATATTTTTATCCGTTGCTTCAGGGCGTTGTTAAGTGAAATTTCTTGACATTTGGTTAGTATTTAATGCTATGTAGACTAACATGTTAGAACAAACTTGTGCATATTGGCCGATTTGTCCTCTTGGTCCATATTCGTGTAATTATAGACGCATATTTTGCATATTTCGTTAAAATAGACACTTACCTCTAACACGTTTCATCTTTTCATAGAATCTATTATTTATTTGTGAGGTTCATTGATTAGAATGATCTTATTACAGGTAGCATTTCTAGCTTTTCTATAGATTATAAAATATTCAATAAATATGTTATTTCTTGATATATTTTTAAACCAGGCAGAAGAAAAGTACCAAGACGTACAAATTACTACCATAAGGTGAAATTCGCATCAATTATTTCTCTCGCGCAGGAAGGTAGATTGTATTATGTTTGTACAAAAATATATTTGTCAATCAAAGCATGCTTCTTTTAAGTTGTATCAAGAAAGATTTATATGGAATATGAAATATTGTTAATTTTTATTTCATATTATTGGGCGTATTTGGGATTTTTTAGATCATAAATGCATACATTAATAGCATGTTTCAAGATTTCTTTAGAGTATAAAAATCATCTCCACCTTCACACTCGATACAATCATGGGAATATCGCTAATGGAGGAAAAACTGTATGTTTATAGAAGATTCTTTACACAACTTGAAAAGTTAGATTTGAAGTGTCGTCATTTCTTCTCAGGACACCCTGATTACTGTCAACGGCGTGGGGGGTTTTATCTGTTGGAAGCAACAGGTTGAAATTTTAGACTCAAGCACTAGTTTGTGTTAATACATTTAAAGTATGTCTGTCTGTACATGAAGCTACAGCCCGGGAACGGGATAGGGCTTACCAGCAGCATCCCGGTCTCCTGGCCATGGGTTTAAGAGGTACCTGTGGGTTTTAGATTTACATTTATATTTATTCCGACAAAAAAAAGGAAAAACTGTATGTGACGTAGGGGGAAAGATGATCTGCGCACGTTTTCTTGAGTTCCAGAATTCCTTCCCGTCATTTTCATTATATATAGTTGAAAAATGAGTAAAAGTTTAACATAAATAAATAAAAATAAATTTTAAAAATCTCAATATTAGCAATATTTGAAAAATAGTCATTTTCGTTTCTGAGTTATAGAAAACTTATTTGCATCGGTACACGGATTGCAAGTATGATATTTCTGCATTGCTAACAAACTAGCCACTCGCCCTTACCTCTGATCTTACCATTACAAGCAAAAGGAGAGTTCAACAAGACGTGCGCATAGTGAAGCTATATTTACGTCTAGAAGCAAAACAAGGCGCCACCTCAGCATTTGCTCAATGAATCAGAGAAACTGGACAAAAACCTGATCGAGATGGTTAGCACGAAGATATCCTTACGCCTTATTCTGGTCTTCTCAACTTGAAAACTGAGTTTTCTCGTCGTCACACAGCAACACATACTAGAATATTGCAAGGACACTGCACACTATAATCTTGCCCGACCGGGAATCGAACCCGGGGTGGCGTCATGGAAAGCAATCACGCTGACCAGTGAGGTAAACCGCGAGGGCAATTAATTTAAAGTAGATCCATCAAAACAGAATTCAACGTATTCCACGTCTTTTGTGTTAACGTGTGCATATGACAAATGATGCAGTGACTGGACCGGAACAATGCAGGGGGGAAATTGTGACAATACGGAGATCTGAGTGAGAAGTTAACATCAGCAACGCGATTTTTAATAAATAAGCTACGAAAATGCAATCTATTTAATGTCCACAGGAAATAGATTTGAAGAATATCTTGAAATCTATCTAGTAAGTTTGTCTCAGATATCAGCATTTTCCACCGCCCAGTCGTATACAGAACACATTTAATAGCATGCCTTTTCTCGACTGCTTTGCTGTATTGCATCGTCATATGCTTTTCACAATAAACTTTCACATCTACAGAAAAAAAATCTGCATCGTGTGCTGATTGCCGGGTACAGTCCATGTGGGGAGCAGCAATCCAGAGCTGACCTACGGCCCTTGGAGCCTTAATGAACACGTCGTCGCGGGTGGCCGGACGGTGGTAGCCGTGCAGGCGGTGTGGTGGTGTAGTGGCGTTGGCGGCGGTGGCGTTTACGATGGCGCGGCCGTAAAGCGCATTGGTGAACGCGGGTGTATAACGATGCGCGCGCGGGGGTGCCGTTCGAAAGTCGTAAAATATGTTGCTGCGCGCGGGGAGGCCTCGGCGAACGAGGCATAAGGCACGGCAAGGACGCCCCTGCCTTGCGGCGGTCGTCGCCAGCTCCGGGAGCGAAGGGGCTGCGCACGGAACGGAATGGTGTGGGGACCATTTCAGTTCTTGTTGCATGTATTTAGAATTTTATCTCATTCACTTATTTATTATGAATATTTAATTATTAAAGATAATAATTACATGAAGATAATGCACGGAATATGTAATGAAGTAGGACGGAATATGTAATGAGCGATCGTTTAACACTGAAGTATTTTCGAAATTTCTTCTGTAGGCTCCATAGGGAGTACTCGATGGGCTCGAGAGAAGAAATGGTTTATTTTAGTACACAGAGGTATTTAACTGACGATCCCGAATGTCTAATGTATAACGGGATCGATCCAGAGTGGGTTGGATTGTTCTCTCATTTTTTTTCTCTTTTTGTACTCGAGTACTCTGTAAATCTAATCAGGGAAAAGCGGGATATTTGTTACTGCCACTTTGGGAAGTGTAGTTGACAAGATGCAAATGTGGCGCTGTTGCTTCCTGTGTAATAAAAAAGACTTGACCATGAAATGGATCTCAGTCGTTTTGGCTCCCGTCCGCTTGCGTTATAAAATTTCAGTGTTCATTTGATCTTGGATGTGAACGAAGAAACTGAAATTAACATCCCAAAGCCCGTCTAGACTTGCACCGCACACATTTCTACTTACCTAATCATTTCCTACCTTCTAAAGGGTCATTACCTACCTTCCTTATCTTCATATTCACATTAAGGTGCTTTTTTGCCTACAGGTTTACGGTTTTACGTGAATCCTTTGAGTGGTAAGCCTAACAGAAAACGTTAGAAACATTAAGAGTAGATAACTTATCTTTAATTGCTTTAAAGTGTACTAATCTGAGCTTGTTCTCATTGAATAGTGATTCTAAATCTTACACTACCTATTACAAAAACCGATAAAATGCATTAATGTAGAGAGTACCAATAGACAATAATTATGATAATTTTTCAGTTTATTAATAGCCAATTCCTTTTGAAATGTCATAACACTCAGGAAAGATGAAATGAGAAATATCCTTTCTTAATTTTAAGATTTAATATTTTCTAAAAATCTTCGTGAGATTTTCTCGGTACACTTAAGTGTCGAACTGTTTTCTTATATATCAACATATCAGGTCTCTATGATCAAGTAAACTTACTTTCTGAAACTGGCAGTAAACCCTTTGATAACAAAGTCGGTGTGTGAAGACGTATCTGAAATTCGCAATCGTTAATTTGGCGAGGCGTTCTTTTGTACTTGAAGCAAATCACATGCTCTTTCCTTAATTGTATTTATTCAGCTTCCACATACGAAGGAATTTACAATGCAGATGGGATCGCTTCTTGGGAAAGCAAGCTAATTCCTCGCAAACGCTGCTGAAGTACAAACACACCGAGATTACTAATCGAGAGAAGTTAACTGCGCCTTTATGTTCCTACCGACTTTGCGCATCCGAAGCTGTCGTCTCAAAAGGAAACGGATGATGGTCACTATGACCACTGCGACCAGTTACGGGATATCCAACTGCCAGACAGACCGAAGAGTCAAGATAACAGCGGCTAAACACGCCATCACTGGCATGCAACTTAGTGACGCTATCCACGGAAATTACTACCTTGGAAATTACATCATTTTGTTTATACGTCTGTACCTCAACATTTACTTCACACTGAGAACATTTATTCCCCACCTCTACCGCACCTTTCAAATGTCGTTCAGACTCTCATAATAGTTCATGATTTATCATCTATATATTCATAGTTATTCGAATGCCTTCTATTTCAAACGATCTACCGCCTTTCCTCTATTCTTTATGGTCTCAATCACTTCCATCGTCCCATCTTTTACTTACGTCTGACTTCATTAATGATATCTGATGATGGAAGAAATTTAATTAGCTATTTGTAGGAGGAAAACCTGCTCTTCACAGAGTTTTCAAAACTGTAAGATGTTCAAATGATCAACACATTTTTGTACATTTAGCATAACTCATGACCTGCTTCAGTTCATTCCAGAATGAATAAAAAAAATAATGTGAATTAATATGCATTTCGAAGTATTTCTAACATAAGTGCTCATGACGAGTGAGATAATCATTTTTCGAAACTATTGAAAGTTCGTGTCAAGTGCCTTTTTCAGTTAACAGTCGTTTGCAAGGATAACCACACTAGTGTGTTGAATCAAATTTCAATGATTTGATGTGAAACACACTCTAGTGTTTGAAAAGCAATTCCACTCATGAAATTAACAAAAATATATAAATCCGAAGGCATCAATCAATATGATGTATTTCCCAAAAGCATAACTTTTTTACCACTTTCTCCCTGCTGGCCAATCACAAAGTACATCAATCATAGGAAGCGCTCTCGTGTGCACTTGGAGTGCGAACACAATATAATTAATATTTGTGACATTATGAAACGTTTTCGAAGGTAATTTCATACGTAGAATAGGATAATTAAATACTACTCTTGCAATGAAAATTTGCTGATAAATTTCCGTGTGTACGCAACTCAGGAATTTATTGGAAGTTTCTAATGCATGCGTGGCATTATCAATGATAGAACAAATTGCATCATTCGTAGTGAGTGAGATAAACCGAGTAAGCCTTCGTGTTTTTACCTTACGATACATGTATGTATTTTTATTTGTGTATTTGACTGCTTTTCTTTATTGCCTTTCTTAGACTCCCCAAATCATAATGTATATGGCAATTGATTTCTTGGTCACAATGTATATTTAGGAGTTTTGTCAACATAAAGCATTTGTAAAACGGATATTCGGGATTCCCTATCTTACAGAGAAACCTTTATTATAGTATTAATAATAATAATAATAATAATAATAATAATAATAATAATAATAATAATAATCTTTATATAGTAATCGAATACTGCCGGTCCACCAACCGTTTATATGAGGTGTCATTCGACGCAGTCGCCTTATGGAAAACTGATCGATTGTTTCGGATCCATACAGACGATTCTAAGAAATCATCTAAAAACGCAAGTAAACACGCTTTTGGTGACTTACGACACATATAGAAGTGATCAATAGTTCACTCAATCTCTCTCGTCAAACAAAGCAATTGGCACAATTCTTAGTCGTCTCTCTAGAAGATTTCGGAAGAATGTAGAAATACACTGGTTTTTGATGGTTTGTAGTGTGGAGTATTGTGTGATCCATATGTTGTCATAGAATCGTCCTGTAAAAATATATTGAAAGTGGTGACAAGTAGGAGATAGTTCTTGGATGTGTGTATAATGGTTGTACAATGAAGTAGATATTAATTCACCGATATCCAAAGGAAATAGAATGCACTATCATCATCCCCATCACGATCATCACCATCATCATCACCACCATCACCACCACCACCATCACCACCACCACCACCACCACCACCACCATCATCATCATCATCATCATCATCATCATCATCATCATCATCATCATCATGCAGTAGCAGCAGCAGCGGCAAGGTAAGTATAACATATATGTATGATATCAGGTTTCAATGCATCTTCGAGTAAATACTCGTACAGTGGTGAAAGGATGTGTTTTACTATACTCTTCAGCGATTATATGATTCGGTACAACTTAATTCATAGGATTGACTGCGATTGAAACTAATTTTCAATTAAAACAAAATATTAATATAAACAGTTAAATATAAATAATATAAATATAAAATATAATAATAATAAATATTATAATAATAATAATAATATAAAAATATAAATAAAATAAATATCAATGATGACTCTGGCCGCGGAAGCTTACGACATCATAAAAACTTCTTGACCAGTAAAACTCGGTAGAGGCGCTACACTAAGCTAGTACGTTCTGTTGTCTATTACTACTATTTTCGAATTAATACTTATGATCGACATCGTACAGTATAGTTTAATGATTGACAATAAATAATAATTTGTGACAGTTTCTAGTTTACAAATTAAGTCATTCAAATGGCAATAAAATAATTTACAATCGTGTTAACTGTTCAGTGTTCATTGTTCTTAGACTTCCGTTCACATTACGACTTAATTTGTAAGTCATTATTCATCACTTATTCATACCATATCTTTGACAATCCTGCTCAAACCTAACTAGCTAATTAATCATATATGTTCACGTACAAGATTGGTCAATAATAACCATTTCACAATATTTTTCCGTGTTCCATTGACATTATATTTTCCGAGCTTTTTACTACAAATATTAGTTCTATAACGAATAACAATACCTATAATTTTATCTTGCGATGCTATTCTATGAATTTTTTCTTTTGACTTCTCGAATATTATGAGTTTCTAAGGTTCGAGATACCAAATACAGGATTCATAGGGAAGATGAAGGAAGAGACGCAATTACAGGATATGAAGTAATCAACGTTATCGAAGTTTAAGTTGTCGAGATAAGAGTTGTAATGATGGTCGCACTGGCACGCTGGTTAATCTGTCAACTTACAGTTCCTATGCTGTTTTGACGATGCAGCGTGGAAGGCCAGGGGCCGCCGGCCCAGAGCCGGTGTCGTTGTCTCCCGAGAGCGTCGACGACCATAT
>BOPP01000080.1:4646574-4682898 GCA_017312745.1 Gryllus bimaculatus
CAGTCCTGGCCCGTCCGGCGTCCGGCCCCACGCCACAGCTCCTCAGAGCACGATCACGAACAACCGTCCGCATCAGCGTCCCGACTCAAAGTCCACGAACACGCGTACCGCGTCATCCCAGTCCCCGACACCCAAGTCCAGATCCCCCGACACCCGATCCCAGACCGCGTTGCGCCGACCCGGTAACCAGACCCGTCGCTGACTCGAAAACATTAGAACCTCGTCCCCGACCCGAATACCCGTACGTCCGTACACGTTCAGCAAACACCGTACCCAGACCTCGTACCTGTCCCGTCCCGCTACTCGTAACCGCGAACCCCGTCCCCGATCCGTTCACACGATCCCGTCCGACCCTCCCGACCCGTCCCGACCGCCGTCCCGATACCGTCCCTCAAACCTAGGACCGTCCCGACCCGTTCCTCGACGCCGCTCTCCGACCGTCGACCCGTCCGCCCGCTCTCGACACGACGTCCCGACCCGTCCCGACCTCGTGCCCCGACGACCGTCAAGTACCCGTCCAGCAACCGTCCGCGACCCGTCCGCGGAACCCCGCGTCCGACGCCGTCCTCGACCCGTCGCGACCCGTCCGTTCACCCGTCCGACGTCGTCGACCCGTCCGACCGTCCGACCCGTCCCGACCGTCCCCCGATACCGTTCCCGACGCGTCCCGAGCACTCACGTCCTCGACACCGTCCCGACCGTCCCGACTCCAGTACCCAGAACGTCCCGACACACGTCCCGACCGACGTCCGACCGCGATCCACGAACTCGTCCTCGGACGACAGTCGCCGAAACACCGTCCCGACGAAAACAGTCCTCGAACTACGTCCCGAACCGTCGCGACCGCGTCCCGACGCGTCCGACCCGTCCGCGACCCGTCCGACCGTCCCGACCCGTACCTCGACCCGTCTCGACCCCGTCCCGACCGCGTCCCGACCGATCCACGTCGCTGGACCGCGTCCCGTATCCCGTCCCGACCACGTCACTCACCTCGTTCTCGACCCGGTCTCGACCTCAGCAGCTCCGGCGCCCGCCCGCGCCTGCTCAGGCGCCGCTCCGCCCCGCCGCGTCCCGACCGCGCTCGGACCGCGCTCCAACCAGCCCAGCCCCTTTACCTCGGGGCCATGGCGCCTCTCCAAGTCTCTACGCAGTGTCGAAGCCAGGGTCATGGGGGTCAAGATGGCCAAAAGCAACCTTGTACTTGTAATTGTTCAAACCTTTTTTTCGATTTATTCAAAACAGTTAATTCAGATGTGTTGCATCTTATCCAAAGCAATTTCCCATTCCGAGTAAACTTTTTTAAACTTTAAATTCACAATTAAAATATATATTCCTGAAAAAATATTCATAGAAGAGGGCTCCAACTGAAATTACACCCTGGCTTTGGGGAGGGATAGACAACCTATTCTGGGTCGGAGATAGTTATTTTCCATCTCTCACCACCGATATGCGAATAGTACCCACTCCTTGAGAAATTTGTGGTGGACAAAAAGAGTTGGCTCGCGTTTTGATGAGATTTCGCGGTTTCGTCTACCTCGCATTTTGTCATTGGCTTATCATATGTCCTATTACCATATTTATCATCCATGTAAGGGTTTGGACTTGAAGATGTGGAAATGAGAAAGTTATAAAAAAACCTATTTCAGTACATCGTAGTACCAGAGGCAGTGTTGTGCGGTTTTAAAAAAATGGGGTCGTTAAAATTTGCAGGAAAGAAAAATCGGGACGTAACTAAAAAAATGTATTTATAAAAATATTAGTAGTGCCATAGCGATCTCGGACCGAAGGATTGCGGGTTCGAGTCTCTCCTCGGGCATGGTTGTATTGTGTTCGTCCTTTCACACCCCTATCATCACCATATCGTGTCATTCTCATAGTTACCAAACCGTTACAGGCAATAGTGGTTGCTAATGGCCTAGTAGTTGATGCGACCTTAAATAACAAAAAAAAAGTTTTATCGGTCAAAAATGAAATAATTACTTACGACTGTATGGGAGGATCTTAAAATTTAGATTAATTCTTTTTCATCCTTACTCTCAGTGAATGAGAGTTTGACTACATTACCAGAACGGTACCACTCTAGTCCGTAGGTATTTACCCTTAATAACTTATAATATAATAAAATATGGCTTTCATTAAAGAAACACTACTAACCAACAGAAGGTTGACAAAACTATACTGTTACTAGCATACTCTGACATGCTCGTACTCACACTCACACATACACTCGCATTTACACTCATGTCCTCGCTCTTAAACACTCATTCATACTTATACACACTGACCGCAAACACACTCACACGCGCGCGCATTTGCATACACTCACACACGCACGCAGACGCGCACCCACATAGACAATTCAACTCGAAAAATATCCTGAACAAAATAATCTGCTACATGCAGAATGGCGACCGAAACGTCGGCACCTTCGCCATGGACGCGGCGTCACCCGGACAGCCTAGTAAATACTGACTCCGATCGCGGAAGCCTACGCTCTCGATAGGGCAAGTTTTGTTTTTTTCAAATCCAAACACGCATTTTGTAATGTAATGGTAGCAAAACAAGAACCTCTTCACCGCCAGTCAAAGAAAAAGGGTATTTTCAGATAGTACAGGAAGGTTTATGGATTTGTTACAATTTTTTTTCTAGTTTTAACGGAAGACAAATAAGTGACCAACAGAATGCAACCCGCGTTACTCTGTAAAATAGGTAGTTGTAACCAATATGTAGCCCTTATTCCTCTGATGCAGATACGGTGCCGCAGGCCCTGTTTTATTTTAACAACTCTTGTAAATTACTATAGTATATCTTGTGAAACTGTTCTAGAAAACTGATGAAATATTTACATGTCTTGCTTGTCTACTTTTGTTAAGACTCTTTCTCTACCTCTGTAAGTTCTATACATTTTTCAAGTCATTACCTAATTATTTAGAAAAATATTAACGATTTCATTAAACTTTCGTGCTGTTTAGAAACAGGACCTTTGCGATTCCATACGGGTGTCGCAAGTGAAGAGACTTTGAAAGAGCGTGTTTGAAAGAATTCATTTACTTTCTTACAGCGTTTAACTACGATAAGTATGAATATGAAATTCTTTGTATTGACGGTATTTGAAATAAAGGGATAACATGCTCATCCGATAAATCCGCAGTCAGTTATTAAGTTTCTGTAAGCACCTTTAGTTAATTTTCTTAAAAGGTAGGTATTGTAAATTGATGCGACGTCCTGATGAATAATCAAGCTTCTTCTAACTGGATTGTTGTAATAATGATAGAACAAGAATACTGATACAGCTGCAAAGATAGCCATAAGTATATCCTTATTGTTCTATGCCACTTCCTTTGTTTTATTAGAAACTATAAATTGTTTATATATTGATTAGTAATGGCATTTACAATAGTAATTATAAAACTGGTAGATAAAGAATAATTACATCAATTTTATTGGTTGTACCAATAATTAAATTTTATATATTGTCAGTAAAACCAATCGATTAACTTTATGTGCTATAAGAGAAATTATTGCTAATAATGTCAGTGTTGTGCGAGAATATAGTGAATGAGACTAGAAAAATGGATGATGTTGGCTTACATTATCTTTTCGGGGCCTCTTCTGTGCTTCTCAGCCAAGTTCCGTACGTCTCAGTTAACTCTGCTGTCTCGAACCCGCGCCTGTTCGCGCACTTCTCCCGCGTCCGACCCAACGCGAGCTAGCCTCGCCCGCCACGCGCTTAGGCAGCTCAGCCGCCCGGGCCGCGTCGGCCCGGCTCTTCGAACTGCAACAGGTCACGTTTCTGTCTGCGGAATCGTGTTCCTTGGCTCTCTAAAGTCGTGGCGTTCAACCTGTCGGATTGGCGTTTGCTCGACCTCGAGGTTAACCCACGGGCGAGTGCATGGAGTCTCGCAGGTCCTCTTCTGAAGAGGGTGAACGACAAGATAGATGTAGTAACGCTTTCGTTTCTCGTGGTACCTCCGAGCGTTATGTTGACGGTGTTAATTTATTTCTTACTTAACGCCAGCGTCATCTAAATTTGGACCACTCACTTCTCCAAAATTTCAAAATGTCTTCTATCCCAACCATAGGCAATAATCAAGTACTATTCTTTCCATCATGTACTTTAATTTTTGCATTGAATTGCTTAGAAAGGCGTCTTATTACTGCTCTGATGGTTAGATATAGCTCGTTGGGGGAAACGCAGCAATATATAAGTCCGATATTTCTATCCGTGATGCGTACAACATGCACTACACTTACGCAACTAGTGGCCATAACATTTAACGCGCCTGAAAACACGAAATAATCAATCCATCTAACAGTTAATTATTTTGAATTACGAATGTAATATTTTGAAATCTTGATTTCATAACGTTCTAATGATGCACTACATATAATATTAGTAAGAGAAAGTACATGGCCTAACGCAGATGTATAATAGCACCTGAAGTCAATCGTTAGTTTCAAGGCAAATGTGCTTATTAGCCTTGAATCGATGACAGCTCATCCTTGTCGCTTCTCCGATGTCGACTCAACATTTTTTCCCTGAGATGTCTCAGTGACCAATCTCTCGCGGTTTACCCCTTCCGGGCATTTCAAGGTCGGCTCCGGGAACGCTGGAGGCAAGAGAATCCGTTCCTAGAAGCAGCTTGTTCGCAAAAAAAAAGTTTCTTGAATGTAGAATGTTATAAATATATTTAATAAAATTCAGTGTAATTACGTATGTCTTCTTTGTAATTGTGTATTATTATTGTTATTATTATTATTAATGTTATCATTATTAGCGTTATTATTATTATTGTTATTATTATTATTGTTATTATTATTAATGTTATTATTATTATTATTATTATTATTATTATTATTATGTGCAGTGCAATGTGGTGAAGTGTGGTGAAGTGGAGTTCTATGGAAGATTGCACGGTGAAATGTTCATGTGATTTTGATAAGTTTGTAGAGTTTGTATAGTTGTTAAGTTCTGTAATGTTAAGTTAGTGTATTCTGCCACCAAGTTCTCACACTTAATTGCAGAATTATTAATAAATCTAATCTAAAAATGACCGCTCTCGACTCCACGTGGCCCTCGTTGCGTCGCTCGACCGCGTCCCGCCCAAGGAGGAATGCGCGTGGATGGTCACGCTTCGCGACAGCCAGGGCAATAAGCGTGACTAATGAAAATATTGAGATGATTGTATTAATTATAACGGACGAATAGTTACGTTGGGCTGGTCCCAAGAGCCATGGAATAATCAATTCTCTTACAGCAATCAAGATACCGAATACAAAATGCTCCCAAGATATTTCATTGATTTACATACATTATACATGCAGATTCTCGAGGAAATGAACGGTGGAACTCGGCATGCAGCCAAACACCTTGCCGCGACTTTCTCAACGGAAGTGTTCTGCATCCCTAATGGTTTTCAGGGTTGAAGATATTTTTCTCGAACAGATATTATATCAGATAACTGACTGAATGCGAAGAAATAGGGATTTCTACCTACGTTTTCGTTTGAAGTCATGATCAAAACAGGGTCCCAGTTTTCAAGTTTTTAGAGACGATTATTTTATGTAGTATTTATTTGAGTGTAGAGTCTAAAACTACTTCGTATACAGGTACAATAGTGATGATAGTAATAATGCAGCCAAATAGTGGAAATAAAGGCAGGAAAAACAGGAGAAATCTGGCCGAGAGCTCGTTTTACTATAAATCCCATGTGCCTTGGCCGGGAAACTAAAACAGACTCCAACGATGGAAGGCACATATTCTAGCACCACCACAACCGCCCTTGGGTTTATATAGACGTGAAAATGTAAATTACTAATTATGTTTCGTGTAGTTGCAATAGTTTTTACAAAATTATTTCGTTGGTTAAAAATTGTAAGGGAAGAAGAGGATTCACAACATTCTCTAATCCTACGCAGTTTAAATCGGCAAGTTGTTAGTACAAGAGTAAAAAAATTGTAATGACATTGCACCAACTACTGAAAGAAGAATGGAATTGAGTTCATGGGAAGGAACAAATGAAAATCCAAAAAAGGAACGAAAAGACATTGGAAATAATAGTGCATTGTGCGACGGTCATAATTTTTTTTGCAGTATTTGAGTTAAACAGCATTTTTTACATTTAAATTATATTATTTATGATGAATGAAGAATTTCTTTCTTATTGTGGGACTTTTCATTGCTTTTTACTGAGTTAACTAAAATAAACGGAGTACATACGGAGTATTTTAAGTCGCAAATAATTATATTTGTACCTAAACCCCAGTTTTTACCGTCCCTGAAATGAGAAAAGTGGCATACTTATTCATATTCGTAGCATACAAAGTAATGTTGCAAAATTTGATGCCACATTATTAAGAGTATTGTCGGTCCGTTTGTCCGCCTGTCTGTTTGGTTGCCCGTCCGGCCCTTCATTCATTGCGAGTGTCCTAAATTAAATATCTCTTGATGATGATGATGATGATGATGATGATGATGATGATGATAGTTGTACAAATTCTCAATCACCCGGAAGTTTTTCCACAACGTCAACTTCAAAGCACTGTTCGCTGAAGCGGGCAAGCGCACGGCCGTTTGCTTCTGGCAACTCCAGGAGCGTCGGCGTCGCGGTGGCGACTGTACGTTGCGACGCTGGCGCCGACGCAGCGACGCCAGGCGGCCCGATGACGCAACGCTCGTCTAACCTCCGATGCCGCCCAGTAATTTATTCAAGGCGAATAGGACGAAATAGGAGCACCGCGCGACTAGGACCCCGAGTGGGTGACATCGCCCTTGGGGGCCCCGGGAATTGAGAGCAGATTTCGGTTCGATCTGCGCTCGATTACACCGTTATATTGTGGTTTATGGGTAATTTGGAGCTTCCGCTGCCCTTTCTCTGGCTTGTTCCAAGGTGTGTCGTTATTCGGGTTTACTTGCGGGCTCTGTACGTGTTCCGATAGTTGAAACGTGTTGCGAAATGCCGAGCAACATTTTTTTTTCTGCGAGGTCATAGTTTTTCTAGAATGTGTATGTGCACCCGGAAGTGACCCTTATGTTTCTTGAAGACATTTCTTATGTTTCCTTGTGAGTAGAATATGACCATTTGGGGACTTGAAAAGGTAATGATCAATACACTCAGCAAGTATTTCCTCTTACACAATGTTTCTAAAAACATCAGTTACAAAATGTTCGTATTTTAATAGATTTGCTTGAAATGTATCGTAAATATCGACTCTTCATTTTGTATTCGAGCAGTTCTTTCGAGTTACAGGCAATGTCGAAAGTGGCAACATTAGTTTGAAGTTCCTAATATTTCGCAGCAAATATTCCTGTGAACGTTACTTGTCAAGTTTTGTCGTACGTTGAATATCAATAGCTAATAATACGAAACAATATCAGTATCGTGCTATTTTTTATTAATTATAAATTTCAGATAAAATATACATATACCACTATTCCATTTTCTTCCTCACACCATTGTTTTTGTTTACATTAAAACACAAACGGTCACGCCTCACTGGTTGGCATTTGTACCGAAGCGTTGTGTTTGTACAGTTTTATATTATTACCATTTTCCGAGTCTGTCCCATTCACAATCCCCAAACGAGCTATATGTTGAAGTCCCGAGCTATGACGCATGGCACTCATAGCCACACTTCGTTATTCGGCCACTCCGTTTCTGCCCATTTTCTTTTACCTCTTCAACCACCAATCACGAAGAAAGGAATACCTGCACTCACGATATGAATAAATGATTCAATCCAGTTCAGCTGTTACACTTCGTTCATTCTTCAGTAAATAAAGTACATACAATATTGTTATTTCTGAATGATCTCAGCACCTTATGTCAGTCTTAGCATTTTATGTCCGAGATCAGTTTCTCTTACGTCAATCCAGCCCATCAGATACCAAGTATCTAAGACTTGGTGTAAGATAAATTAAATTTTTTTTGTTTTGTACTGAATGCTAAAATATAATTTTTCCATGAATAATTTCTATGAAAGTGATCACATTTGGAAATGTCATCGCTTTCTTCTTTTTAAATATAATCGAATTAAAATTATCTTCACGGCAACTCAAAATCCTTCACGTCTATTTTACACGAAAATACGCAATTCATTTCTTGGTATTCATAAATCAAAGGCATGCCGCCGAAACACAAGGCGCACGTGTAAGGGACGCACGATATATTACAGTCCATAATGGCTCCATCAGTGTGTCTCCGTGCTTATTGGACACGCCGGCATGAATAGTGGAATAGTCGCCAGTGGGGCAATCGCAGCGCGGTAATTTATAACGCGCGGCCGGGTTAGAGGGCGCGGCGCCGCGCCGCTTGGCTTTCAATTGCGATAAGAAGGCGCTGTAATTGAAACGACGCCTGGGCTTCCGCGCTCGGCCTCGCGACGGCCTCCGCGACGGCGCCGACGCCGCCGACGCCGAGGGCGACGCGCCATTTTACGTGATTTGTGAGGAGACGAAGCCAGAAACGGTGAGCCAGGTTTGCTTGTCGTTGGACGGTGACGGTTGACCCTTCAATCGCATTTTTACTGTCGACTACATACGATTCAAATAAGAGACGATTCGTGAAGATGCGCGTGTGTCAAGAAGGCTTAGTTTCCGTCGTGGGCTGTCGAATATTGGTGCAGAGTTCTGTAACGATGATGCTGATGATGACCGCAATAAAGATTCCTATGTCGGTGATGATGTGAAAGATAGATAAGAATGATGAACGGGTTATCCAAGGTGAATGTGGTATCATGTAACAGAGGGTTCATTTTCATGTAGCATATCTGATCCATCTTTTAGACCTCTGCTTGTTCGTGGCGTCTTTGATTCGTTGTAACCATGCGTATTCAGATTACCTTATTTTCTTCTATTGATAAGGGTTTATTCGAGTGTCTATAACAGTGATCTACAAAACAACAACAGTAACAATAATAATACAAATAATATTAATTTATTTTATTCATTTTCACATACCAAGTTAACAAATGCAGATGATGCACCCGAATGGGCAAATGCTTACGTTGGGGCGCAGTTTGAGACAGCTTATAACCAATTCAACCAAATGAAACACTGAGGTTGGACAATAGACAACATACAGACAATTAATATGCAACGAAAATTTTGCAATATAGTAACATAAAACTCGTATAGAAAGTTATGCAGGACATTTGTTAGAAAGAAAATATGAACTTGCGCGAAATGAATAACGGTTACATAAATTTATTGAAAGATACAAAAGATGAGAATCTGTATTTTATTTAAATGCTTTAAACAAGAAATTTAATCGTTTTCAATAACTGACAATGTATATTTTAGTATATTTCTTAAATTGAATACTTAACTAACTTCAGAGCTACAAGCAATTATGGAATTACATAGTCTAGGGGCAGAACTCATGAAATATTTATAATCTAATAATAACTGGTGTTACATTTCATATAAAATTGTGCAGTTATATCTTCTTGAACAGTATTCATCAATCGCTACTTACTACCTATTGTTAAATATTTCTTGTACATTTTCATGCAATCTACCTGTCTTTATTTTGATAGTATCAATTCTAGTAACTGGAAGTGCAACCGATATTAATGCGTGAAAATAAGCATAAAAAATAAAACGTTCTAAAAATGTGGCTTTCAATTCCAATATGGAGGTGCACTAATTGAAACAACGTTCGGGTTTCCTTGCTTCAAAGGCTTCGAAATCAAGTTTTCATTTGCTTATGCATATGTAACATCTACGACAAATACATTTATAAAACCTTAGCTAAAAAACCAGTCTTTCTAGACGATCTTCCGGCTGTCTAAATAAAGTTGGAAACATTATTACTATGAATACTTTACATTATTCAAGATGGTTCCTTTATCACAATATTTTGAAACATTTTTTTTTTTTCATTATTCATTTCGCATTCGTTCTGAAGTTAACTGAAAGAAGCATGAGACAAAATTGTGTTGGCTGCTCGTGGCTGTGCTTTGAAGGCTGTCATCGCGATTCACAACGAAGGAACGAAGGAGCGAAGGTACGCACGAGATGCCAAAGCCTCACGCAGCCATCACGCCGCCATCCGCTCCGACTGAACGCGCGCCAACCTTAAGGCGAGGACCGTGCCAGCAAATTGATGCGATTGGTTTAGATTTAGATTTATTCACTCAAAAAAAAACAGTAAAAACTGTGTGTGACGTAGGGGAGGGAAAATTATCTGCGCACGTTTTCTTGAGTTCCAGAATCCCTTTCTGTCGTGTTAACTATAAATAGTTGAAAAATGTGTAAAAGTTTAACATAAATAAATAAAACTAAATTTTAAAAATCGCAAGATTATCAATATTTGAAAAAATAGTCAATTTGGTTTCCGAGTTATAGAAACGCATCTGTACACGAATTGCAAGTATGATTTTTCTGCATTGCTAACAAAATAGCAACTTGCCCTTACCCTCTACTCTTACCATTACAAGCAAAAAGAGAGTTCAACAAAGCGTGCGCATAGTGAAGCTACATTTACGTCCAGTTCACGGACGAAAATGAGATTACGCGCACAACTGTTACCTGTTCATTGTGTAGCAGCTCAGGCTGTGCTATCGCTGTGCAATACATTCTCAGTACTACTTGAAAATTTGACACAGTAATGCGCATAGCTTATGCGTGTGCAATATACTAAATTAAGAAGTTATTTGAATTTTTCACACAACAACGAATAACGACGGCTACATAATTTATTTGTTGAAAACAAGAGTACAAATCTGTATGCGTTTACACCATCAGGGCCGCAAGTCTGTCTCTCACCCTCTCTGTCTCTCACCCTCTCTGTCTCTCCCCTCTCTGTCTCTCACCCTCTCTGTCTCTCTCACCCTCTCTGTCTCTCACCTCTCTGTCTACTCATCGTCTCTCACCTTCTGTCCTCTCCCTCTCTGTCTCTCAGCCTCTCTGTCCTCTCAAGCTCTCTGTCTCTCAGCCTCTCTGTCTCTCAGCCTCTGCTCTCTCAGCACTCTCTGTCTCTATCGCGTCTCTCATGCAGACTTCTGTCTCTCAGCACTCTCTGTCTCTCAGCCTCTCTTCTTCTCAGCCTCTCTGTCTCTCAGCCTCTCTGTCTCTCAGCCTCTCTCTGTCTGTCACCGTGAATCCTGATGACGGTTAATTCTTATTTTCTCCTTCTATCTTTTGCATTTCAATCTGTAGAAATTTTTAATTTTACATGCTTTATCAGCGTTACGTGCTATTCTGAAAATGTTCTTTTTAATCACTTTAATCTTTTTAATACCAATTTTAAATGTTACGTGCTTTTATTGTACTGAAAGGTGCCTTTCTATGAAGTGATTATCAGTTCATTGTTTATGATGAAGCTATCGGAGAAATCTCAAAAGGTGATATTTTGTTTGATTAAAGAGTTATTGTAGTGGACCTTTCAGAAGGTCGCATCACAAAGTACGTAATTTACAGATAAATTATTGAGAAATAACTAAATATGCATCATTTTATTGTATTTATTGTTCTATGAAACAATATTTAAAAAGTTATTCTCTCAATTGTGTTGTCTATTAAGATTGCTAATAATTGCGTGATAGTTCATTGCCCAATTTTGCTTTGATGCACGTTGTAACAATTTACATGTTACATGAGAGCTAAGCTACTGAAACTAATGCAACTTTGATGTTGTAGTATCGTGCCTAAAATGAAAAATATGTAAACCGTATGCCAAAAAATCAGTCAGTTTTACATGTAAATTGCAGATACTGAAAATAAAACTTAGAAATATTCACTAACTACGAGTATTCATGTAACAGGGGAATGAAAGGTAGTACGGTTTAATTGAATGTAGAGGTCTTGTTAAATATAACGACATTTTAATGGTTATAAAAGAGCAATATACCTTATGGACAATAATTAATAACAGAGAACCAACGTGTTAGTTTACTAAACTTTGTAATTGAAAAAATATTATGTATTTTAATCAGTGATTTTAAAAGCGAAATACGTCCACTTTTTCGAAAAAAGAGTTTAGATACATTTTCTTTGGTATTTCTCTCACATAATTATATATTTATTGTATGTTTATTTGATTTCATAAGTCCAAAAAAAAAGAAATATTTTTTTAATATGTCATAATTATTTTATAAAGGAAATAAGTCGAAGGTTTAAAAACGGTTCTGTACATCACAGAAATGCAGATTTGAAGTTAAAGAGTAGTGCAAACAATCAATAAAGACTTGTTCTGCTACGTTTATGTGAAACATAAATGTTCCATATGCCAACTGAGGATGATTAAATCTTTTTTTTCTCAGTACTATAGAGAAAGGACTTATTTCCCTATTTAATTTAATGAATTGGTGATTTGTTTTTGTGGTCTGTTGGTTATAAGCACGGAATGAGCTAAGCAATACGATGGTGGAATTGGTGTTAAAATATGTTATTGGATATCAATCAGTTAAATACATCAGTCAAAATGCGAATCACCAGCTCCAATAATTCTGTAGTACACTATTTAACTTCCATTTCGTATCGCTGAAATCATTTTTGTAACTGGAGGTATTGATATCCACTGATTCTCCTACGTTTGCATTACAAAAGGAAAACAATGACAGGAAATTGTTACGTCTACAGTTCAATTTAATATAGTCATCTTAAACAACAGAGTCAACATTTGTATGTACGGTATACCTCCCTTTTGACTATAGAATGAAGAAAGCACCTCAAACCTCAAAACCTCATTTCAGTATAGTTTAAAGAATAGTACACTAATAAAAAACTCTATGAATATTCTTGTCAAACTTTGTATTTTTTATCACAAACACATAACGAGAACGAAAAAAAAGTGAAATATATTGTTAAATACGTCCTTCCCGAAACACACGAACCTCCGCGAAGACAGGAAAAGGGTCTCTCTTACTTTCGAGTGTTGCGCTCGCAGCTGCCAGAAATAAAAGCTCGCAGCCCCCGTCGACCTGCGCTATCTGCTCCCAAACCGGTTACACGCAAGCAAGGCGCGTTGCCCCGGTGCGGCGCGGCGCGGCGTGCGATTGTATCCTGTAATCGGTCAAAGCGAGAGATTGGAACGGCCTCGTTAATACTACAATCGAGGGCGAGCGATGACCTGCCGCGCACCGGGATCAGTGTTTTGTACAGACTCGCATGGATACACTGACTCGAGACCGAGCATCAACTAATGCCACTGCAGGGTCTCTGATCAGGAGGATCTACGTTTCGAGTTCTCACGCTGGCAGGTTTTTCGAATCTAGCTATATAGTGTCGGTCTTTTTCAGCTGTTGTCTGGAGGGGAATTCTGACGGTCGGCCGCTCTGATCGGAAGTTTTCCGTGGTTTCTCCGATCGATACCAGGCAAATGCCGGAGCAGTACCTTAAGAAACGGGCCACGGATTGCGCGTGATCCATCCTTATTGTTTCTTTGCCTATCCTCTCCACTTAGTTACACTTGCTCTACCAAATACGTCGGCAGACCTGTCGAGAGCTTGTCCCGGCTAGGGCGGTGCCCAGCTTGTGAGAGATACCTGGATGCGGAAAATCCCGCTAGCCAATGTACAGGTCGGCGACCGATCTCACCATCCAACGGGAGAAGATCGCCACCACCTGCCATGAAAAATGAAGATGCGCTACACTTACGAAACTAATGACCATATCAGTTGGAGCGTTCGAAAGCACGAAATAATCAATAAACCAATCAAACAGTGACACCTGGGGCAACAAAAGTATGGCTTAATACATATAACCTATTTCCCATAAACCCGTATGAGAACGGAGAGAACTGCATTAGGATGGCTGTGGTTCTCAATAGGTTCGTGAAAATCCAAGCTGTGGTTATGGTATTGACTGCCGAACTCAGAGGACATCCAATGAGATTTTCTTTAAACATTTGTGCAGGAAAATTAGGGGCCATCCATAAATTACGTCAGGAGGGCGGGTTATGGAGGGAAGGGGTCAAAGGAAATTTCAACTTATATACGTGGAAGAGAGGAGGAGTCTCGGCACATTTCACGCATTTTTTGCCCAAAACAGTGCTAAACAGTGAGAAGATGGAGACACATTAAGTAAAACACTTTTCTATACTACTAAACCATGGCTACTTTCTTCACCTCTAAAATGTGGCTAAATCTTGTACAATAATTTTTATCGCGGTTATGCGAATGCTACAAGTAGCATAGTATACTGAGAAAAATAATCGAAGATAAATTGCCAAACTTTCCATCATTAATGCGATAAATCTCATTACCTGTATTTGTACAGAAAGTTAAAAGAACATTTTTTCACGTATTAAGTCTACTGGAAATGGACAACTTGAGAAAATATGATCAATGGTTCTTACAACAACAGAATCGCTGATCGATATTTATTGATCTGCACATTGCACATTATTTTAAGATACTGTTCATGAAGAGGTTTGTCTCTTCACGATTAATTTAGCATTTTTGTGTCTCCCGTTTCATGTTTAGTAGCATCAGAAGTTCAGTGTCTGGGTTATTCTGTGTGTCTTGCATATTTTTATTCGCAATGCTTCTTGCCACACTAACAATGCCCCTGTTTCCCTTTCTCCGGTCAGTTTTATTAACCTGGCTCATTAGTGAGCCACCTTAATGACTTACTACATACTTTTCCCTTCCGACTATTGCATAGTGCCAGGATACTTCTATTAGTCGGAGTCTCTTCCTTCTTCCTTACGTGACACACAAAGTCTATGTGCATCAACTCGAGGGTGGGCGACAGAAGGCATTGCAAATAGTTTTCTGGATATTCGATCCATGATTCGAATTTCTTGCTCAGGCCAGTTCATGATTCCGAAACTGTACTCGACTACAGACACCGCCAAACTATCAATTGCATACATTTTAATCCTGGAGTTCAGAGCGAACTGCAGGACAAGTCTGCCTCTTTTGTGGAATTATCTCCTTCATTGTGTCGTTCGAGATTATTAGTGGTAGTGTTACTATTTGTTTCGCGAATCGTCCATCATAAGGCCACGCGATATGTGCATCCCACCGGGGCTCAGTCTTGATTATCTGGGTAGATGCACGTTACTTTTTCTATAGAGGGAATCAGCATTTTAATGCTGATTCCATTTTTATGCTTCAGGATTGTTAGTTCCGTTAGCTTTCTCTCAAAATCGGAACTTTATGCACAAAGTATTATGCAGAATATCTTAACATAAACCCATGACCCAATTGTTTCAAAATCATGTTCGAATTTGTTACCTTTTACACATTGGCATACTTAACAAAGGGAAGGCCATTGTTGGACAAGTGAAACTTTTTACTTCTTTGATTGAAAGTTCCCTGACGGCCGTGTGGTGGAACAAAGTAAGTGGTAAGAAAAACATTTAACCTGACCTTCAAAATCCTAAATACCAGTTATAATGAGGGTTTCTCACAAATAAAGTATTTTTCGTTGTGATTGTTGATCACTTAGTATCCAGTTAGTTGTTGAGTTTAGCAAAGCTTAGCAACTTTGTGGAAAATAATGGCAGAAACTAATGTTTTCATTCACAAAGACTTAACAACTGTTCTTAAGTGACATGAATGAAAATGCAAAACTCGACTGTCGAGACTTCGAGAAAGTGTTGGATGTTCTGAAAGTGTCAAATTGATAAGATCAGAAAAGATTACTGGTCAGGCAGAATAACTGTTGGTCCTGAATCAATTATAAGACGTCTAATGAAGGGCTTTCGAAGTTGTGCTTGGCGCGGGCTTTTTATTTGACGATGCGATTGCATTAGTCGTCACCAGGCCATCGCATGTCCTTACAGCTAAGCACCAGATATTGCACCTTACAATCAATGACCTGCCAAGAAGCATTTGCCGAGGAGTCGATATAGTCAAGAGCCGTCTGTACCTCATCACATTATGCGTTCTATTCAATCTTGAATGTCTTATTTCTTGACGCTCAATAGACTGAACCTCTGATGAGGCAGTGCAAGTCATGAACCATTTGCTGCTCTACGCAAGGTACGTAATATGGTGAAGATAGGTAGGAAGTCTAGTGATATTATATCCGTGATCTAACGATCTACTTAATGTTCTTTCTCGTTATCACCTCCCGTCAAGTTTGTCTTGTAAAAGTATACTCTTTCCTTTGAAAATTGAGAAGATAAGTCAGTTTAGTATATTATTATTATTATTGTTATTATTATTACGATAGGTATTAGAAAGATAATATTACGAATTTCCTCTGTATTAGGAAGATAAAGGAGAAGTGTTGTTCACGTCACTACGTAGAAGCTTACTCACCTTAGACACACTTCAACAAAACATAACTTACGCCTGTTAAGAAAAAACATTGCTAAAATACAAATACCTAGTGGAGGTTGAGAAGTGCGTAAAACATAAATTCGCTTAATGTGATTACAGAATTTATGGAATATAATGTGATTACAAAACCCATGTGCATTTGCAATAATTTCAATATATTTAAACTTGTGTTTCATGACCAGTTTATCTGAAATTTGTTTATTAAAAATTACTTTTCAATTTGAAAATATTTTGTTATAGGGATATCAAGGATTGCAAGAGGCTGTGCCAGACGCCGAAAGCATGCTAGTGAGAACTGACGTTCAACTCTCAGCTGAGGATTCATAGCCACCACTATCGTTTCGTTTAGATTACTCTTTGCAAATACAACTATCTGTGTTAGTATCCTGGATAAATCTGATTAACTTGAGAAAGGGAATGGAGAATACTCAAAACTAAATCTTCCCAGACCAAAGTTCTACAATGTTCTCATTCTAAGGTTATATTTAAAGTGGTACAACAACTATAATAATAATAATAATAATAATAATAATAATAATAATAATAGGTATTTGTGGTTTTCAAATATTGAGGTATTCAAATTTTAATTTTATCTAAATACGTAAACACGTGAACATTTTGTATTGAGCGTTTCCTTGTTAAACAGGATACTGTACTCTAAGAAGCGATTGGTAATGGAAGTAAAATATTGAACCAGTGTCACATAGCTTTTTATTCAGTGACACTAAGAACATGGAACTATTGATATTTCAACTGCTTTGGTGTGTATTCATAACAAGCCACGTAGAATCTCAAGAAATAGACGATTACACTGCTTCAAAACATGTGTTTGCGAATATGCTTCATGGACTATTAATGCAGAAAGAACCAGTACTCGTAGTATTAGTTGACGGTGCACTTACAGACACTGATACTGATGTTCTACCTCGTCGTGAAGGTAATATTTCCCTGCAAGGGAATCGAGTGGAAGAGCTATTCAGGTGGTTGCAGAATTCTGGTGGTATGACGATAATTAAAACGCTTAGTTCCCATTCTTTTACTACTAAAGGCTACACCGAGCGCCTGGCACCCGTCATTCTATTTGTGCATTTGCAAGAAATTTCATTGACCCAGTATGGAATCATCCTGGACTTTGTGAAACAGAGCGGCGCAAGAAATTCGCACGCGCTACATTTCGTCCTGTGTTTGTACGATGTCCAAAACGGCAAAGAATACGCAGCTGGTGTCTTAACTGCCCTCTGGTGGCAAAAGGTGTATCGCGCTGCGGTGGCCGTAATGATCGCCGGTCAGCTGGAAGCTTGGTGGTGGGAACCGATTGGACGGGACCGCGATTGCGGAGGTCCCAGACCCAGTGCTATCAAGAAAACACTCTCAGCAAGTAAAATCGTAAACATAGCGAAACGCCTTGAACTCAGTTACATGTTAGAATGCACTCTCGTTCTGAGCCCATATCCCGAGTCTCCATACGTTATCCCTCGCGACAGTTCGGATGAAAGTAGTGATCTGTTTGTTGATGGTCTGGAAATCAGAATCATAAAAGAAATCACGAAACGCATGAATATATATTTCTCTTACTTGAATATTACTCCAAATTACATGGAGCAAGCTGAACTCGTAGCAAACGGCACCAGTAATTTGACGGCTGGCATGTACTTTCTTCTTGATCAGTTTTATCTCAACATGGACGCAAGTGTTTCCTTCTGGGAAGACGAAACGAGATGGTTCGTGCCCTGTGACAAACCGGTGCCGCGTTGGCGGAGTGTGTTTCTGGTTTTTAGTAAACGAATGTGGATGTTTGTTTCGCTCAGCTGTGCTTGCGTGGGATTCACATTTGCTGCTTTGAAAAAGACTTGTCGCTATGACAGCGTCGGTGCTTGCGCAGCTCCTTTACTTCTGGTGGGTGTAGGGCTTACTAAAGAGCCCAGTGGAATGGTTGCTGGTTGCGTTTTCATTGTGTGGCTGCTGTGCTGTCTTGTGATAAACGCTGCCTATCAGTCAGCTCTCATTAGTTTTCTTACTGATCCTGGAGTTGTGAGCATTGTATCTAACATTCGTGACATCGAGACCAGTGGAATAGAAGTAGGTTTGATTACAGGTTACCTAGATTTTTATGACGGCTTCGAAGATTCTCTATATAAATCTTTGTTTTCGAGAGCAAATACCTGCGAAGTTTTTGAATGCCTCGATCGTGTTGCTTTTGCTGGAGACATGGCTTTGCCAATGGAGTTATCATACGTTGAGTATAATTATATTGGCGCCGGTCGCGAAATGTTAAAGGTAATAGATAAGATGAATTCTTTCTCTATCTATACTTTCTTTACGAAAGGAAGTCCATTGGTAAACACTTGGAACATTTATTTACAAAGGTTGATTGAAAGCTCTGTAACAAATGTTTGGTGGAAAGAGATAATGAGTAAGAAGAGTACTTTACTTTCCAAAACACATTTGCACAAAACTGTATATCCGTTTGCTTTGACTCTCTCGCATTTACAAGGTCCGTTCTTTATGTTGTTTGTGGGTATTCTGATTTCGACTGTAACATTTCTCATAGAATATAGTAATATGAGAAAGATTTTTAAGTGGTCAACTCTAGATTCGTTTCATTTGTAATTTATATGATGTTCTGACACATTTCCATTGTGTTCTTGGTTTTGCAAGTGATACAATATAAAAAACAATCGCTCTGGTTGTAAAATACAAAAGATGTTCTCTTTATTTTGTAAACTAATGCTTAATTGTAAGTGGTTTGTGAACGTAATCACTTTTACCATTTTTGGTAACAGCTTATTATATTTGGTTATCAATCCATAAAATTATTGAACGATAGGTGTGATAAAAATGAACGTTACTGCCCTAATCAAATAATGTTTATGGAATATTAAAACTGTATATGCTTGAGTCTTCTTGGGAAAAATAATAAAAAATGCCCCTTATTGCATCTTATTAAAAAAATTAATAAGCGTGTTTGTATATATAATATTGTCTTTTAGAGAGAACTTTTAGCTCTCTACTCATTGAAATGGTGTTTTTTTATGTGAAAGGTAATTGTCTCCAGATGGGCCGGTAAGAGTGTGAAACCTTCGAGTGTATTACCCATGAAATGTTAAATGATCAAGAGTACCACACAATTTTATGAAAATCATTTCCATCGCACTTGCTGTAAGAAAAATCCAGTGTACAAATTCAAAAAAGCAGAATGGGCTTAGATTCAGGTTACTATAGGAAGACTCTACGTCGACCCCGTCAGTTTTCAATTTTGTCTTGCTTAAGAAGACATTATGTCTACAAAATGGTATTTGACAGCATATCCTTAAACCATTCATAATACACAAAACTCTAGTTTCTGTCGTGCTTCACTTCATCACATTTCACGATACAATCACGTGAACGCAGGCAATTGTTATAGATATTGCCATCGTGAGTGTAACTCTCTTCATCGAACTACTTGAAAAGCAGTCAAGCAAGTCACTTACCAGGAGAAAACTATTGAACTTTGTGAAACTGCACGCAAAGACTGTTTTATAGTTTTTTAAATCTCATTTTATAAATAAAATTGATCATTGGTTATATACGTGCAATTGCTAAGACATACTGAAGCATTTGTTTTGTCTTAGCAACGTTGCTCAAAAATTTCCTCAGCTTTAAAAATGTTCATTATACTTCTTCTGTATTAAAAACACTCATTTTCAGAAATCTTTTCAATTAAGCAATGGTCAAGTTAATTGTCCACAATATTTATTTATAAATATTACGTTTCATCTAAAATAAACACAAATATTTCCCAACCTTTTCCAATTTGTTTTCGATCCTTTACTTCTCCCTTCAAATTGCGTCAACGTCTTGCTCAACATGGTTCCGACGATTCGCAAAACGGATCCGCGCACACCGCCGACGCGCAAAAGCAAAACGCAATCGTAAGCGACGCGGAAAGAACCAAGGGCGAGCCCAAACGCAGCGGGGCCTCTCTCATTACGGAGAGTGCAGGCAGCGTAAATCACGCGATGCGCGGCGCGGCGCGGCGCGACGCGGCGCCCCTGGCGGCGGCCGGACAAAGGGCAGGCGCGCCTCATTAGAGCGGGGCTTCGCGCCTCTCGCCGCGCACCGCCGCTCGTAACTCAACAGCCAGCGGACGAGGTGCAGCGTGGGCTTATTTACACATTCGCCGAGCGTTTAGGGTTTCGCGGCGCGAGTGATTTGCGAGCCGCGTCCTTGGTTATGGATGCGCTTTCCTTTTCCTGCATTTTGTTTAGCGGAGTGTGGAAACTCAAATTCTATGTTGCGTTCTACGGCACAATTAATCATACGATAATATTATCTGTATGCTTTATTTAGGTTTTTCCACGAGACTCATATTGCCATTGGACACTCGTAGCGTGTAGGTCATATTCCGAATCTCTGAAGCTAGACGGTGATTCTCTAATTTAATGGTGAAGGGGCATACGAAGGTAAGTAATCGGCACATCTCCGCTGTAAGGATGGAGAATGGGGACAGGATGGGGAAGAAATGATCGCACGTGGTTCATTTCTGTATTCTGTAGCGGGCGTCTCCGGAATTCGAGGCGAAGCGATGAAGGAAACCAGTGATCAGAACAGTCTGTCTTTGAATTCGATTTCGGCGTATGCCACAAATTGGTCGATATTAAACATAACAGGCAAATTTCCGCAACCTCGTGGGGAGCGCACTCGTGACCTCCCCAATAACTCCTACACTCAGGGCGAAAGGCGTTGCCTTAATGCTCGCCTTAATCGGTGTTCGTTTTATCTCGATTAAATAATAATGTTAATATCGATTATGATTATGATGATGATGATTGTGATGGATAGTGTAATAGCAAATCAAGCAAGGTTACCGGGGGGTGAAATGACTAGTTTTACGAAGTAGGAGTAGTAGAAATAATTCAAGTTATCTCAAATCTCTTTCATTATCCATTCCCTTCAAGAATTAAATTTAAGAATTACGTCCAAGTCTTCTTAACATTTTTATTTATGACTTTCCGCATAATATAGAAATACATTTTATGCTCAAATACCATATTTGAAAATTATACCGCTGTTAATTCTCAAAATGGTCTTTAAAGTGTTAGGTAATGGTAGTAGCGATAATCGATAAGATTTTAACACACGGCATTGTTAAATGATTGTCAAATTAATATAAAATATAATAAGTTCTTTATTCTTTGAAGAGAATTCACCCTACATATTCAATAAATATACACCCTACATAAATTCACCCTACATATTTACCGTTCATATTCAAAAAACAAACCTAGAATATAGTGTTGAAATAATTCTTGTATTCAAGATCTTGGTCTTCATTAGTACACTGGAATGATCGGAAAAAACACATAACTTTTAACATATAGAATTAAACATTTTCATTGTCATTACTCGTGGTAAATAAAAGTTCATTAATGTTTCTCAAATTTAAGAAGAGGAAACCTAAAATAGTATTTTTTCATATGGTTATGAAATATATTCTGCAGAATCACCTCTCGATTCCTTTAATTTTTTAATACTTTTTTTTTTCCTAAAATGAACCTCAGAGTACATTTTAAGAGTTTTTCCTGTACATAACAGCGAACTATTATTTTAAACGTCTGCAAGGAATACTTGCCAAAAATATGTAGTGACCTAATGGTAGGTACACAGGAGCGACCGTGAATGCCTAGTTTTCGCCAATTGTGAATTACCGAGGTCGGCACATTATTTGCATTATACACACATTATACACACATTATATCGGCACATCGGCACATTATACACACAATGTAGCACGTTATGAGAACAATGCGGCAAAAACAGATTTATAACTAGCGAAAGCAAGATTCCTGTTTCACAGTGAAAGAACCATTTAGGACACCAAAAGAAAAAAAATATATTCAGTTTTTTATTTCCCTCTTCTTTCTAAGAAAACAAATTCTGTTATATTACTCGTGGTCCGTAACCTTTCTTCACAACCCTAACTCGATTACAAGTGTGTGAGATTTGTAAGTTCGTATGTGTCGTGTATCAATAATTAATTTTATCTTTTACTCAAGCTAGACACCTTCTTTATCCTTCGCTTAAAAAATAATGTTCGTTTGTCACTTGATCAGGTGTGACTGTCATCCAATCGGGAGCTTTAACGTCACCATTGTGTCGTTCGTAATGTGTTAATCAAAGTAATGTTGGATGAACTGTAATTGTTAACGCACAGGGACCCTACGTTATCCCGAAACGCCAGACCCGACGCACTCGTAGCCCATCAGCAACTGGACCAGCCCCCTGATTTATCGAGTGGCGCCAAGTCCCGAGCGCGACTCGGGCCCCGCGACAGAAACACGCGCTCGTTTTCAGTTGCATTCGCTGCGCCTCGTCTTCGTCCGGGGGGCTCCGAGAAAGGGCATGGCCCCGTTCGGACGCGCGTTCGGCCGCCGCCGCCCTTATAAGGGCGAGGACCGGCCCGAGGAAGTGTATGATCGAGCGCACCACCTGGGCGCTGACGGACGCGGCGCGGCGCGGGCCGAAGACCTGTTGCGTTGGCCTCGGCTTTTCTCGCAGAAATCTGTTTAAAAACGGTCACGGAGTGTGTTTTTTTTTTAATTTATACTCTTCTCATGAACAGTAAGACGTTTCAAACTTAGTCACTTTGAGCTGTGTGAAGAAAGTCTAGAGAAAACTCTTTTGTTCCTAGTGAAATTTCCCTCAATTATTTCCTTCACAAATGAGTTGATATACACAATAAAAGCATTCTGTCTTCTAAATAAAAGATGTGAAAGTTTAGGCAAAGTTGAATATTATCTTTTAACTGTTTTCATCAAACAATTTAGATTTTGACAGAAAAATGCAAATATTTTTTATTGTTTTTTCCTTATTCTTAAACTGCGCGAACTGTCTAAATTCTCGTACTTAGTGCGTCACTTTTTCCAACTCAGGTGAAGTCATGCGACATAATTGCTCCACGAAAGAATTCATTTTTTTCTATACACGTTATGGAATAGATACTTTTTGATACTTATGGTATGTAAGGAACTGTTGTGCGTTATGAATGTACTCGTATGATTTTGCTGAATTCATGAAGGCTGTTCTGGGTAAAAAATTTAATATTTATAGTATTATACGGTGGTATATTATTTGTTTTTCTTGGGCAGAGTGTATGCTGCTTTACGGAAAGTCATTTTTGAGGTTTTGTTCAACAGCATTGTTACTGCTGCAGGCTACTAGTTCTTCTACAAGTATAAATTTACGACCCCAAAGTCACACCAGTATGTTAACATATTTTCAAAAACCTGTGATCTATGCGTTCTGTGGTATTTTCCAAAACCTGTGATCTGTCTTTTCTTGTTCAGGACTTCTAAACCATACTTCGTAGTATTTGAAACATGTTTTGGCCTGGAATGCTTACAAATTCAATAAATCATCCTAAGAATGTGAATGTTCATAAGCGCATATAGTGCTGTCTAAATGAAAACTTCTGTAATTTTGTATGTATGATTACGGTAGCCTCATTTACCATTAATATCCTTCCTCTATATTCGCGGTTTTCGTGTGTGTTAACCGTGCTAATTTATCGCCGCCCATTTTCTACGCCGCCGATGACAAATTGACACAAGTCGACCACACATGCAGGACACGGTGGTCGTATTCTTCTGGACCGTATAAGGCCTAACTCGGTTGCCAGAGAAGCCAAAGTATGACACAGCCCCAACACCTGAGGGGCATCTTATGAATGTATGAGTTACTGGCCATATGATGTGTACGATCTATCTAAAGCAATATGCAAATGAACCTATCGAAATCGAAAAAAACAAGTAGCAAAAGAAGAATTGGAATATACTATTCGACATTTTATTAAATGATTATGCATATTTAGTTGCACACGGTTCATAATTAAAACACTTTTGTTGGGCAGTGACAGAGAAATAAATGTTCCAAGTACCGTTCAGTTGATGCACGGATGGATGCGACGGATACCTGATGTAAAATAGGTAAATTGTCTGCCGAAGGGAAGTGCTATGGGCTAGTGGGGGGAATTTGCAAATATTCAATCTGCTTAGGCAGAAATGAATATAACAAAAAGGTTTTCGAGAAGAACTCCATGCCGTATACAATGATGAGTTACGTGTACCATTTAAGCATGGTGTACTTGAGGTAGCTGCCTATCTGAGAATATAATATCAAGTATATTATTTTTATTTTGTTTTACCCTGTTCATTTTACTTCTATATGCTCTTAGATTTTAATTTTCTTTAATTCTCTAATTGTATAGTTAATTTGCCAATGTTGTACTTCAGTATCTCTATAACAAGTTGGCGTATTTTGATAAATCTTTCTGTAAATTAAGCACAAATAGATGTTCTTGAGAATGAACTGGGAAGGTACTGTGGAAACTAAGGAGTCAGGATGTGATTATTTCAGAAAAAATAATTGTTTAAAATATTCTGGACATTTCAGTTCATTTGACTGAAACTTTTAGTGATACATTGACTATTCTTGTTCATTCTCAAGAAAAAAATCATGGACTGCAAGCTGCAGAAGTAATTATATCATTATCTTTTATGGTTTATGATTTATGATGTTTGACACTCATGATTGTGTTGAGAATTCCCAATTCAGGAAAAATACATCTGAAGTTCACGTAGGAAGAGCTTGACAGTTGACAAGAGGGAACGTGGCACTTGCGCAGACACTACGGAAAAAAAAATATTTGCGCAAAAACTTAGAAACGTAGAAAGAAATAGTTTGAAGTATGTAAAAGAGAATAAAGTAAAGCAAGCGACTGAATAAATATTGCAAAAGATGAAATTTCACGATTTTTCATCATTTTTGAAAGTTTAGAAATATCGTTTCTTGATATCACTAAATGTTATTACGTATCATCGGAGTGCATTTTTCCTCAAGACCACGTATGGTATAAACGGAGCATCAATAAACACCAAATAAAATCGTTGAACATTTTAGAGGATTTGTGATCTCACACAACGATATTCCAAATCAGTGATTGTATCTGAAAATTTCTCTAAAAAAAAAAAAAAACAGTGTACACATTCGCCTTATGCTGAAGCAGTAAGCAAACGGGCAGAGTTCCCCTCGCGCACCCGTGTCTCGCCCGCGGAACCTGCTCCACAGGCCCGCGCCGCGCCGCCCGCGGCCTCCGGGAAGCGGTTCTGATCCTACGCGAAGGAGAACGAATCACCACAGCGTCCTTCGCCGGTTGCTCCTCGGGTCACGATCAGGGAATCATAAAGAAGGCGAATTCTCACATTAATGTTTTGCGTCGCGCCGGGCCGCGCCGCTGCGCGCTGACCTGCAGGTCAGTCGGGGCCAAGGCTTTCGCCGATGCCACGCCCGCGCGCGGTGACGGTGACGTGGGCCGCCCTGCGCCCACGCCAGCAACGCCTTGGGCTGCGTCGGACAACGGGACTCGACTCTGCAGCCGAAGAGGGGCTGAAAGAATTGGAATGAAGTGCAGAAACAGAATGGTCAATTAGTGTCGCCCGGGTGGGAAAAATGGATCGGGGAGAACTGTGCTAGATTTATTTTGCCTTTATTCTGCCGTTTATCCATTCGCTTTGAGACAATACAGTGTGAATTTCCCGTGTCCTGGATATTTTGTGTATTGCTGATAGACCATCTATTAGGTGACACCCATCGCATCAAACTTTTCTTTTATTTCAGCTTTGTTGATACATCTGTTCGTGGTGTCTTACTCTCTTCCAGTTGCGATCTTGTTTTCAGTTTTATAAAAAGTCGGTTAAGGATTTTGAACTTTTGTTAGAATTGCATTGGAAGTTAAGCAATCAGTGTTGAAAGTGATGAACATATTTTTTGTTAATTTCTGCATCTATTAGTGCACAAGTACTCAATTTTATTAATTTGGATTAAATGGTGAAAATACGCGTACGTGATGTTACTACTGTAATATCGCGCCATATTTTCTTACAAATATTCACAATTATTAATGTGTAAGTAGTGATTATTTTATAAGTCTGACAATAAGTAGAAACAAAGCGATTGAATTGCAACCTTAAGAAAGTTGGGAAGATGAACGCAAAGAAGCCGGATTTCCGGCTGCTGAGGCGACCGGGCTAAGGGACATCCATCGCAGGCGCTTCGTCATGAATGGCGCCGGCCGAGTCAACAGGCCTCTTTGACCAAAGCGCCCACGCTCCCGCCAGGTACGCACCGTCCGTGTCGCCCGGTGGCCGCCGCCAATGTACCGGAACACCACACATTTTTCTCCAACCACTTCTCGGGACTAGATTTACAGCGGTCTTCTCTTAAACGACCGGAGCAAATTTTAGAGATACCTACACTGTGGACGACAATGATTTTTGCACTGACCCACGTGTGTTTATTATACCGATTAATACTTGTTATTTGTGTGCCGTTATCCTATTAGCTTACCAGTTACAATTGGTAATACCTGCCTGTGAATGCCAGTGTTTGCAATAACTGTGACCCATAAATGTGTTGTTACGTAATATTTATAATGAATTGAAAGTATTTATATTGCTCATTAAATGTAATAGTGATCAACTACATGCTTATTTATTGCCTTCATTTCTATTCGAAGACTATTACCTCCAGTATTCGATGTACTTTTATAGCATATTGGTCTTCAAAATGTGCGGGTAGGTATTACTGGAGACGACGCGTCCGTATCATATTAAATTATTTGTTAATAATAACAATTATTATTATTATTATTATTATTATTATTATTATTGTAATTTTGCGTTTTAGGCACTTACGAACAATTTTACCCCGTCCAAGATGTCTGTGCGTAGACCACTAATAAGATGCCGAGAAAAAAAGAGATGAAGAAAGAGAAAGAGATTGAAAGAGAATTTAAGCAAATGTTCCAGTAATAACCGTCAAATATGACATAACCTGCGCAAATTCTAAAATAGAGTAATTGAATGCGATGAATAATAGATATCTCATCTGCTAATTCTTTTTACTTCAGAATTTATTGTGATCGTATATGTGGTCACAGCAATCTTTTCTGTCTCTTCTCTCCGTCAAAATTTAGCACGAGCCTCCCTTGTTAACGCTTTTCTATCGGGTCTCTCAGAGCCATGTTTTCTCTATCTCTACTTCCCTTCCAGCGTGTAGAGGCGAACTTCGAAGTACCCTATCAGGCGAAGGAGGAGAGTCGACATTCACAGAACACGCATTATTTATGGTTCATGTTCGTTGAGGCGAACAACTCGGCTGCCTACGACAGGTTGGCGAAGAGCGGACGTGACAACCGGAGTCTACCGCGCGGCGCCATCTGTCTTGGCTTCCCTGGCAGAGGCGGCCGACCACAAGACTCGTGCGGGAGGGGCGAAGCGGGGACGCGAGGAGCTCGCGTTGCTACGACTGCACTGTACATAAATATCCCCCATAGGAGACATGCTATTAATTTTCAATTTAAAAATATTTCAGATTAAAAAACAGATTTCTGACAAAATTACTTCCGATTGTATTCACCAATCAGTATTTTCCGACTAATAATTTTTGCGAAACTATGCAAAAGGCAAGGCGGTGAGTCAGTTTTTGTCCTGTTCAAAACCATCTGGTATCTAATTCATGTTTTCATAAATTAGTGAAAATTCAAGAGTACGTGTATAAATTAATGGAAGCATTGCCACTTTGTATCAAACATACATAAATTCATAGGTCATTTCCTTCTAAAGTTTCCTTCCATTTCATTCTAAAGTTAATGAGGAGCGATGGCACACGGCTCTCCCCATTGTGCCTTGAAGTTTGAGGTTTACGACAATTATCACTAATTACTTTACGTTATCCTATTCGTACTACACGATATTTCAGTACCATAACTTTGGATTCCGCAATATAATAAGAGTAAGCAAATTCACCAGATATTACATAGTTAGGTAAATTTGTATTAGGGCTGATAGTTTACATTTTCTGTCTTTTTTCTCACCCAGAGAAAATGTGTGTTCAATTCTAGATTGTAATAAAATATAATTCCATAGCTTTTGAACAGTAGAAACTTTTTTACTATACGGTACACAGAAACAGGACTTATTGATCTGACTGTGTTGTAATGTAGGATAATCATATTAGTGTGCAAATATATACTTTGCAAACCAGTAATTGCGTTCATAACATGTCCTAAATATAGATTCTGAAAGCAGTTTTAACATAGGAAAAACGATTTGATAAAAACATTTTTCATCATGACTTAAAATAGAGTTGGCTACATTTAAAACGTGCAATTTACAACGATGCATGCAGTCAAATAGGAAATAATCTTTAGCTGCTACGGCTATTCTTGTAGATTATTAGTAAAAGTGTGTCGTGTGCAAGAATAAAAGGAATTGAAACAGCATCAAGATACTTGTTGCAATATTACTGGTGAATTAAAACAGAGAGACATAAATTACAATAAATTTGTATTTTTATTTTACGGTTGATTAGCTTGAAGTTTACTTAATAAACGTGAGTTTTTAGGCTGCACGTGCTTCCATATTTTATTAACTTCCCGCTCATCAAGAGTAGCGCTGGTTATCGACACATCAACACCACAAGACATGTCTGGACGTTAAAAAGAAAAAAAAACAACAGTTAATCAATCCCAGAGCAAATGTTAATCCAGCAAAAGCCTGACCGAGTGACACGAGGACACACAATCCTGTAAGAGTAATACGAGTAGATGACGCTCGCCGACGTATTAGTACGATCGATCGGTGCCACATGGAGCACGCACGATGACATGGCGGGTCGTGTTGCGCGGCGGGGAAACGTGAACTCATTTCGCACAGGTGTGGCCAGCTGGTCCTTCCCACCTCACCCCACCACCCTCCACTCCCCGCCTCGCCGCGGTCCTTTGCCCGCCTCGTGCGGTCGCCAGGCCGCCGCCGCGCCGGCCTCAGATTCTTGCAAGGCCTCCGCGCGGCCGGCGCGCCGCACCGCCGCGGGGCGAGACAGGTGAAAGCGACGCCGCCCCGCGCGCCTGCCTCGCCCCCGCCCCCGCCCGGTCGCCCCATCGACAGCCTCGCCCACGGCCATCGCGCACGCCCCAGCGCAGAAAGTTCATTGAATGCCACGCGAATAAAATTCGCCCGTCGCAGGCACCGTCGGCATCGAGTTATCTTCTTTTGCCATCTGAGGTGATTTGTGTGTGTTCGGTTTGTTGCGACTTGTTTTGTCTAAAGATGTCATATTCTGCACATTATGAGAGGAGGCATTCAGATATTCGTATAGTAGAAGAACGAAAAAATTGAAATGTACATTTTGGTTTATTTTTGGAAGTTTCTTCACTTATCTCTGGAAGCAAAACATTTATATTGCATAGATTCCTATCCAAATAATCAATTCACCTGCTTAATCCATTATTCATAGTTATATCCCTACCTTCGCGACATGGAGGTGCTTTTCGACACGTCCTGGGCTGGTAGAGAATTGGCCATTTTTTCGGAAATAATGCATTGGGATACACTGCCTTTACATTTTTTTTATTTCTTGCCACTCGCGATACAACTTATTTACCTGATATACATAATTATGTATATTTTATAGTAGGTTATATATTTATGTTCTAGGTTTGTAGATGTGAAATACTAACGTGATCGTTTGAGTTTGGTAGTGCTATTTTTATCCTTCAAAATCAGTACCAATGACCAGTGTTATATAATCTCATTAAGTAAAACATGTTAAGCTACGTGATAACAAAAACTTCACATGAAAGTGTCAGGAGAAGGATTCAGAAAAGATTATTTCGAACCAATCAAATACCAATGCTCATTTTCATCTTAATATTCTGATTCTTCAGTTTGATAAATAAATAAGAAATATGATGAGTGACAATTACATATTGTTTGAGAAAGTCACCAAAAGATGATAAAGAAGATAATTCTGTCGTTATAGAAAACTTTTTAACAAAAAAATGAGTGAAAACTATACTTGGGTGTCTTCTTGCTAGTATTAGAGAGCTCGTTGCAGAACAGACATATTTAAAACATATTTGTATTTTATCTCAAATACTGCCCTGTAACGATAAAATAGCTTAAATTATAACTGAAACAGTCTTGCTAATTATTAGCTCGTAAATATTTTTTAACCCAAGTAGTTAAGCACTTTATAGTTCTTATTTACGTCACTATCAGTGTTGTTGCAGAACCATCGATAGTCAGTTTTCATGAACGACCATTATTCTTGACATTGCCATTCATTTCAACACATTACCATTATCTTTGCACTTGGCCGTAAAACTGATCTCACTTTCGAATCGAGGTTGTGTTCGATGTAATAAGCAATATTGGTTACGAGCGGACTCTTAAGAAAACCTTCCGTCATGGGTGTTTGGTGTTTTTATACTCAAGTTCATTCAACTTGGTTATCTTTTTAGTACCATAGTTATCTTTGTGGTAATCGTATGTATTATAGTCGTGAATGACATTGAAGTAATAAATGAACACAGATAGCCATTATACATTTAATGTCTTAATACTTGTAAAATCAGATCCTCTATATTCATTAGTATCATTATAATGGTGTAAGTGTATCATATTATTATAGCGTAACAAGAAATGATATGCTAAAAAATTACAAAAAAAGAATGACAAAAATTGTTTTTGCAATAAGTAATTTAGTTTAAGAATGCATTACTAACAGAATTAAATTATTATTAATTTTAAAAGATAATTATTTATTTTTTTGGTGTTAACATACACTTCTTTCTGTGGTATTACCCCGTCTTCTGTGGCAGCATTTTCATTCTTGCTTTTGAGGACATGTGGTAGACAAATCTTTTGCTTCAAGTTTTTCCAGAGCAAATGCATACCTAGAAAAATATTAAAAAATGCATTGTAAATGAATAACATGCTAATGTTAAAGACTATTTGTGGATAATTCAAATAAAGTCACATGTTCCTTTTCATTTGACGCTCTCTTATACTACTCAAGGAACATTTATGCAAAATAGAAAAATGTTACAGAATCCTGCAAAAAAATTACGAGGTTTTACCGGAAATAGATGTTTTGGGAGTCTTAATATCGAAAAGGTTTTTTTTTCGAACCATCTATCTGTCTGGCAGTTTTCTCTGCTCCTTCATCTTTTACGTCAAAGTAATCTCGGGGCCAACATATTTGAGACGGTTATTTTCATTTTGAGAGGAATATATTGTATAATTATATATTATAATATTCTAGTTGCAAGATTTCGGGGTAAATGATACAGATAGACTGCGAATAAAATGTAAAAATAACGGTAAATATTCAGGAAGTCGCCTCATTCTGGCTAATAATTGTCTGTAAACTTCAAAGTATACTTCCGGAAGGGACATAAGCAGCCTAAATTGCCTATACGGCCGTAAATGAGCTCCATTAACGTGTCTTGGCGCCAAGGGTGTATTTTCTGGCTCTTCGGTCGTCGCCTCGTGGTGTTCGGAGCTGCTAATTAGATCTTAACGTCGTCCGACGTCCTTAAATTTGGACGGCGCCTGGGGCGACCGCTGGCGGGCGCAGGTGACCGGCGGCGCGGCGGGTGGCCGAATGAAAATCTAAGAGCGTGCACAACTTGCCGGTAGCACGAGAGGTTTAGGCTATCGAATGGTTCGTGAAACATGAAGAACTGGGCAATCTTGTTAATTCTGATGATAAATATTGCTAGGCAGGCTAGTCAGGGATGACAGGCTGAAGGGAGTTCATAAAACGCAAAAACTGGGCTTTCCTGTTAATTGTGCTGATAAATAGGATAAGATGCAGAGAAGATAAATATACCCGTTCTTTGTTTCAAAGAATCGTTATTTAATCTGCGACTTTAAAATATTTGCACGTTATTAAGAGCCGTTATGATATGCTACGAAAACAAGTTTACGTTAATATTTCCTTATAAATGTTTTTGCTTAACTATCTGAAATGACGCGCCACATATATTTTGCAGTCTGACCCACCATAAAGAGTCTGTAACATTTCGCCGATCATCGCGTATCTTGATGTGTGATCTGAAATAGCATTCATGTCACGTCGTCTTGACTTTTTTTATTGGAAACACGCATGACTGAAATGTGAAGAAATTGAACTAATTAGGTCTTACCGAAATATTTTCCACAGATACTATCTTTGGAATTAAAAAACCAATAAATGCAGACTATCACTATAAAGGAAAATATTTCATTAAACTCATTGCATTACATCACAATAGCCACAACCTGCAAGAAGGATGATCTGTCGATGACGTATCTGTCGGCGCAACCTTTTGAGTGGTGGTTCAATGAATGGTTAACCAGTATTTTGATGGTTAATGGTATTGGAGATATCTTTTTCTTAACAAATAGATTATTTCTGTACATAAATAAGATAGCCTCTAGTACAAGCTCTTGGTCATCTGGATTGTTAATAAAAGATTAACGAAGTAGGATGTTAAACGGTGACCGTCCTATTAATTTAATCATACATAGCGCAAGTATTCCTTATTGCACTGTAAAATCTCTGATATTTCCGGCACTGGTCGTATTTTGTGTCTAATACGTGCGCAACTATAAGTAAAAGCTGTCAATGAAATTATAAAACATACGAAGAAATTGATATTACTACCCCTTTCGATTATAAGCAACATTACAAAATGGAAACCATCATATAAAAGATATCACGGGACCTTCAAACGATTGGAGTGCATCAATTCAAAGTAAAGATTCGCCATGATTGATTTACTCGTTTGCTAGCGTAGGAAACGCACGAAACTAACGCCTTTTGGTTCCTCCCTTTCGTAGAGATGACAGTGGTAATTTGTCGTTGCTTTTGCTGTACAGCATGCCTGCTCAACTAACTGGATCCAGGTCCTCCTGGCCCGAAAAATTCCCGAGGTCTCTTCGGGGTCACTTCTTCCTCTCATCCCTCTCCCCCACCTCCTCTGCGGGTGGTCTGCCTCTGCGAACGTGGCCTTCCCAGAACGGCGCTCGAGGGATTGCGTGGAGGCCTGATGGCAACGTGTGCACCCGCAGCCGTCAGGGGCAGGGCCTCTTGAGCCTCGATTTTGGGAAGGCCTTGTATAATGGGACAGTGGTGTCATGAGAGGTGAATAGTGATAAGGAAATTAATGAGAATAGGATGATGGTCAGATAAAATGCGTGATGGCATTGGAAAGAATCACCATTTTCACCAGCCTTATGCAAGGCTCAAATGCCTTCGGGTCCATGTGCAGGGACGCTGTCAGAAATCCCTGCACCACATGACCTGCAAGATCAGTTCAATGATGGATGAAAATTCTCGATCGCCAATTGCGAAGTGGACATAAAGGGCATAATGGTAGTTGATTCAGGAGCCGCAAGTGGAAATTAAATTATATATTATGAAATTGTGAAGTATTATGTGAACACTATGACTTGCAGACTAGTATAGTACTGTGAAGTAGATGTAGTGCGAATACTACACCATATGTGTAGTAGACGGCCTGTGCGGTAGTGGCCATGGTACCCGGATTCGCTCTCAGGCTGTTCCATGTGGAATTTGTAATGTTCATAGCAGATTCGGGTAGGTGTTTGCGGGATAATCCCGTTTCTCCTGCCAATATGCATTCCACCGATTTCCTTCACTAATCAGTTTCTAACGTATCTTATCATTAACCATCATTCCGCTAAGGATCCTAAGATCTTAGCGTCGCATTGGCTAGGCGATAACCGCTGGGGACCGCCCTTAAAGGACGAAGCTACCTCAGCGGGTTATCGATAAGTGTGGTACAGAGAGAGGGGAAATGGTAAGGGAGTGGAGGTCGCCCCTTCCAAAAACCCTAGTTACGTACGATAGGAGTGGATGTAATGCCGGGTGAGGCGAAGGGTACAGCTTAGATGAAGCTAGCTCCTCAAGGAAAAAAAAACAATGTAGTTTGTTTTATTACACTACGAAATATTGTGTGTGTGAACTAAAACAACTCACGCCACGCGCCATCAAAGATGCGGCGTCCAAAGAGACATCATAACTCATCGCATCTCTGAGAGTCTGGCGGCGACTTGCATCGCCCCAATGGGGAGGCTCGTAACTGGGGCTGCGCCCATCCCCGCGCAGGCGCGCCTGCTGCCTCCTCGGCGCGCGATTTATCGCCACGGCTCCGGATATTTCGTAAGCGACGTACGTACGTCGTGAGCAGTGTATATGGCGTTAGAAAATCGCTGTGACCGGCCGCCGTGAACTCCTTTGGTCAAATTGTACCAGGTGGCGCCATAAATTCTCCACCGAAGTTTCTCTCTCGGCTTCGGCTTCGACAGCGACCGCGGGCACCGAAAGCGGCTCCTTTCGCTGAACCAGCCGCTCTGGGGCTGCGTGCATTATGCCCAGGTGAGCGAGAGGGGGGGGGGGCGGCGGCAAAGACTCGCTCGTTAAAGAGTATTCTAGAGAAACTCTTTTAAGAGCCTCCTACGTGCACGAGATGTGAACTCTTAAGGGACCGTCTCAACTACGTAACGCTAAAGAGGGGGAGGGGATTTGAAGCAGGGTTACGCTGCGTTACATAGGGGTAGCGGGTATTCAATTAGTGTAACGTAACATTGATATTTTTTTACATTTTTTTAACATTTATTGAAATACTTCCTTTTTTGTCATACTAAAACATTAAAATAGTATGTAATTAATTTCTTTAAAAAATAATTATTTAATGTTATTAGTTGTTACAATTAATTGGAATATTTTTAATCCGTTTGGTATTGAATATGTAAGATTACGAAGAAAATATTCAAAACTTATCTGTAGTCGTTTGTAGAACAATTAAGTTGGGACAGTTCACTCTCGCCCATACGCCATACCCAACGACGGTGAGTGCATGGCTTATGATTAGAACTTTTGTCGTCTGCGCGTCCTTCCTTCACTCAAAATGTGCCACTAAACTTATTTTTAGGCGCAGCCAGCATCGACAACTAATTTCGCCTTTATTATCATAAATTTTAATACCAATAAGTGAAATGAATACGATTATTTTATTGCATTATAATTAATTTTCACTTCCTGCATTCACAAGGCGGAGAGGGGTTGTGGCAAGCGTTACGTAATTATTATGGGGGGGGTTAAACGCGCGTTGCGAGTGCGTTACAGGCGCGAGAGGGGTTATTCAAAATACACTTAATTTGCGTTAAGTAATTTATGGACGGCTCCTAAGGTAACAAATATTTTTCAGAAAATGTACTTACTCCTAGAATGGGAATCACTCGGGAAGTCGATGAGCAAATTTCTATCATTTATATCACGTCGAATATCCAGATTCTGGAAAACCGTCGTGAGAAACATTTCGTAACTTATTTAAAAAAATTAAAATCTCTATGATTATATTAGTAAACTATTCGATAATGTGTTTTCTTGGGAAATTAAACTAAAGGACAGATAATTCATTCTTATACTTTCTAGATAATAAGATATAAGTATTAGCGTTCCATAGAAAATGGTGAAGAAAGTATTTATGAGATCAAACTACGACACTCTCTGACGTCATTTATTAATGCCAGTATCATACATTGTCAAAGATTAATCGAAACTCAAAATTATCTGTTCTAAATTTGCTATTTGTCAGAAATAACTTTATTAAAGTTATTGGTAACTTTGAAGCAGTGTATATTAATTTAATTGTTCACTTCACAGGAAATAACTGTAAAGTTGAGACAAAATATGTTTCTATGTATGTTGCAGAAATTATTAGTCATCTCTGCAATAACATTCTTTATTCATTATTAAAATTGAGAATCTTTCAATCTCATTAATTTAAACAGGTATAACATAACTTATGAATGAAAGCAAGTTTGTTTCTCGGAATTACTTAGTTTGATTTTATTTGTCTTTAGGTATATGTAGTTGTTTTCCGTACTCTCATTAGGAAGAAATACGAAATGTGTCTACATCTGATCGTTTTTTCACCTGTGCGCACTGCATGCCCTCAATATTGTTGGGAAGTTATACTGCGTGCAAGATTTATACTGTTACAATGAGGTATAACCATATCTCGCACCTGAAAACAAAATTCAAGGTACTTTTAAAGCTAACAAATGTTTACACGGAACACGACACAAAATAAGCAGTAGTAAAGCCTCATATCATCAGCAACCCGAGGAAGTGTGTGAAAATCTTCAAGATGGAGGTAATAGCAGTATTTCCCGGGACTGCGGGTCGAGTTCG
>BOPP01000080.1:4682934-4698198 GCA_017312745.1 Gryllus bimaculatus
GCGCTCGCGTGTCGGCGGCGGCGCGTCGAGTGCGCGCGCGCGCGGCGGGGTGTAACGAAAACAGTAATGACAGGTCATTAGCCACTAACGGCTGCTTATCCATTTGGGCTCGTAGGCGGCGGCGGCCGCTGCGAGGGCGTCCCTTCTCAGTTGGCTGGGGGAGGCGGAGGCGGCTAAGGCTCCGGTGGGCATCGGAAGCAGAAGAAACAGTAAGGTACTTGGAGAGATTGAGAAGTTAGTGACACCAGTTATAGGGCCGATGGACAAATAGTTGAAATCTTCCACACATGGAAAAGCGGTCTATATTGCTCACTTGATGGGTAAAGAGTGGATGGACAAACGAAGGTGTCCATTTAAACGCTCGTATAATGCTGAGATAATTTAGACTTGTAATAGGAAAAGTAGTGTGATGATGAAAATGAGGTATAATACAGGTTTAGAAGGGAAATGAAATGAAAAGCTCTGAAATACTCTGTATTTTATTTGGCTAATCTCAACGTCTCCATTTTAAACATAAGAAGAACACTATAATGTTTCAAAGCAAGTGTGTTGACCCCGATGCTGAGATGCTCTTGAGAGCATTTGATGGTATCAGTAATATGATTTTTAGATTTTTTGGTACGTGTTAAGTCTGATGTTCCTTATAACCAGAACATCAACAAAAATATGATTTGTTCCGCTGTCGATGTTGTAATATAAATGTATGACAGACACAAGATGTGAGTAACCATGAAAGCGATATTAAGAAGTAAATTAACAAGTGTAAAAGTATGGGATGAAGAGTAGTTGATACGAACACCGCCAATCTCTTAAAAGCTTGTCAAGAAACAGTTTCATTTAAAAGCGGGTGTGTGGGTCTTGATTTCCTCTACTCGACCAGTGGAAAGGAACATTTTTGAATACCCAAATTTCGTGCATTGATAGTAATTCATTGTGAATATATCAAGAGATAAAGCTGCACTAAAGCGACGAGAGCGAATGCGATGTCGGGAGCGGTTTGAACGGGGTCGGAATTGCAAGAGGAAAAACTGCGTCGCAGAACGGCCACCGCCCCGCTGGAAACAAATGGCCAGAATTCACGGCATGGTCTTCAAAGTGGCGAAGATAGCCATTACAGCGCCTGCCCATCCGAAACTTACTTAGACAAATATTTCCTGGAGTACATTTAACTGTCTCCGTATATCAGGTATGCTGGGAGATAGCCACTGCCGGATAATTTACACAAACGCAAGAAATGTATATTTACAACACTTCACGTGGACCTCTACAAGAGGTATCTCTCGAGCCGCCGCATCGCCGATAACTCAGAGCGACTGGTGGGCGGGGAATGCTCGACTAATTATAAAGTGACGTCGCGATTTGTCGCGGCGTTTGAAAGGGACGCAAGCCGCGAGGGCGCATGCGCAGTGCGTTGCCGGCGCCTTCTTTTTGCGCTCGCGAGTTCGGCCGAAGGCGCCTTCGAATGCGGGGTTCCGCAAGGCTTTAATCTCTGCCGTTGGCTCGTTAATCTAATGCTGCTTGTCCTGGCAGTTCCCCGTGAATCGCGATTTGGCCCTGGGAGAGAGGTGAAACGGGATAAGTAGGGATTAGCATGGCAAGGAATCCGCAGTGGACGGCTGGGGAAATGGAACGTTTGAATGCTCAGGAATTCAATACTTTCAAGAAAGACGGCTAAGCGGACGCATCGAGGGTCAGAGTTCGTAGGCGAGTGGAAGACGAAGACGCGCAAGTGCTACTCAAAAGGATAAACGAGTGGTATGGAATAAAGAGCTTATTCTCCAATAAAAGAAATCAAAAGATTACAAACATACTACTATATTAGGCGAGGTCAAATAGATCGGGTCGATATGAGTTTGCTGAGCTGTTAGGTTTCGTTAAACGAGAGCGCAGGTTCGACAGTAAAATGAAAATGGGTGAGACTGATCATCTCCATAGTACCTGGCCCCTGCACAGCACCCTATCCTGCTGTCTGCAGATTTCCCTCAGCGCTCTGCCGGTTTTCTGGCTACAGTCGGTCACCCAAGACGAAAAATTAACGTATCACAGTCGAGAAGAAAAATTTGTGCATAATAATACTCATGTTTTCAAATAACATAATACAAACGGCGTGTAAAATATGATTGAACTCTAACCAAAATAAAAACCAATAGCCTCAGGATGCAAATAACTGATATACAATTATAATTATTTCCAGTAATCAGTATAATAATATTAATAGTTTTTTAGTACATCCCACATTGTTTTCAAGCATCCTCCCCGAATGCTCAAAATAATCTTGTAAATATTAAATCGTTTAGCGTACTAAATGCCTGAAACAAAAAAATTATTAAGAAACCGTATGTTTTAATGTTGGACTTCTTTCTTTATAATCTCTGTAGGATCTCGGATATATCTTTCATGCCTTTTCTACCTCTTCTCATCTCTGCCTCTGGTTTTGCTCTCAATCGTCTTTTATTGTTCTTATTCTTTAATGTTATCATTATTATCTTGTGTTGCCATCCCTAGTGGTGCTCATAATGTTAATAATGTTACCGTTTCGTAGAATTTTCATAGCAACATGCTCTGTCTTGTTGCATATTCTCTTGGTAATTTCGTAGCTTCTACTTTCATTCTGTACAATTTGTAATTCATTAAATACCCTACTCCGATGACAATAATTCCAGCAAGTTTTTCACTAACACTTTATCATTTACGGCATGGTCCTGTTCTTGACCATATACAGCGAAGTTTCTCCAACTGAACGTACATATGTGCGGAAGTTTCTGAGTTATAATTAAAACACGCGTGTTGATTTGCTGATAATAATCAAGACTGAAGGTTGACCACGAGCCAATCAACGCGAGGTTTGCCCGATCGTTTCGATCAATTTGCGTGCACATTCCAATTGCGACTGCAGGGATTTATTTTCTACTTGCTTACCGGTTGCCATTGAAGTGTCTCCTTCAAAAATGACTTATTCAAGGAATGTAAACCGGATATACTTGTATATTTTATTTCCGAAAATTCAAGGATCATAAATTAAATTTGCACTACCCGCAAAAAGAACACCGTGAAAGTTTATTTCAATGGATCGTCGTCTGGTAAACTTGCTTTTCTATCTTTGAATGTTCGTGTTTTTTGTTTTTTTAAGTGTATATTTATATTGATATTGAAAAAATTGTTATTTTATAAAATAACGCCCTTTTGAAATTGATTTCAAATCTACTCTAATAAATTAAACTGAATTTGAAAAACCTTGCTTTATATTTTTAGCGCCAACGTTTGTTATAAATATCGTGGATTCCACAATCTTTTGTAATCTGTAATGTTTTGTAATCAGTATAATTTTTCACGGGACGTTTCGAGGCTGACAGTTTCCATTATTTTCTTTTAGCTATTCACTTACCTATAAAAATAATATTAACTTTAAATAAGTTCTTCACGTTTTATGGAACTCTTTGGAGTGACCAATTCAAAGGAACCACCTAAGTAACACGTGGTCAAGTAATCAAACACTCTAATTTATTGAAAGAAAAACTCGTTATTGATGTGAGTAGATATTGTTGCAGTAATTATGTTGGTACAAAAATGCAATATTTCATTTAAAATTCCAGTAGTGACGGGCTGAAATACAGACAGTTTTGACCACATTGATACGTAATTTGTTGTTGAAATTTCCGGACACATTAGAAATTTATGCTCTTAAAACACTGTTCTCTGCAAGTGGAATATCCCCTAGCCTCAGAATTATTCTAGTTAGACTTACAATGCTGCCCGAGGGGGACGTTTTCTCCAAAAGAATCTCTGGAGAGGACACTTTAGGTATGCATAAAATGACCCAAAACGAATTAATGGGATTCTTTATAGGCACTAGACTACTGGTTAGCGCCTCCAAGACCATTTTTATAATTTGGCCATAAACATCATCATGTCTTTTGAGGAGGTCAATGCTCGCTCTGCGTTGACCAGCACCCTGGGCATTCACTTTTTCATGGAACAGCGAAGAGGCTTCGCCTTAGCTGTCCTGCTAAAGAATGAGTACAGAAATGTCCAAATATTTAAATCGATTTATCTCTTCAAAGAAAACTCTCATTCATTAGCTCGAGATACAATATACGAGCAATTTGTTTTATAGAATTATATTAATATAATATTTCCCATTTGATGTATTAATACGTATTCTTTTCTTTCTATTCAAAATAATTAAAATTCACCAGAACAAAACGAATGTTCATAAAATTTAAATCTGAGTACAATGCTCATGCACATTGTAATTTATAAGTAAAACAAATTAATAAACACAACGCTATGGACGGTTTCTTTGTATACAAAATATTTCTTTAACGCTATTATCCAGGTAGAGCTCACGCCGAGTCTCTGAGAACCAGATCAGTTAATTTGTTACTTCACTAGAAAGCTGCGCGATAGAGATCTGCTGTCTCATATGCCTTCCTAGATTATCTCTAGTTATATTATTGTTTTATAAGCGATGACATTTTCCTAACGGGTTTTGCGGGATAAATATTTTGCGGCTGAGTTCTAAAGTCTCGCTGCGAGCATTGGTGTAACAAAATGAGGTCATAGTTGCTGGTGAGTATTTGCTGTTAAATCGAGGTTTAGATGTATCAATTGATGTAATCAGTTTATCACATCCTGGGCTCAGGTAAAGAATCGGGGAAAGATAGTGATGACAAGAATATGAAGGAGAAGACGAAAAAAAATCAATATTTTTACTCTTAAGTGTAAGAAATTTTGTTCGAATTTGTTTCCCAAGAGCACGTCTCGATCGTTGTTAAGGCATACCTGCACCGGAATATATGTCCATAAAACATTATTATAATGTCGTTGTTTATACTTTTTGCAATAGTTTAAGACGTGTTTCTATTGAAAATTGATAGCAGAAAGAACTTGAGATTTAAACATTTTATCGCAAACCTTTAAAGGAAAAAAGGCACTTCGCACAACACATTCTCTTTTAGCGATATGCCTCCTTTGCTTTCAGTCACCACTGTGTCTATTCAATCCCCCAATCGTTGGCAATGTTGCACCATGATATGGAAATGTTTTGTCACAGAAAAGCTTATACTGCGAATAATACCGTATCTTCTTTTTATCTCGAATAAATGCGTAAAGGCTTTAAAATACTCTTTTAATAAAAATTCCACCGACTGAGAAATATAATCCTGAAGAGAGACGACAGAGCTCCTTGCTCCAGTGGTAGAGGATTCTAACATGCACATACGGGCGGATGCGTTCACGTACGCGCATTTTCGGGACCTCTGTGAACGTACTTCGGTACACATGGTGGTGGATCCCGCGAAGGCAGTGTGACTAAACGACTATAACTAATAAGGGAGGAATTAAATTCGATTTCTTCGTGGAACGTGGCAACAATCGCAAATGTAACAAAATTTTACCCGGTGGCGCCCTTCAGGGTTTCCTTTACATCGCTCCAGGGCGCCACGGTTAGAACGTATTCCTAAAACTAAACTTTGAAATTATTAGAACCTAAAAATAGTATTCAAAATTTGAATTTCAAATTCTAGAAATGGAATTGTGTGCGATTCGTGAAGTAAAATGAATGCTAAGCAATTGGATGCTATGAGAGCTAGAATTTGTATATTATTTCATATTTATTTGTTCATTTATTATATTCGAGCTTTTATTATACGTTTAAAAGTTAAGAAGAATAATTTAGAAATAATTTAAAACCTATTGTATATTGCGACCTTTCATTGAGTTTAATGTGAAAACGAATAGGTGATTTCGTTTTGCTATATAAATATGTGGGAATGAAGAATAATGCATGTAAAAACCGAGAAATTTTGAAGAATATAAAAATATATTTAATTATTACATTTTTCAATACATTTTCACTCTCTTGCTAGCGCTATCAACTATTCTAATTGGCAAAATGTTTATCCCATTCGAATTAGCGGTCATTGTTGCTTGTTGTAACCGATTGTAACTCCGCACTGACAACTGAAGGCGATAATGATGGCTGCCTTTCGTTCGCGTTAATTCAAACTAATAATTTTATTTACTGCTAAAATATGCATCGTGCATTGTTGGTACAACTATGTACAACTTAAATATATTGAATTCACTGGCAGAAAGCTGTTTTTGTTTAAACATGTTAATTAAAAATGTATGTTTTTTTAAGCTTTGTTTGCTTAAGAATTTTTCACATGGTATTTGAAGAGTTAGGCAGAAATTTTAATGTTATAATATTACGTAGCCGTTAACACTATTGCGAGAATGTAATGCAGTTGTAGCAGCACTAGTGAATAATCAGTGTTAACAAGAGAGGTGTTAACCCTCATAACTCATTCATTATACTTTGCGAGGACAACAAACTCATCTGTAAACTGTCAATAGTTTCCGAACTTACAACTAAATCATCAGGATATAGCAATTCGAGAATTTTCAGTTGATGCCTCGAAGGCACTAATGTCTCCGCTTCCTCTACTACAGGAAATTGAAGAAAACTTGATTGAAAAGTAATGTCTCCACGCTTGTAACGTTTTTCTGTACATTAGCACCAATCGAATTTGCGATTGAGAAGAGCTATCTTAAACTTCTAATACGTTCTCCCTTCAGGAGACAATGTCCCTTTGAGTCCGCAAAGAAAAATAAACAATGTTTTCCAAAGAACAGAAATAAATAAAGAAAACAGAGAGGCCTTAGTCCGGCAAACAAATCCCTCTTCCCATTTCCATTAAAATATTCTAACCTCGCCATGTTCCGCTTGTTTTCAAGTTGAGTTTTCCACTAATTAGGCGGTCTCTACCGCTGAAACAAGAGAAGCGATCCTAGCGTTACGAGAAGATTCTTGAGATGCTCGAAAGCGGGAATGGAAATGTAGGGTAAATGATGAGACGTTTCTCATCTCAATAACGATGCAGTTGCTTGACAGGGAGTTGGCTACTTTCCGCAAACACTTCCTTCCCTTAATTGCTGAATGAAGTTTTCAAGATATCCTCAAGAAACAGAAATAATTTTAAGTGTTTTAGTGCAATTTATCTTCTTTAAACAAATTTGTTTTTTGTGTTTTTTGGTATTTATTCTATTGTGAATATTACAAAAGCCGCAAATACGTGTGTACTTTTCCATGCTTACGGAAACTAAGAATTCTTGATTGAAGATATTAAAAAAATCAAATTATTTTATTTTCTCAGCTGTTGATTATGATGCAAACTGCACATAACGCAAACTCATTACATATTGATTTTACAAACCCATCAGTGGCGTATCTCAGGTATCGTAAAAATGAAACACGCCATGGGTGTCACTCACAGTCAGTATTTATATTATAGTCGCTAAAACAAGTAACAAAAAACTCTAATTTGAAGTATTCTGACAAGGGCGCAAACCCTATGCTTGCCATGAGCGCCTAGATACGCCACTGATACCCATATCAAATACACGAAACTTATAGCTCTACACGTATTTCAAACCTCGTTATAGGTAATCCACATATATTTATGACACTACCTACGCATGAAGTCACAAAAACTTTAACACCAAGAGGCGCGTGCGCTCGCGTACATACTGGCGTTCAATAGGTTTCCTCCTTGCTTTTCTACCCTGCCGTTTCAAATATACTTCAAGAATCTAAAATAAAAATACAACCACAATAAATTATATTAATATCTTATTCCAAAGTATATTTTCTTGTACAGATTATCTAGTTATTATATTAAGAATAATTACATGCGATATGTGCAAAGCGATCTCACAATTAGAGAGAGGCTGACAAGTTCGTTGGCAAGACGCACCGCCTGGAAGGAAACTGTTAAGGCCTGATGGCGCGATAGGCGCCTAGGGGCTGTGGCGATTATGGGCGTCGAAGGCCGTGACAAATCGCCGACGCCGACGCCGACACCTGCGCGCCACGCGATTTCGAGGGCGATAACGCCGACGCCGCAATAATAACCCTCGGCCGCCCAGCCGACGCAGCCCTAAACGCCTTAAAGGAGCCCATACGTGCTCGGGAGGCCTGATAGTTTTACTTTAAAGAAGCTCTGGAAAACGTTTGGGAGCGGGAGGTCATCAAAGTCTCTTCACAAGTTTCAATGGTTAATGTCTTTTGGGTATTTTAATTCATCCAGTTTTCTTTTTTCTTATTTTTGCATTGTTAACTTCCTGAAGGTGCTTCCATAAAAGGCATGTGAAACATTGAAAACAAATTGTAATGACGGTTCACCGAATAGCAGTGTCTTCATTGATTAATTTAAGTATCTTTGGAAATTACTAAAAACAGACAATTTTACCACCTGATTTTGCGCCTCATGAACAAGCCTGTTAGCAACCAGAGTCGCCGCCGATCTTACCTAATCTTGCTCAATCAGCTCAGCGATCATCTAATTATACCGCCCTCAGGTCCCGTTGCGCGCCTTCGGTCGGGACAGGGTGGCTTTTGTCTGGCTGATAAGCATCCTTTTTGAGGACCCTACTCGGAGGAGGGTTATGCGCTCACTCCTACGGATAAGGCAACCATGAAAATGTATCCTAATAATTAAAAGCCGGTGAAATGTTGTATCCAATGGCATCTGGAAACAGGCTCGTTAGGGTAAAACTGACAAGTATCCCGAACGCATGTGGTCCGCATGAAGACTGGCTTTGGAACATTTGTAGTTCAATAAGATACTGTTGCATTTTCTGTTATTACTTGTCTTTATACATACGTATCTACGGTGTCATACGTAATATATGGAAAGTTATGTAATACTGCGCGAAAAAACGGCAGATTTTTCATTTTCAGAAAATTTCATTTCCGGGCCCTGATAACGAAAAAGTGGATAAATTCAATTGCTAAATTAAAAAAAAAATCTCAAAACCGGCTCCAAATTCCTTTCTTTAAACTTTTGGTAATGTTAGTGCTAAATGTACTCTGCGAGATGACATAAACGTCATATAGCTCTTTTGTTTTTTCAAAAATTACAAATGTGTAATATTTTGAGGCGATATGTTCACATTATAATATTTATGAGAACATGTGCTTTAAATTATGTCGCATAACGTTTCTCGAAAACTCAATCATTTTCTGTAAAATCTAGCTCAAAATTTTGCAATTTCAGAAACTGATCCAAATTTTGTTTAAACGTTTCGAAGGGTTAGTGATAATTGCACAGCTTAATATGACGCAAAGTTCATTTTGGGTTATTTTTTGTTTTTTCTATAATTATATAAATAATTATTTTGGAAGACCTCTCACGCCGTCAATATGCACATTTCCACCAATTTGTAAACACCATTGTATTTGTATAATAACGCAAGCTAAATGATCTATAATAAAGTTTTTCAAAAACTACAAAATTTTCTGTGAAAAAGAGCTTCAAATTTCGAATTTACAGTAGGGCTTAAACATCATTTCTATAAAAACGGCTTCAAATTTTTCAAAGAAAATTGCCATTTATGACAATGTTTTACTATTCTTTAATATCCTTAAAATAACATTTCCGTTAGGAAAATATTTCCATTAAAAAACGAAAAATGAAGAATAATTAAAAAAATTGTTTTTGTCCGCCGATAGATGACAGCTGGTTAGAGTATGAGGCAAGTCCAAATAGCTTGCCGAGGCCTAAGGAAATAGAAACTAAAGAAGGGAAAGTCTGTGCAATTTGTAGCCTCACTAGTTTACTTTCTCGTATACGTAGTATCGATGTTGAAGTTTTGACGAAAATACTCGTTTCAGGATGAGTTGTCGTCACTATATTGCTCAAAAACATGTATATTTCCACAATCAGTTTAATTTGTTGAATGTTTACATTTGGACCTCTCAAATTGAAGGTTAATAACTGGGTGTGAAAATTACTTATTGTAGAACTTTAATTCTGGCCTGTATAAAATAAGCCTGTATGCACCAACGCATCACTGAAAGTCTCTTTATGACAATTTGGGAAAATTTAAAAAATTGAGAAAAAAATATTACGGATGGTTGCTAACACTTTTTTAACCAAATTGAATGGTACATCACTCGGTACTCCAGCAAGTATTCTTCATTTAATAAATTTCTGATTTAAAAGTAAAAATAACTTCGTGGTGATAACCAACTTTGTGTGTAAAGGCCCTAAACTCTGTGTGCGCATTTACGGGAACGAATAAAACGAGTGAATTCGCGTTTTATGAAATGGGAGCTCGCGTAAAAGCTTCCCCGAGCCCAAAAGCTGGCCTTGGAGGCTTCATTTTCACATTATTCTCAATGGCACAAAATGCATTTTATATTGCAGTTCGCACGTGCGTATTATCACAATTAGTGTTTTTGGGGAGTCAATGTACAAAATGTTTGCACATGTATACTTGTATTAATAATTCAAAATATTCGTCATAGTAATTGGCTACTAAATAAGGTGATGGGTGGTAACAACAGAGTATTCATTACATGTTGTTCCTTTTACAGAAAATGTATGGAGACATAACCGAATGAATGGCAAATTGCGGAGATATAGAAAATGAAAATGGTAAGTAGGTTTAGTATTATTTTGTTTTAATTTTTAAAATTTCAAAAAATGCGTAATACTGCACCAGAGGCAATTAAGATGGTTCGTTCACCCGCAAATGCGTGCATTCACTCTATTAAAAAAACTTTGTCGATATTAATTTCGCAGGCCAGACACGTCGTCCCGTGCGACTAGCGCGATATAATGAGTGGGCGGACCAAGATCAAATAAACTATCCACGGGTTTTTCTCCAGACGTAGATTGCCAAACACTCTTGCTTAAGTGCCCACTGAGTGATATTTTTAAATCACGCAATGCCATTTCCCATCAGTAAAGGCAATTGCCGAGTCTTTACAAACGCGCGCATCTCGACGCCGATTTTTTGCCTCTTAGCTCTAATTTAGTGCCCTTCTAAACAAACGTTAATATATGAAAGCTTTCTAATAAGAAAGGCAAGCATCTTTATGACATATTTAATAAAAACTTTTTTGTAAAGTGTTTTTTTCTACAGGACTCTGAATGTTTTTTCTTTAAGTGATTCCAAATTTCTAATTCAGTCGTTGAACATTTTTTGCTGGTCCTGGTAGCCTTGAGATGTTCATAATGACTTAGTTTCTTAGAAATTTTAATCTAGAATATTATTTTGCAGTGTTTTATTTATTACGCTCTTAAATTTTTTAGCAGCCAATCTGCTCTAGTTAGAAATTTTAAACTTCCCCTCTTGAAAAATGGAACATCTTACGCTTTACAGGATCCTTGTAAATGGCTGCCCCAGCGTGCCCTCCTTGTCAGCTGTCAATTTGAGAAACAATATCGAATATTTACTATTTGCAACGTCCTAATTAATTTTAATCCAAATACCACGATCTCGTAACTTTGTACTCAAGATCTTTAAATTAGAAAACATGATCCCTGATGTTCTAACGCAGAATTAATGCGTGGGAACCAAGCTCCAAGTACGAAGCAGAGTAGAAGTTATTCCTTATTTCGCAAGGAATTCATCATTTCTGTACGTTTCTTTTTCGGCTCGTGTGACCAGTAATCCGCTAATCCTGTTCGATCTCTAATTTGGGGCCCTAAGCCAATTGAATTAACCTGCCGGGCGCCCTGTTCGCAGGGCACCGGGCGCGAGAGGGTGTAGGGCCAGCTAATTGGGGCGAGCACCCGCCGGAGTTACGAGCGACGCGCGTTCCGACATCCGTCCGCCCCTCCGCTCACCTTCGCCCCCGCCCCGCCCCCCCTTCCCTCTTCCCTCGCTTCACCAGCCGAGCACCTGGCAGAAGCCATCCAATTTAGGAGCAGTCCTCGGCCGTGGGACCGAAGGGAAAGGATGACCAATCCTCCTGTTGGGTATTTCGGAGTTCGATCCCAGTGTGGGAGTCGGTGCAGTGCCGTAAGTGGAAAAATGAAATGACGCACGTGAGTTGGATTTTGGAATTCGGCCAATTTAATTTTTCCCCGCCGGCTTCTATAATTGTTTTCATGGGTATTTAGGTAATTGCTGGATTAGATACGGTAGGTGTCCATGACATTAAAAATAGCAACCAGCATGGAATATGTAAGGTGAACATGATCTGCAAAAAAACCTCATCCTCTCGAGACAATTCAAAAAAACAATGTTTATGCATATCGTAAAACAAACATTCCGATTATAATGTGGTATGATGACTATATTCAAGGTCTATTTAAGGATTCCATTTTTCTTAATTCTTAATTTTTTGAAATACATTTTATATGTAGAAGAAATATCGAATATTCTCCCACGAGAAAATTGATGACACAAATATATTGACTTCCATTTTTGACTTAAATAATTAATAAACACATTATTTTTAGTTATTCTTACAGTATTATGCAAAATATATGTTGTAAAAGTTTACTCTAGATACCGTGCAAAATCAATTCTTCAAAAACCTTTTGGAAACGACTTAACCTATCCACAATATTATTCAAAGTTTTATAAAACATGCAACTGTATAGTTGTTACCTTACATGTTTCTATTTATTTAATATTATTTATGCCCCGATCACTGGGCGGAGCCTGAGATGTTGGTGCCATTGCAAAAAACACATTGGCAATGAGTTATCTCGTCTTTTGCTAAACTGTTCTCTATTCGTTTGACGCAGAATCTATTTTTACTTACAGTGGAATGCATTTTACACAAAAGAGTTAGTATTGTGTCACATAAATTCCTCATTTCCTTATTAACATTTCAAACTCAACCCTGAGTAAACAACGATCCAACTTGTACCCGGTGCTCATAAATTCTTTCTCCTGTGGAGTAGCATGCACTCGTTATGCGAGTTATTGCTGCGTACCCCGCTGGCTGGAATGGATGGGTCCGTCTACAGCACAATGTCTCACGTTTCTACCTCACATTAAAGCGAAGGTCTTTCGGTAATACATTGTTGCCAGAAACATATGTTGGAATTGTTACCATAACTACTGTGAAGTGACCCAGTATTATGAACGCTTTCAAGTAGACCCCTTCCATAAATTCGCACTTTGACCTTGTATTCATAAGTTCATACTAACATTTTCCCGGGTATTCTATTTCATAAGAGGTTTGAAGTCATGGCTAGCAACCAACGCACAGTTGGCAATGCCATATTGTAGATTACGAGAGATGCAGAAATGAAGGATATTTACTAGAGAGAAGTTACGTAGAAATGAGATCTAAAATAAACCCTTGGAATAAAACATACTGAAATTGTTTGATAAAATGTTACATCATAAATTATTTGATGACAAAACATGCTCAAAGGAACAAAAAACGAACGTTTATGAAGTACACTGTGTCAAACCGGATCCTGTACTTAAGTTATTTGATAATAAAATTGAGTGATGAGTCTGTTAAATCGGAGTGTAGAAAAATCAGATAAGTCAACATCCACCCACGAAACCGTGCATTAATCATGACTACCAAAAAACACTACTCTTTCCATTCTTACTAGTAAAGCAACGCCAAAATCATTCGCTTGTATCGCTGTTCGCCGAAATGCCTAGTCGTACACGTAGGCTTCGAGTCCATTACTTCTAGGCTGTCCGGGTGACGCCGCGTCGTTGGCAGGTTGGCCGACGTTTCGCCTGTCATGTCGCAGGCTTCTTGTCACTACCCTGAAGAAGCCTGCGACATGACAGGCGAAACGTCGACCTACCTGCCAACGACACGGCGTCACCCGGACAGCCTAGATGAAATGCCTCGTCAGCGAAGGGCCCGGAGATCCGGTTGGTTAATAGCTCGTAAAGCAAGCGGAGTCGTTCCAGCCTCTCAGGGAACACGGGGCGTCGCGACGCGTCGTGGGGCGTCGTCGGTCGGTCGGCCGCCGGCAGCGGGCCGCAGCGTCGCGACGACCTGCGATGCGAGCGCCCGATAAAGCGGGTCGTCATCGCTTCAAAGACGCCGAACGGTCGCTCTGGGGACAATGGAGTAATATCTTACCGTCCGAAACTAGGCCCCGCTGGCATACATTCGCCTCAAAATGCGGGGCCCGCGCGCGAATTATCGCCGGCCGCGCTCCTTGTCGCTGTCCGTCGGGGGCAGGAGTGTCGAACACGCTGTTTCCGAGGCGACTTCTGCGAGTTTTTGCCCCGAGAAGTGGGAGGACAGAACAGAGGAAAGTGCATATTTGTGGTGGTGGAAAAATGAGATAGTATAATAGCATTTTACAAGGAGTGCAACTTTATTAAGAAAACCTTAAGACTTGTTTTTTTTTCTTTTATATTCGTTACAAGACAAAAAGACACGTTACAATTCTTCTCTGTTGGAAAACAAATTTCTTATTTACAATTCAATACCTGGCACGTGTTTTGAGACAAGTTTATTTCACGGAGATAAGTTTTGGCAACAAGATTCTCGTTTCAATCTCAAGACAGTTAATAATACATAAATACATACATTTGCTTTAATAGAATACGTATAACATTTCGAAAATTGTATTTGATCTAAATATCGCATTATTCTAACACGTTAAAATTGTTTGCACCACTCATCGCTTAAATGATTTACATAATTTCTACATGTCCGAAAACTGGGGAGGGTTGCATTATAAATGCAGTTCAATGAGAAGAAATTAACTACGTTCAGAATTTTTTCACATTTGTACTAATAAATCTTTCTTTCTTTCGATTATATATATATCTATCCTGTACCTCAAAGCAGTCCATCAATACTGCATATTTTCTCTCAAAGACATAACCCCTGTTCCCAGCTACTACTTGCATGTTACATCACAGCTCACCTGAGATGTAAATTTCAGCTCCCGGATTCTTGTCGACTGATCATCTCCACTGCCACCGCTCCAGTTACCCTAGTCGGCAATTCCGCCGCTACCGCCCGCGCCACTGCGTCCCTGCTCCAGCGCGACGACGGCATCGTCTCCCTCGTCCAAACTGCCACAATCCCGACACCACCGTCACCATCGTCATCTCTACTAATACCGGCGTCATCATTACCATCATCCCCACCGTCACCAGCATTGCCATCCCTGTGTAACCGTCACCATCTTCACCGACATCATCGCCATCTTCCTCACCACCACCACCACCAGCACTACCGACATCGCCGCCATCGTCATCATCTTCCCGGCCACCTCCATCTCTACCGACATCGTCACATTCTAGACCGCAACCACTACAGCCAACCCACCGCAACCGTCAACATCTCCACGGACTTCGTCGCCATCATCACCATCTTCACCACCATCACCATCACCGCCTCTACTGACATCACCGCCATCGTCATCATCTTTCCCACCGCCTCCATCTCTACCTCCGACTTCGTCACACTCTAGACCGCAACCATTATCGCCAACCCGCCACCACCGTCAACATCTCCACGGA
>BOPP01000080.1:4711152-4734243 GCA_017312745.1 Gryllus bimaculatus
GAAAGCGCTCGCACACCATCAAGGCTGTGCGGGGAGCTCCCACCGGTACCGCGATTGGCCTCGGCGGCCTAATACACTACTTTGCGGCGTATACTTATTTAGCGTCCATGCTAACGCGGCGTACGCGTGGGAGAACGGATCACAGGCCCATGGACGCACTGTGTGAGCACAGCCGTCTCCGGACCAGCCGGTCGCTCGTCGCCTGAATGCAGACCCCCACGTTGGGACCGTCGCGGAAGGCAACCCGCCGCACGAACGGGGTGCCTTCGGTGCAGAGTTACTAGGCGCAGGGCGTCACGCGATGGTAGTAGCTAGTTCTTTGAATCGGGCAGCGGAGCCCGTCTACCGTTGGGGGCCGAGTCGAGAGCGCACCGTAGCCGGCGGCAGTAGCGTAGGCAGGACGGGTACATAGCTGCGAATAGACGAAGGGCCTGGGCGGGGCACGTGGCTTCGCGGGCGTCCAGGGTTTTCCCACAGCGATGAGATAGGATGAGAAACTTGAGTAAAGTAATGATCGAGAGTTCTAGAGAATAAGGCTTCGGACGTTATATTGCTCGAGTACCATGTTTCTTGTGGGTAGTGTGGACTAGAGAGATCTGAGTGCTCAGTCTGTGGAAGCGCCAGTGGGGACAGGCGATATTTAGTGTGTGCGTAGGATGAATTTGTTTTTGTGATGCTCTAAGAAACAGAAATAGAAGTCTATAGATAGACTTGTGATTTCTTACATCGAGAGTGATTTTTATACCTATGTAAATGTCCAAGTTGTATAACTAAATTGTATTTATGACTTTGTGATAGAGTACCTGCAAGATATTTTTTCTTAATAGGGAGATAGATATTTTATATCCGCTATAATGTGACGTAATAAGAGAGCTAATTTAAGTGGTTGTCTCTCTCGACAAGTCTTCTTGGTTCAGAATTGATAATTTTCTTTACAATCACACACGTTGAGGATAGTGCTCTGAAGTGTTGTACTATTTAAGATCATCTCTCAACAGTATATATTTTGTTCTGAAGCTGTATAGTTCATAGGGTATGCTATAGCGTTAAGTATATCTCTAATAATTTTCAGCACTTAAATAAAGTACGTCAGTAGTTAGATAAATTTTAATTGTTTATGTCGCTCTAACAATTTCTTCAATGAGGATCTTGTCTAATTTATTCTGGCAAGAGTATAAGTTGGCTGTGATGCAGAGGTGGTGTGGTGACTGTTGGGCGTAATATCTTCGAATTAGGTCAGGGTGATTCTTACAATTCATTGATCAAGGTGGTGTGTGAGCCATGTAAAGATAGTCGTCGATGAATATGAGTATGTATATTATATCTCATAGTGTTAATCTATAATTTTGGTTTGTCCTATCAAAGACTTACCGCTGTGGTTGTTACATGTGCTGTGATAGACTGTTGGTTATGTCGTCTCTTAAGTAGATCTTTATACCGTTTGGAAGGGCTGCTAGGGTCCATACAATTGTGTGTTAGAATAAGTCTTCGGGACTGCGCGGCACTTGTGATTGAGGTTAGTAATTATACTCGATAAGCACGGGCTTTCAGCAGAAGGTTTAGGATTGGGACCGATATTAGCATGGTAAAGCATAGCGGCAAATTGTTAGTCTCGTGATCGGTTGCAGCCTTTGTGTGATCTTCCTCCCTTTTAGAGTGAGCTATGTCGCACGATGAGGTTTAAAACAGGATATCAGGACCCAGAGAAAGTATTAGGACTCAATCGGTTGGAACGTATAGCGGTGGTTGCTTGGGATGTAGTTTTTTGTTAGTGCAGACTCACTCTGATGCAGCTGTCATGAGACATGGGACTTAATATCAGTGAAAGACATAGCTATGTTGGACTTCTCTCACATAAACTCGAGGTAGTTTGAGGATATCTAGGGCGATATTCTGAGGTGCTACTCTCGTTGATTAGTATGTGGGATTCAATGACGTTACGGATATGACACAGACGAAGAACGCAGAAAGTTGTCGGTAATAGATGATGTGATATTACTTGTTTCAGAAACTGGTTTGGATAAGAGCAATAATCTCTTATAGATTATAGAATCTTCAGGATTTGTTATTCACTCTTGTTCAGCTGCCCACTGGAAATAACATAACAGTATTCTATTAGTTGCCATCGGAATAATTCTGATTAAACTCAAATATCTCGCAATATTCTTTGTGTAGTGTTAGTTGTTAAAGTTATATAATTTCTAGGTACACTATGAGTTTGGGATCGCTCGTTGTTATCACTATGGATATACTATTTATTTACAAAATCATTGGAGTTTATGCGTAGGCACGGGCAAAATTAGTTAAGCTTCTTTACAACTCGCGATTTAGTATGTGTTTGATTGTATGCGAATTTATTCTATAATCCATAAGAATTGAAGACGACTCTTACAATGTGGTTGAAAAATAATATATGAATAAATACAATTGAGTAAGTTGGTTTCGTATTGTTTAAAATATAAAGACAAAGAATGAGTGATATTAATATAACGTTTTCAGGTGGAATGTTTAGGAAAAAACAAAATTTGGTTCGTAGTTAAGGTTTGCAGTATTATTGGGCAAATACTTTATTAATTTTTGAGGTAAATCTACTTTTGCTTAATCATTCGAATTAAAGTTTTCAATGTTTCCGCGCATATAATAATATAATCGAAATATAAGCTTTGTTTTTTCAGATATGTGAGAATTTAATATACTGTTAATATTTTGCTTGGACGCTTGGGTGATTGTGAAAATTGAACGTTGCTCTGGTTGCCTTTTGGGGAGCAATTTTAGAACGATTCACAAGAAACAAACAGCTGCTTTAGGTGTTCTCCATATAATTGCGAAGAAAGCTTTCAAACGTAATTATTAGAGATTCCAAGATTGTTCGAAATTATGCCTGAATCAACAATGTTTGGGCTAACATACTCGCTTCCCCCAAACCGTTTCACCTCGAACGACGGTTTCTCAGAGAAGGCATTCCATAGCGGACCACTTCCTCACCGGTGAGCCACGCTGAACTCAAAGCCAAGAGAATTCTCACGGAGAAAGAAACTGTTGCATGCTGCAGCCTGAATCTAAGAATTTCTGGTTGAGAAGATATAAAGATTCATTGAGATACACGTAGCAAAAAATGCAGAGTTCTTTACCTGTGACTCAGAGGTAGAGATTTAGTTATGTTCTTCTTACGGTAATTTAAAAGAGATCAGAATAAAACCTGTTTAGGGGTGTCATCTATTGATGCATACTGTGGTGCATTGTTATATAACTGAAAAGGATGCTTTTCACTTTCAATATCACAAATTAAATGCTAGGGAGAAACGACCGGACATTGCTCTCATTTTAAAAGGTATGCTGAATAAACTGACAAAAATATGATAATTTTAAGTTATTATGTCATGTAACATATTACGTATGTATGTAATACTATATACTTAACTCTTATTGGTTACTTTTCAAAAAATCGAAAATATTTAATATTTTTCTTTGGGGTAAGTTCTGTTCATTTTCATGCTTGTAGAGTTATGAAATTTCTCAGGCATGACATCACGCATTACGCATATATTGCACTATGAAATTTTATGATATAGTATCAAGATTTTAAGGAAATATTAAATAATAATATTAGCCACGACTACAGGATAATAAATTAACAATATACAGAACTGAATTTAGGAAAACATTACAAATCTTTAAAGTACTATAGTATAACTATGTGTACGAAAAGTCATGTAATTTTGCAAATTTTTCAGTTTATGTATCCATCAATTGCGCTTCAGAAGTTTTTTTAGAGAAAGTTTTGCAATAACAATTTGAAAATAACGTACATGATCTTAATATGATCGCATAAATCTTGGTTTCAGCTCCAAATTACTCCTTCCCAACATAAAAGTCAGACACATCGCTGAGCCTATACCAATTGTTCCCTGATGATTAACAAACTGCATTTTCTCCATTGTATATTACACGTACTCAATTTTAGTAAACAATACTTCACACATAATTATATTCTTAATGGTATTCTGAATTTTAACTTTCTGTATAAGGGTATGTACCTGTAGTAGGATTTTGACATTCTTCATAGAATATTTAGTTCCAACGGAATTATTCAGTTGGATAAAATATTCACAAATATACATGCTGAATTATTTTGTAAAACACAAGACGGGTGAATAACACAAAAATTGAAATAATAGAAGACAATGGCCAAAAAGACGCAAATCCAGAGTCGTAACAGAACGTAATTGAAAGAGAATCACTTCGTTCATTACATATTGCTAATTATATTCTCAAATATCAGACGAAGTCTTGCACGAACAAGAGCAGTTTCTTGTCCATTTCCACATCACTGGAATCAATTTGATGCGACCATTCTCAACGAGTCCTCGTAGTACGTACATATAGATTCCAATAAATAATTGAAAAGGACATTTATAATTGTATTACGGAGGAAGGAATCGTATTTCAAGAAATAAGGAACAACTGATCACAGCTCAATTGACATGCCTAAGAGAAAATAAATAGAAGAAAATTGTATGAACGCGAAAATTGTTGAACGCATGTAAATTTGTATCGCTCTAAAATCAAGAATATCAAGATCAAGATCAAGAATATATCAAGAATATGAAAATAATGATCAAATATTGATTTATCTCAGGTTATTCGGTCCCAATTTTATTTTACATTTTTCGTAAAAATAATATTTCTACATGATTACAAGAACATCTTTAAAGTATGTGTAATGATTAGTATTAGTCTTCAAGTGATTTAATGTGTTGATGTATACACACATTTTTAATATAGTTGTGTAGTATGTGGAAAGTTGCATTAAATAATTCGTAGGTAGAACTTTGGCATATCAAACTGAACTCGATCACACCATTAAGTCAAATTGGTCAAATAAGCATAACGTGTCATTCCTTTATATAACTTTAGCAGTATGCAATTTTGTAGAATACCAAATGCCTTCTAGGAGACTTAGAATATTTGAACACCTTGAAATTATAGTATTTAAACTTTAAATTGTAGTAAAATTAAAAATTGTATCGTCGATAAGGAGAAATGAATAGGTATTTTTCTGAAGCTTCATTTTTACCAATAGTAATCAATAGTAGCCGAGATCAATGAGTATATGCTCGTGTGTTGTGGCATGATGGAATTTAACGTTAAACGTCTTCCGTGATTCTTGTAATCCCCAACATCTGCTGGGACGTGAGGTATTGCGCCCGAGTACGCGTTTCACCAAGTCGGTGGGTTGGAACCCTACGTAAGACAAGAGTGCGTCAATCATGTAGTGCATCCTCAGTACATCATGTGACACTTGTGAACCTGCTCGCTTCCCTAAATCGTTGCTGTTTTCCAGTAATCTGTGTAAGTGTCAGAATACCTGGTGTGTGGATCACAACGAGCTTACGCGGTCAACGAGATCTACGCTCAATCCTTTTTTCCCATCTCTAGAATGGTGTAAGCGACGATAGATTCACAAGCTACGCTGACGGGGAAAGAATATACTATGTTTGACACGGGCTTAGGAGCGACGTCGGTGCGATGGTGTAGGCAGACCGGTGAATGAACTGGTAGGTGCGCGTTGAGTGAAGGCTCAGCCAATGGTAGAACGGAGGAGGTTTACATCGAAAGTTGAAAATGACGAAAATAGGAATACATTACATAATAGGTACTATTCAAACAGGTACTATTTTTTAACACTTTAAAAGTGCTATTTACTTCAATACCCACAATATGCATAAGTATGGAAACCTTGCCAATGTGGTACCTACTCGAAGATCATTGTAGAAATTGTAACACATTTTCATACGAGCTCCAACCTGCCCTCCATTCGTCACTCCTACATTTTATAGTCCGTGCGATTGCCGCAGACAATATGGGAGAGCAGAACTATTATATCAGTGTTGGGCACGACATATCTCTGACGTTGGACGCCCACCCGGTCCGTGAACACAGCCCGTTGCGCAATTGGCGGCGAGCAGGCCCCGGGGCCGATTTGGATTGGCCGCGCGGCGCGCCATCCCCCGGGGCCAACCGGCGCTGTCCCTGGCGATGAATGGGCCCACTGCCCTATTAGCGGCCGGCGCGCCGTGCCCTATGCCTTCAGCGGCTGTCGGGCCTGAAGTATTTACGGCGCTGGGAGCGAATTGAATATTGCACTTTCACCGCGCAGCTGAACGTGGCCTGGTTATTAGGCCGGGCGCAGCGCAGCGCTGCCGGGCGCCGGTGGGGCGTGGTGGCCCGGCGCTGGGGGGCGACAGGGGTCAAAGCGAAGTCCCAGAAAATCAATATATTGTTTTTGAAGGCCCGTTTAGTTCTTTCCATTAATCCTATAGGAAATTACGGAGATCGGCAAAATTTTGGTGTATCTTCGTTGGGAAAGATCATCTATTCAAATACAGGAAATTAAACTGTACCAAAGGCATTGAATCTCAACTTCCGCACCATGATGTAAAATTGTAAATATATACGCACTTTCAAAATTATGTTTGTAATGTACTGTGTAATTTCTGAATCATAATAGAACTCAATTAATAAATCCAGAAGACAGATACAAAAAGCACAAGAATACTTATCTGGGAAATGAATGTTGTTGTTTTTTCGACTTATCATGCAATCATCATTTTGTAAGCAATATTCTTCTTCTACCCAGTTCCAGTTGTATCTTGATTTGCTAAAATCACATTTGTGGGTTCAAATCCAGCTGGAGACGTGTGTTCATACAGTGGAAAATATCAGGATAGTAAGACATAGTTTTATCATGTAGAATGGCCCAGAGGTGAATAATCCTAGCGTAAATAAATACTCCAACTATTCTCATTCTGATCATTTCCCAAATTTATCCAGCCAGTGAACCACAATAGCAATGGATGGATACAATTGAGATCGTCTATAGCGGTCCATGGCGTCAAGAATGGCAGTTTAAAATGCTGGTGATGGCGTTGGACTCCAACGTGGATTCACCTTAAAAATAAACATTATATAAATACAAATGAGGGGTGGGTAATTGATTCCTGAACTTTATCCCACAAAAACTTCTCGTACATTAACGCTTGTGAGAATGTGTGAAACATATTTCTGTTTATATTAGAAATAGTCATTTCGCTCCAAATAAATTCAACTGTATCTTAACTAGCTCCGTTTTCTTATGTATTAAAATCGTAATAATATATTTTGTTCGTTAAAATTGTTAATTTAAATTGTGTAAACATAATTCTAATAATCGCACGACCAAAACGCGATATAACAATGTACACCAATTTTTCTGTACATCCTAGAACATTAATCGTCATCTTTGAAGCTTAAAAATCTCAGTGAATGACTACAAATACAAGATGAAGCTATCTTTTTCTTCCCTCCCGACAGAGTCGTAACTCATGCCTTAAACCTCTGACATCAAAATAGGGTGCAAATACACACTAACTGTTGCTTCTTTGTAAACATATATTATTATCTCGAATTGAAATTATTCGTGCTTCGTTAGTCTTTCTGCCCTCCTTCGAGAATATTTCTAAATGTGAAACTTACTTGCCTCGAAATTCTGCGAATATTTTAATATTATTGCGCTAGTTGTGTCTACATCTCTGTTGATTATAGTGGAAGATCTCTGAGTTTTTTCTTGGCTTAAATTTCCTTTGTTGTCTTCATACTAATAGCAACTGAAACATGAATAAGTCAACTTGAAAAATATTATAGGAACTTAATGGGGGTGTTAAAGTGATCGAGAAAACCAAGATAGGAAAGCGAGAACAAAATGCAGTGCGTGCACTGGTTTTGTTCGCAAAAGAATTTCATACTAAAATTGTGGGGGAGTAATGTATTGAGCAAGTCCTTTTCTGAAAATACAAGAGGAGTGATCACCGTAAAGGTTTCATATTTTGTTTTTATTTCACTCTTAAGTTATATAAAATTGTGTGATTTTGTGTGAAAATATTTACTTTAGTGCATAAGAAATAGTTCAAAGAATTAAAATACAAATTTTGATATTATAATGAATATGATTATTATAAAATATTTCACAAGAAGTAACTCCTACACTTTTTTAACTACTAAATTATGTCAATAAACAATGTATAATCATCTCTGTTTTCAAATTTGAGATGTGAAATTTCCCCGTTATTAATATACACATTTAAAAAAAGGAGGTAATACGATAGTTGCGAACTATTACGTATTCGTTTAATTCAAGGAATTAAGGTTGAATAGCGTTTTGTTTTTGTTGCCATCTAAAATCATTAAAGTTCGTGAAAACAGTTTCTCATTCCTTGCTCCTCAAACTTACATTTCTGCGTATTATAACATCGAAGCCCACACAAACTCATAACACATTTATAAAATGAACCACAAATACCGAATGCGCTCAAATGCCGTTCAATTTATTTGTGAACATAAATACATTTTTTACTAAGAAAGATTTTAAGGGTGTATTACTTGACAAATAGCAAAATTTAATATTTTTGCTAGATAAAAATGAGCTCTAGTTTTTTATTATGTCTTTATTTTTCGTTTTCCCGTCTCTATCTTCTAAAATTTTAGAATTTATACCACGTTTATTTAAAATTCACATGATCTCCCTTTATCTGAAGCGATCAAAACCTTTACATTTAGAAAGAAGACGGCTTTCTCTACTTTTGAATGCTACAAATGCCAGCGAGGTATGTGAAGGTCAGCTTGATATAAAGAATGGTGACACAAAAAGACCTCTTTCCGTGACGTTTCCACTGCGAAAGGCAGATAAAAGTCGGGGAGAGTCCAAGTTCCGCGAGCTTTTGGGCGGATCGACTTTCATTTTCGTCGGTACGAGCATTCAGTAGCACACAAAGATGCCAGTGGGAACTTTGATTGCCTCCAAGAAAAATGTTAAGAAAATCCAAGATTAATATCTCAGGAGTTTCTGCCTATCTCGGAATGGAAACGGAACTAACCACTGTCATTGATCAAATCAGTATTTCTGAAAAAAGTATAAATCACTCTTTCTTTTACTCCTACATCTAAGAAATCTACCTTGAATGAATTATGAGAATATACAATTTCAAATATGGCAATAATAACAGCAAAAATTATATTAGGAAATTTAAATTTCACGTTTATAATGCTCATCTTTAAGAAATTGCTTGAATTTAATTACGGAATGAGTTTTTTTTTGTTATTTAAGGTCTTATCAATATCTAGGACATTAGCAACCACTATTGCATTTAACGGTATGGTAACTGTGTAGATGACATGATATGGTGATGTGGGGGTGAAAGGACGAACCCAAATACACCTACGCCCGAGACGGGACTTAAACCGGCGATCCTTCGGTCCGAGATCGCTACGTCACTACTGCCTTAACGATCTCTGCCTTCCGGTTCGGCAAAATCAGTTCTTTTGCGAGTTTTATTTCGCCTGACGGTATCATGACTCCCATTATACATTTCAAAGTTCTTCTAAGTTCTTATGTTAGTGTACGCATCAATACCACCCGTGCGTTACCGGATTCAGAACACTCGTCAACATTTTCCCTGTATTCAACTCTTCTCCTTTTCAACATGTGCGGTACCACATCAATAAAACTTAGGAATGCACGGTTACTCCCATAGACAGAAATTAAATCTTCTTAAGTTGATATTTTGAATTTAAATGAACATTTATTAAAGGATAAAATGATATCCCTTTCTATCTTTGTTGTTATACTAAATGAATAAAAATATGTCATTAAGATAAACTACAAGAACGTTGTTCAGAACTTCTTATATCTCAAATTCAGGAAGCTCGACAGCATTATATTATGTTTCGTCCTTTTTTTAATCGTAATATATTAAAATGTAGACTTTTCAGTTTCAGTTAGTACCTTGTTCATTTATACGTCATTATTAAGTACCAAAGAGACGGCTTGATTTTCTTTCCAGAGCACAGCGGAAAGCGAAAGTTTTATGTAGTCTCGAAACAAACAAATGCTACATTTTATGCATGTAATGCGCTTGTCTTCAGGAATAAAAGTGTTTTTTTTTTTATCTTGACGTAGGGAACTCGCGCACATTCGGGTTATAAATCGACGTTGAGTGAGTTGCCTCTCGTACACAGTCGTCGTCTTCTTCAGAAGACGCATCAGTTCTCCATGTTAGAGGCATCTCAAGCCGTTTTTTGGCTCTCAGGTGAATGGGCGCTGATAGTTATCACTAGAAACGTCTACAGAATCGACCGAGATTTCTGAGATGTGGAGGTCGAATCGTAAGTTCATTGCCTTCTTTCGTAGAAATTCGAATGAGCTTGTCTGAATGTTTCGCAATACTTTGTGTTGCATTGGGCAAAATACACGAATTTGTTGTCGTTACAATTAGAGTAGCTGCCAATTAACATTTGTAAATGCAATTGTCATCAACAGTTTTTTGGATTAAAATGTTAAAATAGAAAGAATGATATGATGATTATACAATCATCAATTGAGTTGTTATCAATCGTACTGAAAGGAAACATGTTTATCCTGTGATGCTAGGCTCCTAGAAGTCTAATAAACATTGACATAATATTTCCTTAAGATGTCCTTCGGTTATTTATAGTCCATATAATGGCCGTGGCTTTTAAATACGTCTGATCCTAAAATTGTTTCTTCATTACACGACAGATATTTCTCATTTATTCATTTTATCATTTATTATTTGTAATACATTATCATTTCCATTACTTCGATTATTGTTTCTGATCCATGCGTAGATAATAAATACAAATTAAACACGACCACTTTAACTACATCAGTTTACCTCCCAAGTTAAGATTAAATTTTGTTTATCTTGTTACAGAATTTACTAAACATCATGTATTTTATATTCACAATTTGAAATGTACCTATTTTATCTTCAGAATATAAGTGCTTATTATGTGTTAAATATGTAAAAAATCTACCCAGTTTTGGTTAATATTGTCGCGTTTATCAATCTAGTAACTACCTTGTAATACCGTTGACCTTTAAGATAAAATTTACAAGGAAGTGTTGAATCTGTGCAGTATATCCTCTGACAATTTGACAAATGATTTGATAATCTTCAAATCATGGGCGTGTGCATATACTCGAGATAACATCTTAAATTGAACTAGAATCTGTGAATAATGCTGTTTGATTGCTTGGGTGTTGTTTTGATAAGCACACACCTCCAACAAAACCAGAACCAGTTCTGCGACTATACATCAGTCACACTGTATCGCTGCACCGGGAAACGTGATACCTACCCACAACCGTAAAATTGTAACACACCTTCTTCGTGGTTCTGTATAAAACAAACCTCTTTGATAAACATTGCTTTCGGTGTAAAAGGACAGAGCCAGACATCAAGGAAACGTGATAATTTTTTCCTCAAAGAACAAATAAACATAGTGTCAGTTCTTATTCGCTTTTGAACTTACTTGAACTCCCGCGGCTCACTACAGTTGAGGAACATAAATAATATTGTGAATTTTTTGCTATTAAACCAACGAATTTAATATTCTAATGTTTACATTCTATCCGTGAAGAAAAATTCTTAAGTGCCCTTAAGCGGCAAAAAGTCTGCACAACCAGATCTCTCATGTAAATATAGAGCTTACCAAGGATATAATACGAATGCAGTTTTAATTTTTATACTGTACCTTTTATATATACCTTTTCCGTATTCCATAAAAACACTTCGATTGTGCTAGTGTCAGGTATCAACAAGTTTGAAATCCGTCTATAGAGTTAAGGGATTACTTTGGTAGGGATTTCATAAGACCAATAAGAGAAACGAATATTTGAAAAATATTTTTCATCACAACGAGCTCATATGTTAGTCTTGTTTGTATATAAGCTTCTACTATTGAATACACAAATAACTCTCGCCTATTGCCTCGATTTATAAACTTAACGCCTGCTATTTGCTGTTTATCGGCCTTATAACTTTGCAAACAATGTTAATTCAAAATGTTGTGTAAAAAAAAAAGTCGGTGCTCCTGTCAAGTGGAGGTGTCAGTGAGCACGTGCTCCATTCGCTCATGCATTATCCCGCCCTTGGCATTAACAGAAGAGCTCCTAAGCGCGAAATCGGTACAGTGCACGCGGCGGCGCCTTATTGCCGGCGTGTCGTTCCCGTTTCGTCGCCCCTGAGTGACTGGCCGTCCGCGCCGACGAGCGGAACCGATTCGGGGCGTGCGCCCCGCGGAGAACTATCTGTGCGCCGCCGCCGCTGCTGGTCGCCACAAAAAGAGCAGCACGGGCGCCCACGGCCTGCTGCTGCCTGCCTTCGCGGCTGACGCCCTTCGCGGCCACTGCGCCCCGGGAGCCGCCGCTGTTTACGTAGAGGAAGGCGTGGGATGATTGTATGATTCATGCGTTTTAGGGGGGGTAATTAATAATTCTCTGTAATGAAAAGATGAATGATACTGTTTCGTGGTTAGGGTGCAGAGGTGTTTTGTAGATTATTTTTTAAAAACATTGCTTCCGCATGAAATATTTCACTGCCTCTCGCGTGGGTGCTATCGCAATTCAATTTTTTTTTACTTTAATTTTTTTTTTGCAATTTGATATTCTCTTTTACTTTTTCCATTTTGATATAGCTTTCGCCTTTGTCTTTCCGTTACATGTTGTCTTTCGCCTGTGACGTAATACGACTAACTCCTTTTGTGTGCGTTTAGAATCAATTTTTTTTTTAGCTTTGTAAGATCTGACAAGGCTTTGTGTTTGAAAAGATTTAAGATGAAATAGTAGAGTAACTTCTTTTTACTCAAGTGTCAACATTCTAATCACTAATTAACGTTTTTTTACCTTCCTAAACTATTTTGTATTTGAGATAATTTTTAATAGCGTGGCTTTGCATGTCAAAACGTAAACTTAATTCTAACTCTAATACGAAGCAAACGTGGATAAGGCACAGGTTACGTAAGAGATGCATTGAATGACAAAGTTAAGGGAACATGGAGTCCAGTGAGTGAGGGAAGTATATAACGAAGTTGTATTGTTAATAATATGCGAAAGATTAATGAGATTTACCTAAAAAATATGTAAGTTTTTCTCTTGGCATTTCCAAAATTTTGTTTTTCATAAAGGGTCGGACCTTGCTAATTTTTTTAACTTCAAAATATGTCGTGTGCTTCTTGAGTTTAGGTCAATATAAGAAAACAACGTTTTACATTGCCGACATGAATTACCGATTTGTATTGCCAAAAAGAATTACTAAAGAAACGTTATAAATCAAAAACGTCAGCAACAGAGCGTGCAAACAAATTGAGAGACGTAACACCAATTATGCGAATATTATCCACAAATGTCGTTTGTTGTTTTTTGTTATGTAAACAATCAATTGTCAAGTTGTTATAATTTCATTGTTGTAACATTATTGGAGAAAAGACCCTTATTCAAAATGCATTCGCATTGTATCATAACGATAACACATGCAAACAGATCTCAGTGCACATCACTTGCAGAATGCTAGACACACAGTTGAATCTAAATACTCATTACATGGGATATTGCCATATGAAGCAAAATAAACCATAAAATGGAAAAATTTATGTAATTGATAATCATACATGTCAGTCTTTTCAAATGTCAACATTTATTTTCTTTGCATGTAAATAGTCACTGAACATACTCATGTATACGATTATCTTTCTATTAGTGTAACCCAAACGGAGGCCGACTAAATGGCCAAAACGTCGGCAATGTAAAGAATAACTTTTCTTGTATTGACCTAAACTCAAGAACTACACGACATGTAACTGACGTGTCAGGACTCACGTAATGTTTTAAAATTAAATGGCATTTGAAAAACAACTAAAGTGTACTATAGTGTGTAATAGGATTGTTTTTCACTCATTTGTTAACTGCGTTAACTGAAGTCTTATTTTATGATTATGATTTGAAAAACGGATTTGTTCCAGTAACATGTGAGATGTTGGTTTCTTACTTTCTCTAAATGCAGTTAATGAAAGCATCAATTGAATTTTAAAAAAGTGATGCTCTAGTAGTCGTGATAATGGATAAATAAAATGTTCACAATATTTAAAACCTTGCGTCTTAAACTTTTTGTTGGTAAATTGTCATTAATCGACAAACATTATAATTTTGAGGACATTGAAGTCCATTTTGGGTGTCCAAATTAAGGAAGTAAATTTCTTCAAAGGACCAGACAATTGGAATTATAATACATGGCCATGTGTGTTCAAGTTTCAGAATCCTTACTCTCTCTCTCTCTCTCTCTCGTCTATCAACATATTTTAGTAATGCAAAAAACTTATAATAACGCATGAATATTGTTGAAATCATTTGGTAAGACAAAATTTTCACTTTCAGTAGACACTCTTTGTATCAAGGATCGTGATACACATTTGATGTGATGGTTCTATCGCCAATACATCTCCGCACTGCTTTCGCAAGTACGGAAATAAGATCTGTAAAAAAGAAAAAAAGAAAAAAAAGAAAAAAAGAAAAAAGGAAAAAAGGAAAAAAAGAAAAAAGAAAAAAAGAAAAAAGAAAAAAAGAAAAAAAGAAAAAAGATAATAAAAAAGGGCGCGGACTATATTGGCGTTTTGAACGTAGCGTTCTGCTTTTGCGGTTTCCCGTCCGCGGAGGACTTCCGGCAGCCCGTAGGCGCTCCGTGTCCGGCGGGGGCGCCGCGACCTCGGGGTCGACCCGCTTTCGTCGTCGCGCTGCGCTGCCCGGCGGACCAAGCGGCGGATCACTTTCGGCCGGGGGCATCATAAATTACCCACTGCAAATTCCTTATAAAACGTAATGAGAAATCGCGCCCCGACCTTCGGATTCCTGAGGCGGAGGGCCCAAGGCCTCCGCCCAAAGTCACATCCGCACCGGGCAGGTGGCCAGACGCGGGCGGCGGCGGGACGTGGGCGACAGCGGCGCCGCCATGCCGCTTTTTGAAACAAATGACGTCGGTGATGCAAGACTAACATTTCCTGGTTCTTGAAAGAATTATTAATCCTGATCGGACGATGATGAAAAGAGAAAGCGAAGTTCTAAGTGTTTCGAACATTGAAAATACCTTCGATGTTTATTGGAAATAATTACATAATATACACATCTAAAAGACGAAAATTGATGCTTTAGCGACGCTAGATGCACATAATTTATTTATTGTTTAAAAAGTGAATTGCTTGGGATGACTTACATTTATTTGAACTGCAATTGAACGACTTGACCGACTATATTAAAAATTATTGTAGCTGAATTTTCAAGCAGGTTTTCACATTATTTTTAATAAATAATTTTCATAAATTAATGCTACAAAAGTTTTATGTCTATCTAAAAATTTAGAACAGTTCATTCCTTAGCGCAAATATAGCAGAAGAGCATGAAGAGAGTGTTCACATTTTACATATTTACAAAAAGAAATTATTCAAATTATATTTAAACTTTTCCTTTCTAGTCACAATATTGTAGTAAAGAATCATTTTTTTTCTTTTTTAATGACATAGTATTCGCCCATCGTGGAATATTAACTGTTTCTACATATCTGAAACCTCTCGCACAACAGTCGCGATTGCGAGTGGAGACTATGGGGGCTTTAACATGTGTTCTTCTCTACTTCTTTCCTTCACTGTACTCTATTGTTCGTAAACACACTCGTGCCATTTCTTAATAGGATTTTGTTTGAGATATGATGTAGGTTTCATTGTGAATCAGTCGGTTAAATCATGCCTTGGTTTGAATTATTAAAAGGAATATAACACTTGCTGTTGTTTTCAAGATGAAGAAATACATCAGAGTTGCAAATGTTTTAGTGCGTTTGGTGAAATTAAAACCCTCAAAATTATTAAATTAAGATTTATCTAGGGTTCGAGTTTTATATTGTGTTACTGGACTTTCAGCCGTTAATGATAATCTTTCATCCCTTTCTTATTCATTCAAGAAATTATAATTTTTATCAAAATGCATTTTCATTAACCTTCTTATTGCACTATTTACATGTTTTTTACGTTTTTCATTTACAAAAATATAAATGGAGTTGCAATAACGACTATTCCCTAGGCCCTTCAAAATTCAAACTCCAAAGTATGTGTTTAGTAACTATTTTGCACGATTATCGCTCTATGCTCTTCTATTATTTTTGTACAATTTATTTCTGTGTCATACACTATATTAATGAGTGACGAGCTATCTTAATGGTTTTAGTGATGGACTATTCGTTCTTTTAATATAATCGCAAAAACAAATGTTTTTAAAATAGTTAAAAAAGACATCAAATTACAACAAAGAAAAATTGAGGTCGAAAAAATTCATAAGAGAGACGTTACAGTAAAAAGAACTCCTATGACAAATCTTGCGGAAACATATTCTGGTTGTTAAACACGCGAAAACATTTCACAACTTCATCAGTCCCAGACACCAAATCAGGCGCGCACGGGCGGCTTAACGACGGGTACGAGTGTTTCGTGCGTCGTGCCGATTCTTTCTGTGGCACGGTACACGTCCATTCGTCCATAAATAACGGCGGCGGTACCGCATTCGGTTATTTACGCGCGTTCAATTGCGTGTGAACTATGCCGTCGCGTGGGGACTGCGTCTTTGACGCATTGCCGCCAGCCTCCTCCGCACACAGCCCCCTCTGTTATTTGTCGTTCGCACTGCTCCAAAATGTGTCAAATAAACACGCAAAAAATAAATAAATATACAAATGATAAAAATGTTCTCTTTTTTGCCGTTAACCTTCTGCAAAATAAATACGGAATTGGACCTCAAGCAGCTTAGCGCTGCACCTTGATTTTTCCATGTATTTGAAAACTGAGGAGCAGTAAATCTTTCGACCCTCAAGATGAGCCTAGGGACAGGCCAAGAGGAAGAAGTGAGAAGGTGAGGAGGGAGAGCATGAGACTGGACGAGAGACTCGGGAACGACATTTGTAATGAAACAACGAAATTCTCTTATTCTGATGATTCATATAAATGTATTTTACATATTATATTCTGTTTCTTTGCAAACATTACAAATTAATAGAATTATTCGTTTTCAAAATACAGATTTAGAATTTATGCAATTCAGACGATAGACCGTGTAAGAAATTAGTTACCACAATGGTAGAGGAAGCGGCTTTCCATCTATTTTTTTTGTGTGTTTATGTCTTTATCATCGTAAAACGTTCTTGTCATCAGTGACTATACCTGAGTCATTTTGCTCATTTTCGCAATATTAGTCCCTATAACCTGCACATTTGTTAGGCAACTCCAATTGTCGATGTGTATTCTTTTACATTTGTTGAGCTATCGACCTGAGATCGTCCACTTAATTCACTTGCTCGTAGGACCTTCACTTTGAACCAGCTATATATCTCTCTTTAGGGAGATCCTTCACTTGATATTCTAGCTCAATATACTCCAACTGATTGACAAGCTCGATATCCTCTACTTCATTTGCTTGCGTGTGTATCCTTCTCTTAATCTAGTTGTGAGCAGATCTTGTGAACCCTCAGTTGATTGACTATTTTGGAAACCTTCATTTGAACTTGCTTTGATCCTCTACACCTTCGATGTTTCTTAAGATCTTATACTTCGACTTTCGAAAGATCATCCACTTTATAGACTTCCACTTCATCGATTCACGCGATGATCCTTAATTTATTCAACTAGCTTAAGATCTTCCCCTTGATCTGTTTCTTAAGACATGCACTTGATAGGCATATATTTGATATTATCAGGAGAATGGTCCTGGAGTTATTTATAGAGAGTCAGTTCTGTTTTTATTGTAGCATTTAACCAGCAGACGGAGCAGACTGAACAGAACTGACTGCCTATAAATAAATACTGAACCATTCTCCTGATAATATACGGTTAGTCTAGGGTACCAGCATATACTAGATGCTTAAGATCTTCGACCTGATCGACTTACTTGAGATCCTACACGTTTTCGATTTGCACGAGATACGTTTTGGAGCGACTTGATCAAAATCTACTTCACATGATCAAATTTCGCTGAAACCAAACCTTGCTAGACAGGCTTGACATCTCTGATATGTCCATAAATTCTATAATTTATCGCCTTGCTGGATGTCCTCTATTTAATGTATTTTTGTTCAACTAGCGATCTTTTTATTTGTAGAAATGATGCTTTTTAGGTATATGCCTGTAGTTTACCGCGAGGAACCCTGGTAAAGTCCTTCAGGTAGCAGTTAATGGGGTGGAGAAAAACAGAAAAGAAAAGCTCGACCTCCTTTAAAAAGTATCTAATTAATATGGTAAAAATATGCCATTTTGTAACCATTAGTTTTGGTTTCTTTTTCATTCATGAGTTTTGCAACGATCCGTCCGCTTCTTGCTTCACTCGGTTCTGGATTTCTTAGTAAACCCCATTCGGCTTACCGCCCATCTGTGCAATGCATGCGACAATTTCAAGTGCGGGTTTCTTGATGAAATGAAGAAATGATGTTCGGAAAATGATGAAGCGAGTGTTAGAGAAAAACGTTGGATCCGTGAGGAAACAGCTACGACCCGCTTTGTCTACCACAAATGTCACTTGGACCGTCCGGGAATTGAACCCTGGTAGCCACGAAGGAAGGCGAGCGGTCTGCAGCCCACACCACTGGTAATTCCCTTCCCCTTTCCTTTGTTTGGGCCCACTGGGCGGCGACCCGTGGGCGATTTACAGCGCATTTCACTTGCCCAGTTCATTTGCGGGGGACTACGGCGGCGTGCGATATCCGCGGCATTGACAGAATTTATGTGATGAGGTGCAGTTGAGAGCGAAATTTGTGAGTTAGTGCGTAGGGTGTGCTGGGTTTCTACACGTGTAGGTGTAATTATAATGCGACTCTAATGATAGTGGAAAGGTGTCAGGTTCGACTTTATTTGTCAAGCGAAAATATTTCAGATCTTGTTTTCTGTTGTAGGCAAAAGTTCTGTTTATATTTGTTTGCCAAGCTTTCATGAAAGGATATCTTTGAGGCACATTTTTTGTAGCGAAACATTCATTTCCCCATATTTAAAGAGTTTTACCTTCTCGCGTTCTATATTCCTACGTAGATAAACTATTGTAATGACGCAGCGAAAAGAGGTGATTTCGTCAGAAAAACTGGTATTCTGGAGCTCTGGTATCGAAAAAGTGTATTAATGCTGTAAATGTAATAAATTACTTCTTCTACATACGAAATTTCGTTTTCTATATAGAAAAATTGGAAAATGTGTTTGGTCTGTCCGGCCGTGATCAACACTAGCGCCTAAATCGTTCACACGATTTTTTCCAAATTCATATTCGCAGATTCTTCAGGTCGAACTTATAATCCTGCCAATTAGAAACGGATATTATGATTTTTGACGTTTCAAATTTACTTTTTTTTCTTAAGGAAAGTAAAGCTCGCTTATAAAAATAGCGATGTTCCTATTTTCATTTAACGGCTCGAATTATTTAAAATTACATACGTTACAAATAATGCGAAAAAGTAGTAGGTCGTATTTTGGCATCGCTAATTCTGTTTTGAAACATTGTAGACAAATGATAATCGGGCACCAATAATAATTGTATTTCTAAAATCGGTTTTGACAAAATAAATGAAATTTTGCAACATTTAGAAATTTTTTTAATGTTTAAGTTACTTGAATTGGAGTATTCTATTAAAAACGGGAATATGAATATTATTTCCATAAATACCACTTAATAGTAAATTAAATCACTTAATACACTGGTCTACGTCATTTTTGCAGACTTTAAGGTAACAGCTGATCATTGAGTTAATTTGAGGGTTCTGAATCCAGAAATCATATCCGTTTTCCACCACCAAGTCCGATTTTCTCTCAAATGATAATTTCATATATTTACACTGTTGCAAGAACCTGTGTTAATTATTGTTGCTTTCGATTGATCATTCAACAATAATTTGCACGAATCCAACATCGTGTCAAAACCAGATAGTGACGACGACTGTAACAAACAGCTGTAATGTTCTAGTTCAAACTTTGTTGACAACATATCAGGGGATGGGGGTAAACATGAGTGCCAAGTTGTATTTTCTACACAACCACTTAAAAGTATTTCCCTTAAATCTTGGTGCGGTTAGTAAAGACCAGGGTAAACGCTTCCACCAAGATATAAAAACAATCGAAGGTGTATGGTATGATAATCGAAGGTATATCAAAGTATATGGAACACAAATATGATAGCAGATTACTGTTAGTGCTTGCAGCATGACATTCCGAATTCCAGCTATTCCAGAAAATGAAAGAAACGAAAGTTCTTTCATCATTATTACGCTTAGTGTTGTATGTTTTGCAATTTATTTATAAGTCCAGACTAAAAAATCACTATAAAATCTATTTATAAACCATTATTTTCCTTTCTTGTATAAAGAAATGGAAGTACTACTTATTAGGATCCTGCTATAATACATAAAAATGGTACATTTTTAACTGTGTTTTGTGAAAAATGACGTGATGAACAATTTCTGACAGCATATTTGTAATGGGTAACCTCAAATTATATAAAAGCAGTTCATACACCTGAGTCAGCAGAGAAAAAGAACTCCAAATTAGACCAGTGTTATTATTTGCGTATCGGCCATTTCTGACCATGCTACACAATTAACGTAACTGTGGGAATCAGCTTTTCAGCTGTATTTCCGTGGTAAGACAAGGTTGTTATCCCTTGAATTGTGACTAACGAGATAATAGCTCTCGGTGCCTCGGGGCCGGCACTTTATTATTATTATTATTATTATTATTATTATTATTATTATTATTATTATTATTATTGTTGTTGTTGTTGTTGTTGTTGTTGTTAAATCAATTAAGATCGAAAATTGGTATTAGGATAAATTAATACTGAACTTACGAATATAGCAAAATACATTTCAATATTTTGAAATTTGTAATTTGAATATCTTCCCTCTGACTCGATACTTATAGAATTAAATAGTGAGTCGATTATATTATTATCTGGTAGTATTTTTTCTTGCGGAAATAGTATGTACTGTTGTGACTCAGTCATAAACACGTTAAATTTCTATGACTTGTAATATCGAAATACGTTTACATAATAGTGGAATACGGAAAGAACGAAAATCAGTGAAAGAAACTTGCATAAAAAATATTATCTTAAATGGAATTGATACTGTTGAAAGTCTTTATTTTTCATACTGCTCAGTTGACGTGTGCTGTAAGTTATAGAAAATTATATTTTATTATGACTCTCTTTTGAGCATTAAACATGTTACAAATATATCACAAAACGTTTCTCCTAACATAAAGCAGTAGTTTTTATAGAATATATTTGTTCTTTTGGTTCATCAGTCATACATACTTGTTATTCATTCATTCATTCGTTCGGCCATCCAATACATTTTTGGGTTGACCCAAGCTATAGATATGTAGTTGTGGAAGATGTATGAATGAATTCATTCTTATTCATAGGCTTTTGGAACAATGGCATTTGCATATTTTTAAAGCTGGAATCGGTTGTTTATACCTACCATTTGAAATGTTTATGCTATAGGGAGAGTTGCGATAATATTATGAATAATAATGTCCCCAGAACGACATTGCTACTAAAATCTTAACTCATCTTTGAGTTGAAATATAAGTAGTAAACTGTATACTATAAAATATAAAATATCTTGAACATATATACGTGACACTCCAAATAGCAGCCATATCAACGATTCGCCGTTATTTGCGAGTGTAAGGTGGCTGAAATACCCCTATATATGCTGCATTACCGATGCAAATCCTAGATTACACGACCAGGCGTAATTATTCGCATTATACATTTATCTGGAATCTGCAGTTTACTGGAAAGTGTAGTTCCTAGATAAACAAACCAATACATGCGTAACAGTGCGAAATCGAACAGAGAATTTGTTTCAAAGGAAATAATTGTGTGAGTGCGGTTGCTTAAAATATAACATTATTTCAATATGAATAACAAATAAATGTGTATGTGTAACAAATAGATATAATCTTTAGGATTTCAAACAGAAACATTATAAATTTCAAAACGTTTGCATAGAAAACAGACTATTATTTTTTTCCATAATTTTGATATTAATTTCCACCCAGATGATATAATTCCTTTAATCATTTCTTTATGCGCAACCACAATTAATTTGTGCCTTTAAAATTAAAAAAAAAATCATAGTAGAGCCTACTCAGCTGAGTTATTGCCCTTCTCCAGAAACACCAGGATCCATTTCATATCGTTCTATACTACCTATACTCCTCCAAATTCATTTTAATTTTGTTAAAAATAATTTACTCGCACGCTCGTCTACACTCTTCGATGCTCAGTCCAGATCGTCCTAACATCATCATTCTCCCAAAAAATGTTATACGTTACTGTCAACTATTTCTCTGTTCAACCACATTTAATTCCAAAAAGGAAAAAAAACAGTCCAAGAAAGTTCATTACAATTTTACTTACTAATTTAATTAATTTATTAAACAACCTCTCCCTATATTCAAGAAACTTCTCACATTCTTTTCATTTTAAAATTGACAATTCTCTGTTCCCCCAAAAAATTTATTTCTTGCACAAACACTACTTACCGTACAAATAATAAACACAATGTTCTGTCACCCATTTGTTATCTTAACACGTCAATAATTTGTACCATGAAAAATTACAGTTGATTTATTTAATACATTATATACAATAAAAATATACAAATATTCGCGTATGTAATATTTTGGTGGTATCCCAAAAACTCTATGATTTTCCGAATGCTGAAATGTCAGTTCTTTCTGTGGATAGTGGTGAATTATGTCTAAATATGTATAAAAAGAATGAAAACTTTTGACACCTATGCACATGTAGTGGGTGCAATGGTCTCGGAAGTAATATTAGGAATAAGCGCTCTTGCAATTTTTAGAAGTCGCTCTTGCAATATTAGAACAATCTTGGTGTTTAAAAGTATTTTTTCAGGTGATTGCTATAGGAGCTCTAATGCGTACATTTGTTTATACCAGATGGCTACCTTGCGATTCAAAAAAAAATTCCATTTTCCCTGCTATTTATGTACTGCATCTCATTCATTATTTTATCTACTAATCAAATGCTCAATATTCTGAGCGAGCTGCAGTTCAGCCATCCCATGTCTTTCGACGACTTATATTGAGCTTGCACACGCAAAGTTTGAACAAGTCTTGAGTATAAGCTATGAGTAATATTTACGAGTTGCGAAT
>BOPP01000080.1:4735740-4746586 GCA_017312745.1 Gryllus bimaculatus
TGGGCCCACTGGGCGGCGACCCGTGGGCGATTTACAGCGCATTTCACTTGCCCAGTTCATTTGCGGGCTGGCGTCTATGGCCGAGTGCGATATCCGCAGCTCCACCCTGCATAACTCGGCCACGGGTGCGACTCGTTGACAGAATTTATGTAATGAGGTGCAGTTGAGAGCGAATTTTGTGAGTTAGTACGTAGGGTGTGCTGGGTTTCTACACGTGTAGGTGTAATTATAATGCGACTCTAATGATAGTGGAAAGGTGTCAGGTTCGACTTTATTTGTCAAGCGAAAATATTTCAGATCATGTTTTCTGTTGTGGGCAAAAGTTCTGTTTATATTTGTTTGCCAAACTTTCATGAAAGAATATCTTTGAGGCACATTTTTTGTAGAGAAACATTCATTTACCCATATTAAAAGAGTTTTACCTTCTCTCATTCTACGTTCCTACGTAGATAAACTATTGTAATGATGCAGCGGAAAGAGATGATTTCGTCAGAAAAACTGATATTCTGGAGCTCTGGTATCGAAAAAGTGTATTAATCCTGTAAATGTAATAAATTACTACTTCTATAGAAAAAATTTCGGGTTCCACATACGAAAATTGGAAAATATGTTTAGTGTGTTCGGCCATGATCAACACTGGCCCGTAAAATGTTCACGTGATTTTTTTCAAATTGATATTCTCAAATTCTTCTGGTCGAAAAATCCTGCCCGTTTGAAACCGATATTATGATTTTTGACATTGCAAATTTGATTTTTTTCTTGAGGAGAGTAAAGCTCGCTTATAAAATAGCGTTGTTTCTATTTTCGTTTAACGGTTGGAATTTTTTTTAAATTACGTACGTTACAAATAATGCAAAAAAGTAGTATGTCGTATTTTTGCATCGCTTATTTTGTTTTGAGACAAATGATAATTGAGCACCAATAATAATTGTATTTATAAAATGGGATTTGACAAAATAAATGAAATTTTGCTACATTTAGAAATATTTTTAATGTTTAACTTACTCGAATTTGATTATTCTATTAAAAATGGGAATATGAATATTATTTCCATAAAAACCACTTAATAATAAAATAAATCACTTAATACACTGTTCTACATAATTTTTGCAGACTTTAAGCTGATCTTTGATTATTTTGACAGCTGATCTTTGTTAATTTGAGGGTTCTGAATCCATAAATCATATGTTTTCCACTATCACATCACATTTTCTCTCAAATTACCATTTCATATATTTCCACTGTTGCAAGTGCCTGTATTAATTATTGTTGCTTTCGATCGATCATTCAGCAATAATTTGCACGTATCCAACATCCTGTCAAAACCAGATAGTGACGACGATTTCTATAACAGACAGCTGTAATGTTCCAATTCAAACTTTGTTGACAACTTATCAAAGAATGGGGTAAACATGAGTGTCTAGTTGCATTTTCTACACAACCACAAAAGTATTTCCCTATAATCTTCGTGCGGTAAGTAAAGACCAGGGTAAGCGCTTCCACCAAGATATAAAAACAATCGAAGGTGTATGGTATGATAATCGAAGGTTTATCAATGTATATAGAACATAAATATGATAGCAGATTACTGTTGGTGCTTGCAGCATGACATTCCGAATTCCAGCCATTTCAGAAAATCAAAGAAGCTAAATTCTTTCATCATTGTTAAGCTTACTGTTTTACCTTTGTATGTTTTGCAATTTATTTATAAGTCCAAACTAAAAATATCACTATAAAATCTATTTATAAACCATTATTTTCGTTTATTGCATGAAGAAATGGAAGTACTACTTAGTAGGATCCTGCTACAATACATAAAAATGGTACATTTTTAACTGTGTGTTGTGAAAAATGACGTGATGAACAATTTCTGACAGCATATTTGTAATCAGTGACCTCAAATTACATAAAAGCAGTTCATACATCTGAGTCAACAGAAAAAAAGAACCCCAGTGTAGACCAGTGTTATTATTTGCGTATTGGCCATTTCTGACCATGCTACAATTAACGTAACAGTGGGAATCAGCTTTTCAGCTGTATTCCCTTGGTGAGACAAGGTTGTTACGCCTTGAATTGTGATTAATGAGATGATAGCTCTCTGCGTGTCGGGGCCGGCACTTTATTATTATTATTATTATTATTATTATTATTATTATTATTATTATTATTATTATTGTCTTATATTATTCACAGTAACTACTGGTCGGTATGTCAACCACACACAGGTATGATGACCAGGTGTGTGGTTGCTTTACTGAAGGTTCAGATGGCTTCTGACAATACGGCATGTATTCAAAATTATTCAAATTCAAAATTCATTATTATTATTATTATTATTATTATTATTATTATTATTATTATTATTAAATGAATGAATACTGAACTTCTGAATATAGCATTATATGTTTCAATATTTAGAGATTTGTATTTTGAATATTTTCTCTCTGACTTAATATTTATAGAATTAATAGTGAGTCGATTATATTATTTTCTGGTAGTATTTTCTCTTGCAGAGATAGTATGGACTGTTGTGACTCAGTCATGAACACGTTAAACTTCTGTGACTTGTAATATCGAAATATGTTTACGTAATAGCGGAATACGTAAAGAACGAAAATCAGTGAAAGAAACTTGCATAAACATATTACCTTAAATTGAATTAATACTGTTGATAGTCTTTTTATACTGCTCAGTTGATACGTGCTGTAAGTTATAGAAAATTATATTACTCACTTTTCAACATTAAACATGTTACAAATATATCACAAAACATTTCTCCTCACATAAAGCAATAGTTTTTAAAGAATGTATTTGTTCTTTTGGTTCATCAGTCATACATATTTGTTATTCATTCATTCGTGCGGCCATCCAATACATTTTTGGGTTGACCCTAGCTATAGATATGTAGTTGTGAAAGATGTATGAATGAATTCATTCTTATTCATAGGCATTTGGAACAATGGCATTTGCATATTTTTAAAGCTGGAATCGGTTGTTTATACCTACTATTTGAAATGTTTATGCTATAGTGAGAGCTGCGATAATATTATGAATAATAATATCCCCAGAACGACATTGCTACTAAAATCTCAACTCATCTTTATGAGTTGGAATATAACTAGTATACCTGTATACTATAAAATATACAATATCTTGATCATATATACGTGACACTCCGAATAGCAGCCATATCAACGATTCGCCGTTATTTGCTGTGTGTAAGCTGGCAGAAATATCCCTATATATGCTGCATTACCGATGCGAATCTTAGATTACGCGACCAGGCGTAATTATTCACATTATACATTTATCTGGAATCTGCAGTTTACTGGAAAGTGTAGTTCGTAGATAAACAAACCAATACATACGTAACAGTGCGAAATCGAACTGGGAATTTGTTTCCAAGGAAATAGATTGTGTGAGTGCGGTTGCTTAAAATATAACATCATTTCAATATGAATAACAAATAAATGTGTATGTGTAACAAATGAATATAATCTTTAGGATTTCAAACATAAACATTATAAATTTCAAAACGTTTGCATAGAAAACAGACAATGATTTTTGTCCGTAATTTTTATATTAATTTCCACCCAGATATAATTCCTTTAATGATTTCTTTATGCACAACAACAATTAATTTCTGCCTTTAAAATTTAAAAAATTCATAGGTAGTGGGGCCTACTCATCTGAGTTATTGCCCCTCTTCATAAACACCAGGATCCATTTCATATCGTTCTGTACTACCTATACTCCTCCAAATTAATTTTAATCTTGTTAAAAATAATTTACTCGCACGCTCATCTACACTCTTCGATGTTCAGTACAGATCTTTTTAACATCATCATTGTCACAAAAAATGTCATACGTTTCTGTCAACTATTTCTCTATTCAACCACAGTTAATTCCAAAAAGGGGGAAAACAGTCCAAGAAAGATCATTACAGTTTTACTTACTAATTTAATTAATTTATTAAACAACCTTTCCCTATATTGAAGAAACTTCTCATATTGTTTTCATTTTAAAATCGACAATTCTCTGTTCCCCCAAAACTTTTTATTTCTTGCACAAGTTACCGTACAAAGCATAATAACAATGTTCTGTCACCCAGTTGTTATCTTAACATGTCAATAAGTTTGTACCATGAAAAATTACAGTCGATTTATTTGAATACATTATATACAATAAAAATATACAAAAATTCGCGTATGTAATATTTTTGTGGTATCTCAAAAACTCTATGGTTTTCCGAATGCTAAAATGACTGTTCTTTCTGTGGATAGTGGTGAATTATTTCTAAATATGTATAAGAAGCATGACAACTTTTGATACTTATGCACATATAGTGGGTGCAATGGTCTGGGAAATAAAATTGGGAATAAGCGCTCTTGCAATTTTTAGAAGTCGCTTTTGCATTATTTGAACAATCTTGGTATTAAAAGTTATTATTTCAGGTGATTGCTATAGGAGCTCTAATGTGTTCACTTGTTCAATTTAGATGTCCACCTTGCGATTCATAAAAAAATCATTTTTACTGCTATTTATGCACTGCATCTCATTCATTATTTCATCTACTAATCATATTCTCAATATTCTGAGCGAGCTGCAGTTCATCCATCCCATGACTTTTGACGACTTATATTGTGCTTGCACACGCAAAGTTTGAACAAGTCTTGAGTATAAGCTATGAGTAATATTTACGAGTTGCGAATTAACAAGTCCCGAATATCGCGAAATTATCTCCTCACATTTCTCCATTGTGGATGGAAAGACGCAAAATGTGACTTTTATTGGGAATGGAGGAAAATGTACGCGATGATAGAGCGGTCAGGAAACACAGGTCAGCCCTGAACAAGCGATGATTTATCCTCCTCCGATGCCCATTTTCTCGCGTTGCATGCTCTTTGCAGCCTGCGCCTCTTCTGTGATGCCTGAGGCGGCCGTCAGAGACGCTAGTTGCGCTGGCTGGCTGGATTTATCGCCTGGTTATCTTCATGATGCTCCTTGGTAACCACACTGGTTGTACTCAATTGGAGACTGACCCTCCCTTGCATGCATTCCGTGCTTTCAAACGCGCTGCAGTCTCAATCCTCTCTGTCTTATTTCATCATTGTCAGTGGGTAGTTATGCGTTTGCTCTATGTTGCCTCATGGGCAAGAATACGCGTAAAGAGACCTCCCAAACCCGGATGACCTTTTCAGAGCTAGTACGTATGTCATTGAAGGTCCAACACGAAAGTGTAGGACGTAATTCAAAAATATTCAGAGCTCTATCATAGACCTTAACATCTTAGCATTTGACAGTTTGTGAAAACAAACTCTGGAATATTTTAATGATCCACGAGAGCTTCAAAACAACGAATGAGCTAGGAATTGTTTTGAGAAATGGATGAAACTAAAATATCAAAATACAGAAATTGCCTCAACGTTTTATTAATACTGTACAATATTTTGAATCTACGTAATGAGATTTCAATATTTTAAATATATTTATATTACAATCTCTATCGCCTTTTGTTTGTCATTATCTACGCACATCAGTACCGAATAACAGCATCACCGGGTTGCGCAGTTGAAGCAAACCGAGTCGTAGAATATTTCAATCTCAAAATCTCTTAGTGTATCAGCTAATATTTCATCCCTTTCTGCTTTTAATTCGAGCAATAAATGAAGCGCGACGTAACGATCGCGGCGTGACCTGCCCGCGCGGGTGCTCGACCCTCGCGCCGTCCTCCCGCCGTCCCCCCGCGGCGCCCTGCTCCGCTAACGATGACCCCGGGTTCCTTAATGCTCCCGTTATCTCCGCATCTGCAGATCGTGAGTAATTGCTCGCTTTCAGGCATTTAATAAGCGTCACGATTTGGAGGACTTCGCCCCTTTGCTGCACAGTGATCCGAAATTGCATAAAACGGGTAGACAACTTACTTTTTCTTCTTTGGAGCAAGTATTTCAATCAATCCGCTAATAGTACTAACGTGCGTATAAACAAAATAAAATCCGACATACGGTTTTTAATTGTCTTACAATATATATTGAAATTCAAAATGAAAGGTGTATGAATGTTTCTAGGATCCTACTTATGCCCGTTGTTACCCACACAAACGAGACAAAATATTAGGGACTGATTAATTTCGTTTTTAAATACTTCCGTTAATGCATGACGAAACTCAACTTTATTTGGCAGGTTGTCAGTTTCCCTTTTACCGTTCAATGAATCGTAATTAATTACTATTGATAATTGTAAATTCTTCAAAGGTACATCTACTAAACAATTACTTGCACTTCCCAAAACATGTTGCATTTTTATGAACAATTGTTACCCATCAGAGGGTGCTCGTTTGAGATCTATGTTCGTTCTTTGTGGAAGCTTTGTGATAATCACTAATTACGTCAACAGTTCAATATTTCATCTTCTTTTCATTAACATTTCATTCGTAAATATCATTTCATTTTTTATTTCATCAAAATTTCATTACTTTCATTAGAAATATTTCTTTATAGTCTTTTACAGTCTTCTGAATAACTGAAATTAGGTTAAATAATAATCTAACTACCTTTATTAATACAAATTGAAATATATACGGCCATAAACAAAGGTAAAGAAGTTATTATTGTATCACATGCTTTCAATTGAGGCAGAAACCTGAGTATCATTCCTTGCGTTCGTAGGATTTTAAACAGCATTATTTTTCATTTCTTCAAGAAGACTGTTATCATACGTTGGTTCTATTTACTACGGTATTGCACTTAGATGGTCTTAAAATAATGATGAAACATTATTTTTAAACATAATGATTGCTCGGCACTTATTTCTTCCAAGTGCTCAGGGAATCTATGAGAATGACTGGTACTCACGTTGTAGCCCAGATCATGAAATGCTATTAACATATTCCCGACGATACATTCATAATTGTAGACTTTTTAATAGTGAGAAAGATTTCCATTACTGTATTGAATGAAACCCGTCTTTCCTTGTTGTTCATGTTTCTGGCAAATTGTTGATCACATACACGTGCACAAAACTTGGATCGATCAAATACATACACTTTCCTGTTCTCGTCTGTCAAAGGAGAAATAGCCCTATCTTCAACAACTGTAATCAATGACTTAACAAACCGTTTCATTCACTCCACTTTAATAAGAAGCGGATGAGAATGCGACATGAATCCATCATCAGAACGTTTCCACCAATTTATTACTTTACCCGTAAATTATCTACTGTTATGTTTAACCACATTTCTTTTTATTTTGTTTTATACATTTTTTTCTGTTCTATTTATCTATTTGCGTATTTAAGAAGTTAATTTTCGCTGATCCTAGGTGTCAAAACGCAACGGGCCTGATTTGAAAATGGTCAATAATGCTGCCCTTTTCAGGACTAGTCAATGGGCAAATATTCAGAGATCAGGCATAAAAACAAATATATCACTACCCTTCTTGTTTGTGTGTATTTATTTATTTTCGTAATGATCTGCTCACACAAGTATACTCATTTTTCTTTCCCATTTACGTATTAATTGTCTTGCTTATCTGCTCGCGTATTTGTTCCTGAAGCGCTGGCGCTGGGCGCGTCGGGAGCAGTGTGCGCCGAGGCATCGCCGACCCACGGCAGCGCAGCCAGCGGAAGTCGCTCGTCACAATCGTGATTAATCACCGGCGTGCTGAGTTTGCCGAAGCAATCTCGGTGCATCTCGTACCCAGTGGAGCGTGTTGGGGCCCTAAATGATTGAATACTCACGAGCCATCGCATAATGTTTAATCGCTCTGACGTCTAACTCGTGTTTCGCTGCGAATGAGCTGAACTTGCTTTTTAATGATTTGCCTTACAGTATTTTGTGTTGGACAAAAAATAAATGGTATGCAAATATGAACTTTATTATGCATTCCTTGTGAACGTTAGCTGGCAAGGTATTCCATAATTTCATGATCACTAAACCCCTGCATTATACAGGGCTATCAGGAGAAATTCTCACACGTCAATGAAATTTAGGCTCGCACCTACATTCACGTGAGGGATCATAGTAAATTTATTGTCCGACAGGTTTTCAAAATGTTGACTGTAGGAATTTACTCCAAAATATTTAAGAAAGTGGACAGAGAAAATCACAAAATATTATTTTAATTTATTTTAATGAAAATTGTTAGCATTATTAGAACACTGGAAAAAGTTTATATTTAATGGGAATAATTTTGAATCTGCTTAAGAAGTATTCAGTTCATTTGAAGCCATGAAATTTCTAGATGCTTCCCGTTGATACGGATTTTCCCTGCGTAACTTTATCCGCGAACGTACCAACAGGAACCGGACTTGCATTCTACACCACGAGTTATGGAATGCTGGGCGAAGGACCGCATGTGGAGTGAGTTGCCGGCACGCTGTCACCTAGACGGATCGCCTGCCGCCGCCCGCTGCCTTCGCTTTTGCCACCAGCACCGCCGCTACCCACCGGCACCGGACGGCGCACATTGCCGATTTCTCCGCGCCTACGTGTCCGCGCCTACGTGTCCGCGCCTACGTGTCCGCGCCTACGTGTCCGCGCCTACGTGTCCGCAGCCACCTAACACGTACTGGACTGCCAACACAATCATCACCACTGATACCAGTGTCGGCAAAGCCATCGCCACCTCCGCCTCGCATCATGGGAGAGCTGCGGCGACGACGGACTCTGATGCATCGGCGCGTCGGCGCTTGTGACGTGGCGCCGCCGGACAAATAGCCGGCGCGGCGGCACCTGCCGGCAAGTCAGTGCCGTTGAGTCAGGCTCCTCGAGAATTCTCGCCGCAGGCTGGCTTGTGCGTTGGGTCCCCGAGTTCGGGCCTCTTGGGAATGAAGAAAGAAAGAATGAAAAATAATAGTGGTTTGTTATGACGGCGGAATGCTCGGGGTTGAATTAGAAACACTTTCTACAATCGAATTGGAATCTCAAAAATGTATTTTTACTTCTCTTAAAAATATTTTTGTTTATTGATTTAGAGTTGTGTAAAAAGTGCATTATAGTAAGAGATACAACAATGTGATGAACGAAATAATATGGAATCAGTTTACTCCGCAACCGAGGTACAAACGATCCTTTGCGTGTTTTTATACAATCCTTTAATCTGTTTTGGCTTTCAAATTTAAAATCTGAAAAAAATATCAGTAGATACAGCGTATGGGCAATTGTCTCATTGAATGAGATTCTTACGCAAATTTCCATTCAATGAGTCTTAGAAAAATCGTTTTCCCCTGATCTGCCCTAACAATCTTAAAATGCCAATCTTAAAAAAATCTTAATATGTAAAACAATCATACAAATAAATAGAAACTATCCGTTACATTGCCATTTTCACAACTTGTGCTCAATCTGTTCTCATTGCCTGACTAGGGCCTTTTACTATACAATGATTCACGAATACGGTGCAATGTTCCGACGAAGCCATGAAGACGGCAATGAAACAAATCATGTTTCGTGATTTCAGCATGTTTCTACTAGCGTCAAAAAAATACTTATATCGCGTCAGAGACATGGTTGTTTCTTGCGTTTCCTCGAACTATTTCTCTCCAAAAAACACCCACAATCTCTATCATATTAAAAACATTAAATTCATAATATAAAATGGCTATTTCAGTCGTCAAGTTTAACGTTAAATGAGAAAGATACACGTTTGATGTATCATAATTATACTCGTATATATTGGTACACAACAAATTTGTTTAACTAATAACTGAAAATACTAACTCGTTACCTTAGTCCAAGATGATTAGCTCTGCACCAGATGCATAGGAAAAAAAAAAGATTTGGAAAATTTTGTCACAAGTACTGATTCTTACTTTCGGTTCCAATAAGGCTTTATGGCAATGACCTGCCAGCAGTATGTCTTTAATGGTATCAAAATATAGTAATACTATAGGAGGGGTGGGATGGTGAAACTGAGTGACGTCAGTTGGCCTAGCGAAGCACAGTTAAGGCCTCCCCGTCATTGCTTATTAATGAGATGTGTTCAATTATTCATTGAAATTGCCAGCAACTTTATGTGAACATAAATTATGAATATCCCAATATGTGTAAAAAGCATGACCACCCGGAACAGTATGGAGTTATTTTAATATTCCACTCCAACACCTTTTGATTTATTCGTAAGTCGTAATTTCTAAATTTATGTTAAATGTGTTTGCTTCCAGAGAATATATAAGACAAGTCGCTGCCATTTATTATTTGGTTGTCTTGGTACACAATTGAAGTATCGGTTTCTTTCCTAAGCCCCTACCAAAAATTCAGGCTGTTGCGGAACAGAATGTTTCATGGAAGGCCATATATTTTTTTACCCTCTAATTAAAACATACATGTAAAATAGAATGTCATTGTCGGAGAAAGAAATATCGTAGAATTATGTCCATAAAACAGGAACCATGAAAAAAATATAATCCTGTTATTTTCCATCATAAAACAATTAAGTCTTCAGCGTCTACCACACTATGCGAGCCAGCTAGAACAGAGCCCGCCGCTGAGAGGTTTCCGATAGCTTGATTTACCCGCCCGTGGGAGCATGTTCGGCAACATGTCCGATAGCCGGTGGACCGCCCGTGCGCGATATGAACGAGGCAGGCGCTCTCGTAAAACTGACGAAAGCTGCCCAGACAGCGCTCCCACTCGGCCGGGGCCGGCGGCGGGGACGGGCTCAATTTGCTCGGCGTTCGGCCGCGGAACGAATCGATATCAAGTCTCGCGGAGCAGCTCCTCAAAAAATCAAGCGAGCCGACAGTCGTTGCGTCACGTGAGATACGACTGTCGGATTTATGCGCGATCCGCCGCGTAGATCTGTCGGCCGGCGGACGGTTTCCATGGGAGGGGGCTCCCGGCGCGGCC
>BOPP01000080.1:4750767-4766292 GCA_017312745.1 Gryllus bimaculatus
CCCCAAAGCCAGGAAGCGGCCGCGTCGTCGGAGAACCCGTCCTGTCCCGCCCTGTCCCGTCCCGTTCTGTCCACTCCTGTCCTCTTCCGTCGCCCGCCGCTGTCCCCAAGGCCGCCCTTCCTTCCCGCAGCCGACGCTTCCGCCTCGCTTTCGTCTTCTGCCGCTTCTGCTACTTCTGCCACTTCTGCCACTTCTTCCGCTTCTTCCGCTTCTTCCGCTTCTTCCGCTTCTGCCACTTCTGCCACTTCTTCCGCTTCTGCCACTTCTGCCACTTCTTCCGCTTCTGCCGCTTCTGCCGCTTCTCCCGCTCCTGCTTTTTCTGTCGCTTCTGCGGATTCTGCCTTTTCGGCTTTCTCAAGCGCTCCTTTCGTGGTCCTCCTAGTACCGTATCACCCATGAGCTGATGGCGACCCGAGTTTAGAAAAGTGATGTGTAGTTTTTCTACGTAACTACGACTTCCGTCTCGCATTTGTTTTCTCCAGCGTCCACCTTTTCGCCTTTCTCGAGTGCTTCTTTCGTGGTTCTCCTTGTATATAGAATGATGTTGAATGATGATGATGAATGGGATGTTGGCGACACGGGACCAGAAAAGTGATATGTGTTTTTTCTACGACACTATGCCTTTCACTTTGTCTCTTTGGCAACTTGTTTTTGGCTTCCTCGCATACTCGTTTTTTACGACTTCGAGTATGCCACTTGGGTCTACCGCTTCCTGGTGAGATGCGGGTGACTCGAGTCTAGAAAACTGATACTTAGATTTCGTCTCCGATTTCTGATACTGCACTTCGTCTCCGATTTCTTGTAATTCTTCCTCTCTTATTTTCTGGCTTTTGAATCTCAAAGGAAATGACTTCGTAGCGCGTCGCTATGTTGCAGGTGGCCTTCTCCCACTCTTTCATGCTGCATAATCCGTCTGCAATCCTATTCACAAAACATATCGTTCCTATATCGTTTTCTTGTGCTTATTCCTTGTGATGGAATCCGCGCATAGATTTCTTATTTTATACTTCCTAGTTCTACACTGTTTTTAAATTGGTCTTGATATTCTCTTATAGTTCATTTTTTCAGAGATTGTCCTTTCATAAATCACATACTCCTTTCTCATCTAGTCAGCTTTCTCCTTTATGCCGCGTCACACCACAGATCATGGTTCTCACTTTTGTACGTGTGTACAATTTCTGATTCGTGTTTGCAATTGCTTCATCTCTAATGCAACATTATTTATTTTACAGTTTTTAGTATATTGCTTAGCTGCTTGTCCGCATAATTCCTAATCGTCTCGATATTTTCTTCTTATTACTAGTCTTTCTTGATGCTGTTTTTTAAGGCTCTACGTAGTCTTCTTTTGTCATAGTTATGACGTCATCCATTACTTCATGACAGCACCTCACTGCATTTACGACGATAGTAATAGTTCTGATTTCGTTTCTGTTCGGGTTTCTTGATCTCTTGTTTCAGTTCCTTTAAATTATCTCCTTATATAAATCCGTCAGTTGTTATTCCTTTTCACTTTTTAGTTTGTAATTAATTGTTGTAATAGTATCCTTCAATTGTGGGTTTTCACTTGTCACTCTCATATCAACTCTAAGCTCGAGTCGTCTCAAAAAAAGTACAAACTTAAACGCACTATATCATGTCGCCTGCCTACTATGTTGTCTTTCTGACTCTCTTGCCCTTTGTGTATTACAATATTCTTTTCTTTCGTTCTTGCTATATTCTTTTTTCTCAAATTACTTCATTATTTCTCTAGAGATTTTTATTCCCTTTCGAAAATATTCATAAAACCATTAGTTTACTCGATCTCCTCACTAGTTTGTCATTCTATTCCTTGTATCACATTTGCTACGCTCCCAATTCTTCCTATGCATGCTTTTTCGTCATTCTGTTTCGAAGTCTTGATGATCCAACACTAAGTCTCATCTTACCGAAGTTTGCCATCCATTTAACGCTACTGCTTACCGCACGTCTGTTCACCTGGTTCCTTTCTGCTTTTCCCTCGGTAGTGCTTGTGTTCTGGAGTAAGCATGCAAACGAATCGTGCCTCATGCTCAGCCATCGACGCTGCATTCATCCTCGGCTGTTTTCGTCGGTGCAAGTTTTTTTGCTTTTATGCTCGTCCTGACTTGCTTACATTCTTTGTTTTATTTTTAGTTTGCAAAGTTAGTTTTTAGTTTGAGTCGAACTAGTATATTATAATCAGACAAATTTTTAATTAACAAATTTCATGATTGGATTACATTTTTATTGATAGTAAAACATATCTCTTTAGTAAAATCAAATCGTATGTAAATGAATAAAAAATAATTTGTGGTTATTTTGAATATTTTATTAGTTTTCCATTTGTCATAATAATTTTATATCAGATCGATAATAAAGTACTAATTGAAATCAGCTCAATTTTGGATGCTCCTCAAAAAAAGCTGTTTATTTTAATGCCAAACGTCCGATTAAAGAGAATTTATTATTCCAATGGTATTGAACATCTGAATGAAGAAGAACGTAAAAGAAAACGTAATCCACTCTTTATCATAAAGATTTAATACAAAAGAAGCAAAACATCTTGCTGGGAACTGGGCCTTCATGGGAACGCTGTCGCGGCCTCCGTTGGTGTGGGTCAGCTCGCCTCCCAAATTCTCGATGATTTGTTGAGCTTAAGCTAAGCTGCTTTAGAGAAGCCTCAGTCGATTTCCCGAACACGTGCTGAGATCTGACTCACGAGGGTCACTGGGATTGTTCATATATTCATCTTAGCGTGCACGAGTGTTGAAGGAATATCGATGCCAGCCATTGATCAAATGACAACTCAAAGTATGCAAAACTGTTCTTAGGCCCTACAAGCGAAAGCTCAGGCTGTCTACCGTTTTTGTTGAGTTTTTTAGACCTTTGACCAATGACACGTACTTACTCGTATGTAAACGCATCAAAAGTATGAAATCATTCCCCCCAAAATACGTGTAAAAATATTTTACTTGGGATGGTTGTGGTGGCAGTGTACGGGCTCATCAAGTATGACTTCTTGATGATGAAATAGTTCCTAAGAGCGTTTATGACCCCAGACAACTACGTCAAGTACTAATCGTTCATAACTAATACCTTATTTTTTGTTCATTTAGTTCAATCATTTTTCATTACTCTTTATTAAACTCTTCAATAAACACTGTTAATTTAATTACTGATCACTTAATAGCTGTTCATATAACTAATATTCATTTAATAAATGTTTGTATTAATAACTGATCATGTATTCGTTGTTCATTTGATTCTATAAAATGTTATAAATATTTAATGTACTGACTACTGTTCTTGACATTCCCTTCCCCTCATACCTGCACTTTGCTATCGTTCATAAATTACTGGCACATGCCCTAAATTCGTCTCACGAGGGAGTTTGTTGGCGTCCAATATTTGTTCTTCCAGACCAAGGATCTCATCTTGTTATTCTGTGTATCCATTTGGGCGATCCAATCCGCATGACGTCACCATTAATTTCTTCTTGCTATCATCCATTAGTTTAATATTAGTCCTAATATCATTCCATATTCTCGTCCCAAACGTTGCACCAAATGGTTGTTTTTTTGCCATATTCTTCAGTAATTAGTGGCTTGGGCGTTGAATTACTGTCTTCGCCCTGTAGAGTAAAACAGGAAATATGCACGAATCAGAACAACTATTCTTACTTTACTTTACTTACTTACTTTTAGAACAACTAAACTTCCATACTTCCTTTTTTATTGGCCAGAATAGATCTTGAAATCGAAAATGGTTTCCAATATAATGTCTAGTTACTTATCTTTCCTTTTTGTAGAATACAGTAACTGCTGTAAATATGCCTAGTATTCATTAGCATGGTAATCTCATCCATTTTCACTGAATGTAGGCTCTCTTAGTAATACTTTTTGTCTTTATAAATGATCGTTAGATCAAATTAATGAATTTCTAAACCACATGTTTCAGATTACTTCCTTATTATATATAAAACTTGGCAAATTTAACTGCGTCACTTGTGATGCCTCAGCTTCATCCCTTTTTTATCTGTCACAAACGTTTCATTTATTTTTTGGACGATTTTCTCTAACTTGTTAAAAAAGAGCAGAGGCAAAGTTGAGTGCACCATGGTTTTGTTTAAATGTTTCTCCACTTCTTTCTGTTTTCAGTAGATTATATTTCGTTAAATTTTATTTTTTCGCATACTACCTAACTACAGAAAGTTACGTAATGCTGCAGCGAATAACGGCATTTTTAAGCTCCAAAGTATTATACTAGGTCTCTAGTTTGGAAGAAAGGATAATTAATGTTCGTGTTTGTCGTTAATTACTTGATTTATTGATGTTTCCGGGCGCGTGAATTACGGTGGTCGTTGATCCCGTAAGTGTAGTACTTTTTATAGTGAGATTTGGCAGTTGGCTTCCCCGTATAGCTTGTTGTATCCGGATCCGGACTTCAATGTCAGCTAGCGAGATATTTCGCCCCAACCAGAACAAGCACTGCTGACTGGTCTCCCAACCTGTGGGGGCGGTGTAGTACATGTAAGTGTACATGTATGTGTGTAACTAAGGGATGATGATAGGACAAGAAAGAGGAGGGAAAGATCGCGCGCGGTACGTATCCCATTTCTTAGAGTACTGTTCCGGAGTTCGCCTAGTGTTGATCGGAGTAACTACGGAAAGCTACCGAACAGAGCAGCCCGACGCTAGAATTCTCCTCCAGATAGTGCCTGAACTCCACCTAGCTATCTACCTACCTAATGTCGAAAACGATACCACCGTCGAACCTTAGGACCTCCCGGCCAGATGCTCTGCAGTGACATCAGTATTGACCCCCTGAACAACCTAAGCCGTTACGGTGATAAATTCCTTCTTTTAACACGTTTTGTTATTTTATGTATTTAAAGTCACTTTTGTACACCTAATCATCAGCGACGTCTTGACTAAAATAGATTAGTCATGTAATACATTTCATAATTATTAATATTTCGAAGTATTACAACAGTATTAATGTCTTCTTTAAAGAATGAGAACACTACTCTTGTAAACTCTCTTCAAATCAAAATATACAATCCGATACATTTTAAAATTGGTATGGTATTCATCGATCCTCATATCATTTCATATATGTAGTCAAAATTTACATTTTGTAGATTCTCAATTCCTAAAAATTGTCTGTACGACAATGTCTGCCTAATTAAACAAAGCCAGCGGCTAAACCTCGGGCAGAATTTTTTAGCACAATTGATATTCCTAGAACTATCTCGATGTCACGGTTCCTTGAATTTGAAATATTTTGGTTTTAAAGGGTACTTTTCATGAATCTTTCCGATGACATTTTCAAAAAGTCGCGAAAGTTTGCTAAACTATTTCCTCAAAATCGGCTGTAAACGTTTTCTATGAACTTTTGGAACTTAAAATTTTGTATAATAAGACCTTAACGTTATTTTAATGTAAACTTTGTTTTTCAACCTTTACACAAATGCAAGTCAAGTAGTAATATGTTAGTAACCGTAGGAAATGATGCACTAAGTACGAGGTGTTGTGACACCTCTACTTTTTACTATTTTGTCGACTACTTGTTTGGGAAGGTTTTCAACATAGGTATATGTATGGTGCAGTCAATCACTTTGTTAAAATCTACGAAGACTATGCAAACCGTAAGATTGAATAATTGTTTTTCTATTGGTGTTGCATTCGAGACTTGTAGATCCTCGGCGCTTGGTAAGCTTGGGTCGAACCTAGCGTGTCCATTCGATTGCTGAAATTTAATTATCTTTTTTAGACTTCTTAAGATAATCCTGTAATTATTAATACGTTTGTTTATAGGTCAGTTACTATAATTTTGGCAAATTTACTTTTAAAGGGAGATTTATTTTTATTTCAGACTTTATATAGTTGTATAGTGAAGTAAATGTCTTCCGTCTTTCTTCTCTGCCAATTGACTTTTATCAGTTTTCCTTTTTTGATGAAATCTGTTTTCTTAAACCTTTTGGTAATAATCCTGTTTCAAAACGGAGTTTCATTGCACGCTTCAATTGAGTACGCTTCAATTGATTACCATTCACTAGATTAGGAGAACCCAGTGTTGTCCATAATGCGAAAAATGGCCATGCATTTAACTGAATACGTGACTGAGTAATATTTTTTAATTAGTAGACATAAAAATTGTCATTATGGAGGAAACTCTCTCGAAGAATTGCATGAATCGTAAAAAAGTTGCCTCGCCGGCAACAAGCTCACATGCAAGGAGCAATTTGCAGCGCTTTGGCGGAGACAGGGGAAAGTGATTTCTTGCTCGCGCATAACCTGTTGGCAGAATGGCTCACCCGTTTGACGGGACTCTCCAATTTACGCCTTTGAAACCCGTGAGGAATATTGCAAAACGACTAATGACACGCATTTAAGAATTATTTCAAACCAATATATTTTCATTAGAGTTAATAACAGAAATTTAGTTTCCTTTTAATTATAAAAACAATGATAGTGATGTAGAGTAACACACACATACGTTATAAAATGTCAGTCTTATTTTCTACACAATATTCACAGATATTCAAAAACATAAAAATATCACCTCGCAATCACGCGCTTTATTTGTGACATATGGAAGCTAATACTAACTTTTCACTAATCTCCCTACATTTATATGTTTGGTTAATACTTATTATCCAAGAAATTATCCAAGAACTTTACAACGTGTTTCAAAATAATCTGGCTGTTCATTCCATATTCGATCACGTGATAATGAACGAAGTGTTATGTTGAGTTATTACGTCGATACATATGTGCTTTTTTCTATTTTATCCATCATTTAGACAAGAAAAATTATCTACTATATTGTGTAATAAATTACAAAAACATTCTGTGTGATGATTTGAATGGATATTTCAAATTGGAATGTGCCCTGATTTAGTCGTCAGCGATGAGTAGGTGAGAATCCCTCGCTTCACGTATATGCATGCGAAAACGTGAATGACGACTGCCAGGCTCCGGTCTTTGCGTCATATAGACACCGCGGCTCGCGTTCTCCCGTGTTGGCTGCCGTCCGCTACCCGGCGCGGGCCACTTGCCCAAGCGCGCGCGGGCGGCCAGTTGGGCGGCGTAGCAGCGCGTTGGGCAACGCGCGCAGCCACTGGGCGACGCCGGCCACCGCCCTGCTCCGGCCCCCCGCCCGCCCGCGCTGACGGATCCAGGTCAGGCGCCATTGCCGCCGCGCCGCGCCACACCGCGCCACGCCGCGCCACGCCGCGCCACACCGCGCCACACCGCGCCACACCGCGCCACATCGCGCCAAGCCGCGACGCTTGCGACAGCGGCACTGCCCATCCTCCATCCCCAGGGCTCCACTTTCCTTTAAAGTTATTGATCGATTTTATGGTAAAGTGTTGAATTTAAAATAATGTTTGTGTATGGGATATTTCATTAACCCTGCATTGACCAACCTTTTTTCCATAGCGCGCTGTACCAATAGAATGTTTAAAAATGTCCACCATCAATATGACGTTGTAAACATTATTTACTTAATCATTTTATCATTCATTTTCACTTACACTCTAAATACAAATGTAATTTTTCTCCTCAACCTCTTCAAAATTATCATATAATTCACGTTATAAATGGGATTCTGATAGTCTCACTTTGTTACTGCACCCTGCCGTGAGGAATGACTGACAAATACTACTTACTAAAATTACTGTTTGTAATACTTTACCATCTTCAACAATGGCAAATAAATTAGATTCTAAAAATAAACGTCATTGCTGAGAAATAATTCTGTGTTTCTCATGAAATGTTAGTAACATATTACACAAATGGAGTAGAATAATGCCCACCTCATGTTTCTGACTTTATAATTTTGTTGTGACAGTTACGATCTTCACATAATTATAGACCCATAAAATGAAGTATATGTCTGACACAAAGTCAGAATCCAGTGGTTTGAATTGCATTACTCAAATTTGTATGAGAGTTTTGAAAATGTTTTAACATGAAATAACCCATTATTGCTCAATGCATGGTTAAATGTATTCTTCGATTTATTACAAATAGTATAGTTTAAAATACTGTTAATGTCTATGAGACATTTCATTAATACTAGTTTTAACCGAAGAGGTAAAACAAAGGTTGATGAAGCCTATTCCCAAGTGACGCAATCAGGAAATTTCTGTACGTGTGGTGGAAACTATAGATGTAGTGTTCAGAATAATTAATTTCTTATGTTTTTTCTTATAATTTAATTTGTTCATTGAATTATTGCTTTTTATAACGTATTCAACTGAGGTACTGAATTACTTTAATAACAGTACTTAAAAACGTAGTAAAAAATGTATTTCTTAAAACATTTCATCGATTTCTGGAGGAGGAGGAGGAGGGGGGGGGCTGAGGCTCCCTCCATTGAGTACCCCACTTCTAAACTTTTGTGAAATGTTTGAATATGAGGCAAGTATATTTATGACGTGAGTATAAAGTACGTGATTTTTACATAAAATTTATTCCAATATGCACAGATTTTCAGTTAGGTGAATACTGGAGAAGAAAGTATTGTAAAAGTTTATTCTATAGAATAATTATACGTTGTATAATTATTTCAAGATTTATTTCGTGGTTGGTGATTTGAGATAAATTAAGGTGCGTTAGTGATTGCTCCAAGGAATTGATTTTGAACTACTTGTGTTTTGTAAAAGGTTATTTCGCATGCGTTAATAAATATTGGTCTTGTTTATAGTCAAATTGGACTTACTATGAACTGGTATAATAAGAGTGCTGAGGAAATTGTAGTAGACGTACTCGCTCCTGTTCGCGTTTTTAATTACTGTAGTTTGTGTGATATTTCTGTCTATATTTCCAGTTGATTTTAGTGTTAATGCGCAAAATTTTCCTTTATGCCTTTGGCATTCAGTCAACATTTTTTGTAAACTTTTATCGTCGTAAGTAAAAGCATATTTTTCTGAAGTCGTAGATTTGTAAGGTTTTGGTGCGTGAAGTTATTTCTCTTCGTTTGATTGGACAATATCACATTTCTAACAAACTCAATGAATTGACAGACACATTTTAGTAGTACCACGATGGTCATGTAGTAATTACGGGGCAAATCAAAATTTTAAAATAAATGTCATCGCAATGTAGGGAGAAAAGTATTTTTTGCAATGTTTTTTTCTTATAAAATACTTTTGTTCTTCTGAAAATGTAATTGTGAACTATGATAATAAACTGGTTTATATTTTTCATTAAAAAAGATTGCGAAATTTCTTAAATACTTAATCAAAATACCGTGTAATTCCTGAAATACACTTTGAATAATATTTCAGTGGAAAATATGTTCAATTGTAAAATGGTCTACATTCTTTCACGCCTCAGAGTCAGAGACTTTTTTTAAAAAACTTACCTCCCATCTCAAATCCTACTAATCCTCTGATCCTTAGCGTTGAGAATGTCAAAGTTGTCTGAGATATCTAAGAATTATTTTCTCGCCATTTGTTTTGCCATGACTAAGGAATTTAATACCCTAATAATTCTGGAACGGAATCTTCTGTGCGATCCAGTTTATTAAAGAAATAAATTGTATTTTTTGACAAGATACAAACTGTAAAAATAATTCTCTCTGACAGGAAACACAATCGTATGCTAAAGGCTAGTCGTTGAACGCCAAATTCTAGATGTAGGCAGGATGTTGCATTGTAAGGATATACGATTTGTAAGTAAACATTTCACGCAGATCGGTGTTTCAAACAGAATTGTACAGAACTGCAACAATCTATCATGTTGGCTGAACAAAATAATTGTTGATAAATATCTAAATTTTGAAGTTACATGAAGAACGTAGAAGGAACGGAAAGTCACACAAACCAAGGAATTCGCTGTTTCCTGCATTAGATTGAGCTACTTCGAAATTGCATAATGAAGGTATTTCAAACATTGGCGTCAGACCTTAAAGTATAATCATTCTTTAAAAAATTCCAATTCCTGTCACTCTGTTATATTGCTGAAATAAATTGTATTCTGGAATATTGGAAATTTTGAAGCCTGAATATTTTTGAAGCAGTCGAAGTACTGAATGAACTTATAAAATTCTTCTTAATTGAGCATTTAGAGGTTAACTTCACCACAGGAATGGATGTTTGGCAATTATCCTTGACGTTGTCTTCTGTGGTAAGATCACATAGAGCCGTAAAGGAATTCCAGGCTTATTAATCTGTAGTGTGGATCAGGAAGTCTCCTAAGTATATGTTAGGGTACTCCATATAACTTGGAATTATCCCCCCATGTCAAATCTGCGGAGCGCTGGGATTCCCAGCCGCGGAAAGCGAGACGCAGATTCGGCGGCGGGGAGGCGCGCTTACGCCGAGTGGAGGGGGAAAAGTCCGTTTTCGCAAGCGCACGAGCCGGCGCGCTCAAGGGCCCTGGTAACCGATATCGGAACTAGGCCACTGGTCGCACAGCAGCGCGCGGCGGGTTGCATTGTTCACAGGCGCTCGTTGCCCATTCTAATTCCCCTCGTAGTATTTATGTGATTCAATGCTGGAGTTTGGAAATAAATGATAGTTGTTTTTTAAACCTTTTTTCTTTTTTAAATTTTCCAGTGAGTAGATCTTAACTTTAATTCTCTTCGTTTTAAAATCAATGTTTCAAATTGCGCTGCACCCTAAGAAATATTGGAATTACAGAGCGAGTCTTCGAGTTCGTGGGAACAGGAGCGATTTCTAATTAGTGTTCTATGAGCATTGTATATTTCGATGAAGTCGTTTACAGTAGCCTACAATTACACCCACTTTTTCTTTCGCAGACGGTGTTGGGTTATTTCTCAGTAGACGCGAAATGAACATTAACGGGTTGCAATGCTTATAATTTTTTGTATTTATCTGTCCCTGATTCGCGGTCGACAGGAGTTATGACTATTGTTCGGATGTCGACCTTCGGAACGCAAACGACGGCCGGTTCCTTTTTCAGCTGGAATGCAGCACTTATCCCGTCGGAGCTAACGGCGCCCTGCTCGAAGTATATGTGAAGAAAGAACGTAAAATACGGATCGGTTGCCTTCGACCCGAAAGTTTAATGGAATGTATAAACACGTTGCGTGGAAGTAGCCGTGCGATTTATGAGCTCGGCGGGCCATTTAGCGGAGTAATTAGGCGCACTCTAATTACGGTGGCGGTGGCGGCGCTGATGGTGGTGGGGGCGGGCGCTCCTTGCTGTGAGATGGATGTCCGCGCAGGTGCGAGGCCGAGCGCAGGACCGCCCGCCCACCCAACCACCGCGCACCGCCGGACGACCACCCGGGCGAGGGAGCTTAGTTCCGTTTGCCAACCACTTGGCGTGTTCTTCATTATCTATTACTTACTGTCATTTACAGAGCAGAATGACAAAGTTTTAATAAAGAAAGAACTACAACCCCCACGGGAGTAGAAGTAGTGTCATACCAATAAAGCGGTCGAAAGATACGCTTGAACAGAGAATGGGCCAGCAGGCATAACTCATGATATGATTATGGTTTTTCACGTCTTCAAATATTAACTTGGAATCGTAGAATCTAATGTGATAATTCATACATTTATTAAAAAGCATAATGCAATTTTATTCATTTTTCCACGGTGTTATTGTTTTTGAATTCAAATGGAATAAGAAACGCATTGTAATAAATGTTAATGCAATTGAATAAGATGTTATGCAAGTACTATACTAAATGAAGTATTATTTGTTTACAATAAGTGTTTCTTGAAATTGCATTTGACGTTATGTTTTGCGTAGATCAAACAGGAATAGAGTAATTAGTATATTTGAAAATGTTTTCGTTGTAAGTAGTAGTTTTTTACCAATTAGTATGATAGTTTTAATTTCTAGGCCGAATAATGTTATTGGAATCAATAATATTCCGCATGTAATTCTTCCGAATATTCTTCACTAGGAATAACTAAATATTTAAACGTAATAATACAACTTCCTTCATGTGTTTTATAGAAGTAAATTTTATGGAAAAATCTGTTCACAGATTGTAATTTACATTCGTAATTAACGTTCGATGTTTATGCATTGCTTAGAGAGATTTATTATTTCTGCAGGTAGATATAGAACCTGCTGGCAGAACACTACAATTTACTTATTATAACTAAGAATACTAATACACTGTAATTTTAAAGCATTTTAAGGCAATAATAATAATAATAATAATAATAATAATATAACAATAACAGCATTACCTATAAACTTTGACTGTCCTGCACGGAATTTTTAAGTAATAAATACACTTCACTTCACTGATTTTTATGCGTTGCTTCTGACAAGAATACTCCATAGATCATATTTTTTCCACCCAATGCGATTCTGTTGGGGAATCCGTCCTATTTTGCCATTAGAAATGCAATTAAAATGCGTGTTCTTTTCCTTCACAATATCATTTAGTCTTTCCGCATTTCCAGTATTTTGTATTTGCTTCATATTTGCGAATAAGCAGTGTGCTAGTTTGTTTTATGATATGCCAATTTGTACTGGTTACTTGCCCATTTTCAATTACTGACATATTTTATTCTTAAACCATTTCATATTTTAATAATGCTTCTTTATAGCTCTCGCGCATAGAATGGTACACAATAACGCATTCGCATAAAGTAAAAATAGAATCAGTATAGATACGTTGTGAAGTTGCTAACAAGTAAGATGAAGATAAAGAGTGCGTTTGCTCGTAAGTGCGTTTCTTAACAGGTCAACGCATTTCAGCTAGTAGTATTTTTCACAGAATCAAAAACAATATTCATATATAATTAATTCCATAATGGCAGTAAAAATTTTCCAAGATATGAGAATAGAAACTGTTCACAATTTGCCATTAAATACTGGCCGTACCTTTCATCTTCTACAGATATATGTATGGGGTAGATACATTTTCTTCTGCTTTTCTATAAATAATTGATGTGAAATGGCACTTTTCTTAGAAATATTTCAGATTTAAAAGAATGTAGTATAATTATAATTATTATGTAACTGCAGTCCTTTTATTTTATATTTGTTGCACTTATCGGATATTGGAAATGTGATTGTGCATGAAATTCATAAAATATCGAGCCACATTTTACCACTGGTTAAAAATATGAAACCTGTCTGAGTTAAAGGACCACACATTACAGTTATTTTCGAGCATACATGTAACAACATTTCGACTAAATTAAAATTGCATTCCACACACGAGTAACTTTCTTTACTACGGGTTTCCAAATTGTGCTGACGAGATATTCCGTGATGTAGGCTTTCGGGAACTGGTTAGTAGCACCCTGCGTTGCCCTGTGATGTCAGAGGCCGGGTTAACTTATGCTTCCTCGCCCCCATTGTTCCACGTGTGGTAATGCACTCCAGAGAAAATTATTGCCCTATGCACCTGCCTTGCGTAGTGTGATTTCGAAAGCAATATGGTTACTCCCGAAAGTCTGGTTTTGAAGATGGCGAACAAGGCAATACCTACCTCACTGGCAGAAATGCTAATTTGCAACCATAAAGGGGTATGCAACACACAACATTATGTAGTGTGTGACATGGTCAAGTATTAAGGCTAACGATAAAAATATAAGACAGTTATGATACATTGAATGGTCTCTGTGAAGAAAAGTTATTAAAAATAAAGTCTGGAAAAGTGCTGTCTGTCTGAATGGGTTCCATTGTGATCTAGGAATTATAATATTTGCATTACAACGTAGAAACTTACGCAAGATTATAAACATAAAAACATGAAAATTATATATTTATGCCAAATGTTAAGAAAATGATTGTGTTTGTAATTGTTACGCTATTTTTTACATGACTTTTTGAGTCCTCTTTCAGTATTAATATTGAAATTAAATATCAATATATTTGTAATTTTAAATATCACAAGCTGATTAATTATTCTAAAATGAATAAACTATATGGCAATTTTAAGACTTCAAGATCATTTTCCAAAAAAAACTTAAGTCATAACTGAACATATATGACGTTATCTGAAAGTCATATAATCGAGTCAATTACTTCAAGTAATATATTTAAAATTTTAAAAATAATGATTGGTTGTACATAATCTTACGTCACTCTCGAAAAGAAATCTCATATAACATAATTTATAAATGTTTTTCTTATAAAAAAATAGGTGCTATATAACTCTCTAGCTACATCTTCTGAAACGTCGCCTGAAATTCTTACCGAATGTTTAACACCAAAAATACAAAGCATATAATATATTTGATGAGATATGATATGTACTTTTGACAAGAAAAACAAAGACAAACCACGTATCTCGTGTAGTTTATTCTTTGCATCGCAATTGTTCAGTAAATTCTAGTATCATTTCCGTGTGCTTTGTGGTCAGTATCTCTGAAGGGATACGTTACTAGAAGACATAGGTGTGAAATCAATGTACTTTCTGGATAATTTCACAACTTTTAACATTGTAAATGTATTGTTCAACATAACTCTTGTTGACCAGCATACGCTATAAGTATAAGACGTCCCCTTTAACGATCTCCGCCAGAATCGTTTCCCGCGCCTTAACAACAGCGCTAGCGGGCAACGTTTAACGGGCCAACACGCGACGCGCGACGTCCAACATACCAGCGGCGCGCGGCCGAGCGTAAGAACTCACACATGCCGCCCTTTTACGCTCGATTATCCTCACCTTATTGGCTAATCACGCCAAGCGTTCAAATTTACGCCGCCGTCAATCGCTCGTAGTTAATCAGGCGCGGCTATTATGGGCCGTGATGGGCTCTAATGGGGAGCGCCCTCCCCCTCCCCCGCGCCGGCACACCTATTTACGAGCACATTGTTCGCTGGGCCCGCAGCCGCCGCAGCCGATATTCGGGCGATTTGCGCGTCTGCTACATCGCCTTCATTCAATCACCCTCGGCTGTAATCGTCGCCGGCCCTATGCAAGCGCATAGTGGTTGGGTTCAACCAGTGGGCCTCTTCCGATCTCAGCCATGTTGTAGTGTTTGGATCAATTCGTGAGGTGTTTTATTAATAGAAACTTCAGTCGTAGTCTCACGATGGTGTTTTATTAGCGCTTATTCCGTCACATTGTTGCTATTTTCAGTGCAACCTCTATCTGTTTCTCTATCCTCTATCTGTTTCTCTCGCAGCCGGCAGCCGCAGATGTCGAACAATACCGGGGTATTGTTGGGTACAATGGGTACAATACCGTCGTAAAAGCTTTATGCAACCTTAATGAACTTCCGGGACTCTCGTGAGATTATGTCGTATCTTTTTTTGATGAGAACATCTTAAACACTACATCATTTCTTATTATGATGATTTATTGTTAATTTTGTTAAGAATTTGTGAGAAATTCTAACCTTATTTAAACATTTTAGTCTTTGTGCTTCATTAACTTTGTTGTCAGAGAGAAAAGTTCTATAATAAAAATATGAATTGCGGTAACTGACTTAATTCTGAGGCCTATCGAACTTAGTCCTATAATAACTAAGAGTTTTTTCAGTTTTTTGTTAGTAATTTCAAATTGGTTATGCTTCCGATTTCTCTGCTTCTCGTCGTGCCAGCATAAGAAAACGTTGCTTCTCAAACA
>BOPP01000080.1:4769526-4792088 GCA_017312745.1 Gryllus bimaculatus
CTCATATTTCTGATAGGCCCTGGAGCTCGCTGGCATAGTGTAATTAGGGGCTCTCTTAGTGAGAGGTTCACTTCAAGAGTTTTATCTCAGTGATAAAAATAAGGAAAACCTAATTGCTCTTGAATAATATATTTAATTTTGAAGTTGTGTGATAATACATCTCTTTTCGTAAGGTTCTGTGATAATTTCAGGGCATAGTCAAAAATAAAGGCTGTCTTTGTCTACCATTTCATTTTCGATGGAGATTTTGTCAGCCAAGAAGGCCCACACATTCACGACTGTAGATTTTTCCGAGGAATCTTGAAATATATTGTGTAATAATTGTACACTAGATTGTGGTCGTTGCCGTTTTGCGGACATGGTAACAGAAACAAAAACATATTGAAAACCTTTACCGAGGTGTGTATTTGATCATAACTACGCAGCTCAGAGCAGTTGTGACCGCGCAGTTTATATATGCTAACAAAACTGTGTGCATACTGTCATACTGTGGTTTCTTTTAATTCAGTTTCAGATTTGAATTTAGTTTTAAGCGAATTCTCGACATAAAATTTTCTCCAATATTTAATTTCGTTTAAATATTGGAGCAAAATTATCAGCACAGAAGATGTTAAATTCTGTAGCACAAACACTTCAAAAAGCATTATGTTTTGTCAGAGACTATATGTTTTGAACTGTCGTGTATCATATCGTTTCTTAATATTTATGAACCAACAGAATATTACTAACAACAAAAACTTCTACGAGCTATAAGATTTTGGTCAATTGTTAATTCACACTGAATCATTTGTACTTTCCCAGAGTTTATACTCATTATTTCGTGAAACAAAGAATGCCAGTTGAAATGAGGAAGTTGAACAACTTCTTCAGGTATTTTTTGTTGAGAATCTTGGTGTCCCTGTCCGTGTGGATGGCCTCTGTGAGCAGGTCCAGGAGACTCGACAAGAAACCATTTGTACCCGATCTGTAAGAAGCTTATTACTCGCAGCGAAAAAAAACACGGTGAAAGCCATTTAAATGACCTCCGGTACAAGGAGAAGACATAAATGATTGAGAAGAATATTAATATAATGTTATCCCTTCGTATCTGGGTGTAAAGGATATGGGGCCTACAAAGCAATATTTTCCTGCGCGTGGCCACTTCCGTATTTTCATATAAAGACTTCTATGATAGAAACATCACAGGCGAAGGGTGTAAAAAATCTGCTGAATAGCAAATTGCAGTGCATTTAAAACACAAAATATTTTCTATTGGTCCTCTCAGTCAGTTTTTGGCACGTCGGCTTAATAAATTTGCATCTATGAAAGAATAATGTGAAGTTCTTAAGACGCCATTATTCCATAATTCTTGATTGCCTTCCTCGATAATATAAAGAGATAAAACAGAACAACATGCGATAGTCTTTCCTTGTAACAAATAAGAAAGCAAAAGTAAGTAATCTTATTCTTTGGCTTTTGAAGTATGAAAGAGTCGAAATTTACCCGACCAAACGGGTATTGTAATAGTGAAAACGATAATTTTAAATCACCAATGTACTTCTTGAAGTTAATAAGCGTGTATAAGAAGTCAATTTCAAGGCAAAGTGAAGGTAAAGGGCACAAACAACACTGCCAGGCGAGGTCTCAACTTGCTTTCCCTGTTTCACGGCCGCCGAGATCCACCGCACCGAACTCTGCGATTGGAGAGATTTGGAAAATTAGGAATCGTTAATCATTATTGTGCAAAACCACACGACATTTTTCATGCCATTACTGCGAACACAGTAAAGTAATTCAACCAAGTGTCAGAATATTTTGATATCAATCAAAAAGTGCGAGGACGATGTATATTTTTCTTCCGCAAACTTTCTTTTCGTATGAAATCAAATATAAAACTTTGATAATTTTAAAACAGGCGGGTCTTTGCCGACGCAATGTAAATAGTTATTCATGTGTTTCCAGGCATATTTTTAGTGGTACGTTATAGTTTAGGCCTATTGGGTGCGGTGATTTGGACTTTGAACTAATGGCCATTTCAAAAAAGTCCTTGGTAATCGATGTTGAAACTGACACGCTATAATTGGGTTTATTTTAACATATTTATCAGGTCAAGAAGAAATATATTAGAGGGAGGTAGTCAAAGACCATTTCGAAAAAGGCAGCAAGTTATGAACACTGCTAAATTTAGATAAAAATTCTCCAACATGTAGCCATGTTTTGTGGGTCCTTGATACCGAAAAATCGATTGACGGAAAACATCTGTCTGTCTGTCCTTCCCTCTATCCGTCTGTTTATCCGGCCGTCCAGCCGTCTGTAAACAACGCTAGCGGTTAAAACGTTTAACCAATTATCTTACAAAATTTATATTTCCCAATCGATCTATATGATGTCGCGGTCCCTTGAATTTCAAACCGATATTTTAATTTGAGGGGTACTTTACATGAATCTCCTTCGACATTTTCCAAATTTTAAGAAAAAATGATGCATCGTGTTTTATTAAATTTTGTTATTGAATGGTGTAAAAGACGATTAAGAGAATTGTGTAAATCGTTAAACACTCTGTTTTTTCGAAAGTAACAAAAGTTCAATTTGTTTTCAGAGTATTGCAACAACTAAAATATTAAAGATAGAGATTTTCCCCGTAATGAAATCTGTTCCTTTAAGTCCGATTTTGAAATAAGATCAAGTAAAATTTCTCGAAAAGTTGAGTACTTTTAGAGTAATTTTTCGTGAAAGTGCGTGCTGTTTTAGCTCCACAAGTTTTTTTAAATACCTCTCGAGTTCCTCGTTGCTTGGCGTGCCCGCTTTCCACCGCGCAACCCTGAGTTCGATTCCCGGCCGAGGCAAATTATAACTATGAGCTTTCCTTACAAATTTCCCAATATCTATTGCTGAATGACGATGCGAAAGTCCACCCTAAGGTTAAGAATACCAGTATATACGGTAAACAGATGTCTTCGTGCTAATCACATGAATCTTTTATCCCAGGTCCGAGAGGCTGGACCACTGCCTGTCGGCCAAGACCTGTATCGGACTGTCGAGCCAAGAACAGGACAATTTCCTTAATAAAATCTGTTGTACAATCATAGATTTTGAAATAAGGTTATGTACTAGTTTTCGAAAGTATGAGAATTTTCGCTTAATATTGTGAAATATAGGGAATTTGAAGTGTTTAATCAGTAATTTTCTCAGAAACTTCTTCAAATTTGGTCTTTATAATTTCTCCTTGTCCGCGTCAAGGGATGGTAAACAAAGTGGTTCTAGTTTCAATTCCCGCTTATTATGAATTTTCAAAAATTACAAAAAGTCACCGTTCTAATGTTGAAGATAGATATTTTGGTCTGAAACTAAAATCCGTTCCTCAATATTAGTTCATTTAAAAAAGCCATGTGCAATTTTTTGAAAAATGAGTTGAATTTGCGTTATTTCTTCTTGAAGTTAATGCTATAATTAATACCTTTTGGTGAATTTTGTTTTCATGTTTTTCTTTATTTTTTTACGAATAGAACAAGAGACGCTTAAAAATGGTGGAGGACTCATTTTCGTGGAGCTTTCTGAATTGTGGAAAATTGCAAAAGTTTGAAACAATAGGAAAAAGTGGGTGTTGTAGCACTGCTATTTCATGTTGTAGAGCTGCAATAGTCGAGTATTGAAATATTTATGTTTAGATTCACTGTCCTGTTTAAACAATATTAATATCAAGACACATTACCACTCCATTAACAAGGATATTTTGCTTTAAAATGTGAATATGCATCTTGTGTTTCATCCCACAATCGATAACGTTCAGATGGGCTACTTTAGGGTCAGTATTTACTAGGGTGACGCCGCGTCCATGGCGAAGGTGCCGACGTTTCGGTCGCCATTCTGCGACCTTCCTCAGGGCGTATTGCAATACGCCAAATATTTTTACTTAAGTTTGAAAATAAGACTGAATTCTGAAAATCCGATCTTTTATTGCAGTAGCGTTTTGCGAGAAAATATTTTACCAGGATATGCGGTTTGCTTTACTCGCCTGATTCACTTTCCGGGTATGCAGCATTTTCTTCTAGAACTGTTGCATTAGCTGATTCTTTAACACCACTTCTCTATTTCGTTCCAATTTTACAGAACTGATTTTGGGGCCGCTCTTGTTTTCTCGAATGACAATTATTTTATTTTGTTCTTTAAACACGTCTGGTCTTCCTCTTCGGGGACTTTTTCTCGCCGTATTGGAAACAATACCTTTCCATTATTAGTTGCACTGTTGAGCAACGTCTATTTACAAATTCAGATATATTTTGCAAACATTTACACCCATTAGGCAATTTCGTAATCACTGTTCTTCCAGCCACCACTTCCGGTGCAGTTGCTGTCCATTTTCACCTCTCAGAGTGTGCTGGCAATTTTTTTACTGAGAATTAATCGTGATTTGCTTTTCATCAGTGCTACACCGAGATAATGGAAAACTGGAAAATTACATTAAACATTATTAGTTTTTCCATGTTGGTTTATTAATTTCTTGCACTGGAAGAACACTTTGTGTACTTAGTTTGCACGCCATTTGTCGAGTTTTGTTGTAGTTTTTTTATTATTTGAACATTTTTTGTTTGAATTTTTCTTTCATAAATTGTATATTAAATTTAATATACATTTGTCCTTTACACTTAACATATTTATAACATCCCACCACTTTTTTGACTACTTACAATTTATCCCACAGTTCAGGGCAACAGTTCCTTAGTTGACTTTCAGTATGAGTATTTTTTTCTTTTAAAACAATGATTTGCACGGTGCGAAATTTTTATACAGATCGATATGTTCAGTTTTCTTGAATTTAGACCCTTGTAGTTTGCGGATCTTTATGTTGGGAATTTTTGGTCGGATGCCTCCCTTGGTAATGCGTCGGAATGCGCCAGGTGGCGCACGTCACATCACGTGACGTCACGTCACATGATGTCACATCACACGACGTCACTTCACATGATGTCACGACACGTCACGTCACATCACATGACGTCACGACGTCATGTCACATGGTGTCACGACACGTCAAATCACATTGTATGACGTCACAACACGTCACGTGACGTCACGACACGTCACGTCACGTTGCATCGCGTGTAGTGTGGCGACGCATCTGAGGGCTGAGAGGCGGCAACGGCAGGGTACTCGTCGGCAGCTCCCGTTGCGAGCGCGGGCGGAGGCCCTGGCGCCGATGAATTCATCGCCTGTCGAAGCGCCGCGGGGACCTCGAGGGAAGGCGGTGGAAGGCGCGAAAAACCGACTCCGGCGGCGGCTGCGGGCGGTTCGCTTGGCCTCTGCCCCCACGGCCATTAGCGCCGCTATAAATCCCCGGCGCCGGCCGCGGCGCAGCGCCGCGCCGCAAGGCTACTGAAAATCGCTGCTTTATCGGCCGCCACGAGGGAGGGGCAGTGCGGCGAGGAAGAGAAAGGAAAATGAACATGAGATATGGGTGGAGAGGTGAGGAAGCGAGGTTGAGTGAGTGACGAGAGTAGGGAAGAGACGAAGACGGTAATATGGTAAAAGGCGGAAGGGAAATAGTACGGAAAACGATGGGAGGAAGATGGGAAGAGGGCTGAATGGAAAATGTATGTCGCAGGCATGTTTAATTAGAGGGACAGTGAGGCATATTGTGAGATGCTAGTGGCCGGCAACAGCAAAAACACTTCTGAACGAAAGCACGAAATGCTTTTTTTTATAAAAGTAGTACGCGCATTACTTAATAAGAATAAATGAAATATCTTGTTTGCAATAAATTAAATATTTCAACAAAAACTTATTCACGAATACGAATAATGACATAATACGTTATACATACAGTACAACAGGTTGTTTACATATGAAGAATATCCAAAATGTTGCTTTTCCAAAAGCGCAAAACGTGAATATTAAATATTTAATAACGGGACATCTTTCCCTAAATCCTTTCTATCTCATGAAGTCAACTATGACTCAAACAGTAATTGAGAATGATAGTTGAGACGAAACGTTCAGAACGAGAATAAGACGGAAGTAACAATCAAAAATTTGCATTTTGTATTCAAAATCGAAACTTAAATTATTGTTTTGTATTTTTTCGAGTTTCTTTGCATCTATCGAAGTCATAAACACTTATCCCCTGGTCGGAGGCTGCAGTTTAGTTGCCAATATTGCGTACCTTGTAATTTAATAATAGACACTCGTAAAAGGCTTACAGTCAGGCATGTAAGCCTGTAGGCTGCCCTACTGTTATGTACAGTCTGAAATGGAGTATGACGTAGTCTGAGACTCAGGCACACCACAGACAAGAATGTAGGCAAACAAACGAACAACAAATACAAAGAGACCTACGACCGTAGGGCAGGATTTGTCAGAAGGTGCAGTTGAAGGTAAGAAAGAAAGCAAACGATTAGTGAGTGACGTAACAGATAATATATCATTATCTTCGCTAAGAGTAAAGGAGAAGAATATTTCATTGCACTAAATCAAACGTGCCACAGATCAACAGTTTCATTAATTGCATCATTTCTGGCCATACCAATATGGTATGTACTGATGTAAAACTCAAGAAAAAAATAATATATATTCCACTTTACATCTACTTGTGGAGATACGTCTCAGGGAGTGAACGAGAAATTCTTGAAAATAAATTTAGAACATCCTGCACCTTTCCACTGCCTTTCATATATCATATCTTTTGCGAAATCACCTTCATATTAGCTATAAATTGCTTGAATACAACCCTACTTTAATTTATTTGAAGGTTTTAATATGGGAGGAAAATGTATGCCTATCGTTGTATATATTTCATAAATTCGTTTTAATCGTCTTCAAAAGAGTAGTCTAATGTTAATATATATCAACTTAATTACTGAAGAAGTGAATTATTACTTTTATAAGTTACTTCATAACGAACTTTTATTCAAATCCATTGTCGGTCTCTGAATTTCCTGGTGATTCATATAACCACTCCGGTACTTCTAATGTTTTGTGGTGCTCTGACAATGAACTGAAATCACATATATATTTTATATTACAGCTTCAGTTCTTTGATATTATTTTATGATTTAGAGTTATACAATCAAAATATTTTCAAATTTTTCTTGCAATTGAAAACCATTTATCCTTTCCGACTAATATTTCTTTGTTATATGCTATTCAAAATTGTCATCTTTCTCATTTATGTCATTTTATCCTGATAATATCTATGATCGTTTTTAAGCATCCCTTTAGTGGAGAAAATTATAAATTCATAAAGATTACACTGAAATTGCTCTTGTATTATGTTTCACTGTACTCGTACAGTTTAGCATATTACATTTCATGCATAATTTCATGCAGTTTTGCGAGTAGCTATTTTTTTTAAATCGAAAATGATTAATTTCATTTATATTTACTTTCTCGTACTTACTTCATAAAAAGAGAAAGATGTGTAATCGTGCGTGTTATGTATTGTAAATTACATCCTCTAAAACGTGGTATGGCCGAGTATATTTTTTGTGGGTTCTTGATACCGGAAAAACGATTGACGGCAAAACGAGTGTCTATCCGTGTATGGTCAACACTAGCGCAAAAAATGTTCTACTGATTTTCTCCAAAATTGATATTCCTCGTTAGATCTAAACGAACTTGGGCATTTGGGACTCTCAACCGGATATATTGATGTTTTCAGAGTACTTTACGTGAATCCTCAAAAAAAATTCAAAATTGCCTCAAAAATTGCACAAAAGTTTTCGATTAAACTTTCTTCTCGTGTATTGTACAGAACCCTTAAGATAATTGTGCAAGTCTCATGTACGTTAAAACCTCAGATTTGTTGAAAATTACAAAAGTGCAAATTTTTGAGCGTCTTGCTACAACTAGACGATAATATTCAAGACAGATTTTTTCCTAATAAAATCTGTTCCTTGAAGACAGATCTTGAAATAAAGTTGTGTACAAATTTTCGAAAATATGAGTAGTTTTGCGAAATGTTGAGTAAAATCTAGGCAATTTTTAATTTTTAAGCGGTTTTTCTTTTAAACGGCACCAATTTTTTTCTTTAAATTTTCTTGTCGTATGTGCCAAGAGACGGTAAAAATATGGTGCTAGTCCCATTTTCGACGAAGTCTCCTGTTTTTATAAAATTGCAAAAAGGTAACGTTTTGGAACAACAAAATTGAAGATAGAGATAGACAAAGTGTGTTGTGAATAATCAGCTCTTTCAAAAAACCTTGTAATTTTTCTTAAACGAGTAATTTTTGCGTAATTTGTGTCTGAAATGTATGCAATTTCTAAAAATGTCTCAAAAATCGCCTCCAAATTTTTCTTTACATTTGCTCCTCGTATGTATTGCTCCTCGTATGTATCAAGAGGCGATAAAATATATGGTACTTATCCCATTTTCGATGAGAGAGTCATGTTGCAAGCATACCGTATTACCTTTACAGTATATAACAAACTCCGTATGCCTGAGCATTTTCAGTCACACAGCTATAGACACTGAGGCAATTTTATTAGAAAGCTATAGTTTTGTCGCGACCGGCAATCGAATTGGCTCATGGCAAAAATTACACCGTGGAAAACTATCACGCGTCCATGAACGACCCGATGTGTATTGTTCCTTACTTATTTTCTGTGTAACATTACCATCTTAATCCTTCTAAGCTTCGCATCTCTTGAATATACTATAATCTGATATTTTTCAACCATTATACCTATTACATTTTAATATAACACTAATATAGATTAGGATAATTCAAGAAGATATGGAATGTTTTTTAATTATAAATAATTAATATATTTAATATTATTGTGTATTGTATTGGTTTTGTAGAGTGGCGCAGTTGCATAATGCAGAAAATAACTTGGAAGCTCTCCTAATTCAGTAATTGCTTCATTTCCCAGAGTCAGACTTATCGTTTGATTTCAACGCTTCGTAGAGAATTCGAGCCGTCAGTGCTCTGAAAGATGATGGAGGAGATAGTTTCGAACGAAACCTAACTTGGCATTCCGCACCTCTGAGATTGCACGTAGATGATAGAGAGGCAATTATGCGCTAATTACCCAGCTTCTCTAGCCATAACCCGGATTCAGGTAAATGATTGCTCGGTAAATACAAGCTATCGGATAATTGCATTTTTTGTAACTTCTCTGCAATAAAGATACAAAATTAAGATTGCTTTAATAACCGGACGTAATTTGTATATTTGACGCTTGTTTTGAGGACGTTAATATGGATCTTAATGACGCATTTAAGGAAAAATACAAAAATAAAAGTATCATCCAACAAAGGCATTGTTCCTTCAAGACAATAATAAAAAGAAAAAGTGAAGTTTCTATTCATCGTTTATAGTGTTAATTACTTCCCATTGGGTTTTTTCCTCCTAAAAAACTGAAGCTTGAAAATTACGAACTAAACTATACCACAAATCGAGTTCGGCTGCCTTGAACTATTAACATTTGAGACTATTATGAGAAAAGCCGTTAAGCAGCAAAGAAAGAAATTCCATTAATTTTGCACTGATTAGGTTTTTTACATTGAACAAGGAAGGTACAATGTACGTACATTTGAATATTAATTATGATATATCAAATGATGCCGCTGATAACATCATTTTTATTATTGGATTGATATTACATCAGATAAATGTTTTTTAGATGTATAAATGAAATGTTTTAAAGTATCGCAACTAACGATTCAATCGATTATTTTGTTCATTTCAAATGTCTCTATTCATTAATTCCAAATGACTTTATTACATATTCAAATGAAAGTAAGTCATAAACACTCATAAAAATGACGTTTTCATTTAGCAAAAAAATTATTTTTACAATTTATCGTCTAAATAATGCATTCTATTTGTTCTTCTGGCATGAGTTTTGGTAATTCTATTTCAGTTTCCTTAGAAAATAAATGATATAATGTGTCATTTTCGTGATTTCGCACACGCACAACAAGGATTCTTATTACAGAATCATGGATTTGGTATACTCCATCGGTTCTTTTTTTTCGGTGCAGGCAATATCTACTTGTAAATTGTATTGCTTTGCTATTAGAAATTTTATTCACAGTTAGCTCGGGAGAAAAGATTAACTATTGGACTCATATCAACGCATTCATGTTTTCCAGCATTTTCAAACGAAATGCAAATATGTAGGCAACACGCATCCTGAAACAAAGTCAGACTAGCACGTCAGAGTAACGTATTTTACCGAGGACCCCTCTAAAATTGCATCTTTAAGTAGTGAATATCATTTGATCAGATAAAACCTGGAGAAGAATCACATGGTTAAAACCTGTTCGAAGATTACTCTGAAACGGAGGTGATCACCCCTATTTTCATTCTCAAATATTTCAAATAACGACTGCATTTCGAAGGGAAAAAGAGTCGCTCAAGAAGCTCGGTCGAGCGGTGACTTCATCTCGTGCGCTGATCACGATGTACTTGCGCACGTGTCTTTTTAGTCTGGGGAGCGGGCCACAGTCTCACGAGCGCCTGGCACGCGAACTGAGAGGCGAGTAGGAGAACTCGCTACACGAAGAAGCAAGCGCGACTAGGTGCAACCGGTGAGATAATAAGGAAAAGGAATTTGCATGACAACTGTAGAAACTCACATTGGAAAACAAGATAAATAAGAATCTATTAATTTGTCACTGAGATATGTGCTTATTGTTGGGATTTGACTGTTGCCAAAATGTCTTGAGAAATAAATTCATTAATTTAGATCGTTTATAATTTAAAAAAACGATATTGGTCAAGCTGTCAAATGCTGTGAAGAGTTTCTCGAGTGTGATGTGTGAGAAATAAACGTCTGTACAATTTGACTTCTGTAAAGTTTTACACAACACTGTAAGTCTGGTACATGCATCCATGTATTTCGATTGTAATTCACTTCTCTTTCTTTCGTACATACTTAGAAAACTGTTATTATTTATGTTAATTGCTTAATTTAGTCTTGTTTATGATACTTGCTTTCCTTCTTCTGCATATCGTTCGTTTTGTGATTAGTTGCGCAAGTATCGTAAACCTTTTTGGCACAATAGTAATATTATTTTCTTCCTGACAAGTAGAAACTTAAAAGGCAGTTTGGCCACATCTGGGAAAAACAATCATTTGCATTTATTCAGTAACTATTCCGTGGACAGTAATAACGTGCACATCAAAAGGTTTTTAAAGCTATACTTCTTTGATCTTTATATGTAGTTATGAAAAACGATTTCTATGTAAGAATAGCTATCTGAAATTCATCCTTTATTTTTGCGTGGTTAAAACATATTGACATAGTGGCCATACTTGTAAACTACGTCAGAATTCCCGTCGTTCTGTGAATAAATGAAACTAAACAAAAGAATTAAAGAATATGTTATTCTCATTTATCCTCCCACCTACCAGCAAATGACGTGTGGACTCAATTGAAAGATTAACCCGCTCTCCAATCCTTCTTTAGGATGTCTGAGAAACTCACAATCGGTATCAAACGTGTGTTGCTTAGAACTTTACATAAACAGGTTATGTGAAGAGCGTTAAATAAAGGTCTGGTTAACATAGTATACCTGTGTACTGAGAATGTATGTAAGAAAATATGCCCTCGTTCAGGCTATGACAATTCTACGTTCTAATGTGTACTCCGATCAGCGAATCTCGAGCACAGAGGCGCGCAGAATACAAAGAGGCGGCGAAGCCCGAAATTCCTGTGCCTTCCCTGCCCGCCCACCCGTCTTACCCGTTCCTCCCTGCACGCTCTGCCCACGAACCGCACGACCGACCCCAAAAAGCCCGCGCGGCTGCGAAATAGCAGGCGAAAATGACGGCGGCCTTAGCTCCGCCTTCGCCGCCACCGCCGCCTCCGCCTCTGCCACCGCCCTTACCTCGCCTCTGCCTCCGCCTCTGCCTCGCCTCTTACCTCCGCCTCTGCTCGCCTCTGCCTCCGCCTCTGCCTCCGCCTCTGCCTCCGCCTCTGCCTCCGCCTCTGCCTCCGCCTCTGCCTCCGCCTCTGCCTCCGCCTCTGCCTCTGCCTCGCCTCCGCCTCTGCCTCCGCCCTCTGCCTCCGCCTCTCCCTCCGCCTTTGCCTCCGCCTCCCCTCTGCCTTTGCCTCCGCCTCTGCCTTTGCCTCCGCCTCTGCCTCCACCTCTGCCTTGCCTCCGCCTCTGCCTTCCGCCTCCGCCTCCGCCTCGCCTCCGCCTCCCGCCTCCGCCTCCGCCTCCGCTCCGCCTCCGCCTCGCCTCCGGCCTCCGCCTCGCTCTTGTCCTCCGCCTCGCCTCTGCCTCCGCCTCTGCTCCCGCTCTGCCTCCGCCTCTGCTCCGCCTTGCCTCGCTCTGCCTCCGCCTCTGCCTCCGCCTCTGCCTCCGCCTTTGCCTTCGCTCGCCTCTGCCTCCGCCTTTGACTCGCCCTTGACTCCGCCTCTTGCCTCCGCCTCTGCCTCCGCCTCTGCCTCCGCCTTCTGCCTCCGCCTCTGCCTCCGCCTCTTGCCTCCCGCCTTCTGCCTCCGCCTCTGCCCCGCTCTGCCTCCGCCTCTGCCTCCGCCTCGCCTCCGCCTCTTGCCCTCCGCCTCGCCTCCGCCTCTGCCTCCGCCTTTGCCTCCTCGCCTCGCCTCCGCCTCTGACTCCGCCTCTGCCTCGAACTCCGCCTCTGCCTCTGACTCCGCCTCGGCCTCCGGCTCCGCTCCGCCTCGCCCTCCGCCTCCGCCTCCGCCTCCGCCGCCGCCTTCTGCCTCCGCCCGCAGCCCTCAGCCTCTGCCCACCCGTCTGCCTGTCTCGCCCGCTCACCGCCTCTCGCGCAATCCGCGCCCGCTCTCTGCCTCCGCCTCTGCCCCGCCTCCCCGCCACCGCCTGCCTCTGCCTCACCACGTCTGCCGCCTGTTTGCCTCCGCCTCCACCGTCTCTACCTCCGTCGCCACCACCACCCCCAACCGCCGCCGCGTCTGATTCTTCGCCCAACGCCACCACCATCGCCTCTACCTCCCCAACGCTCGTCGCCGCCGAAAGTCTCCAGCCTGACCTCTCGACTTTGCGCTTCACCTCACGCTCTCTAACCTCCGTCAAAAACCGCCTCCCTCCACCGTCTCTACCTCCGCCAACGCCGCCCCTTGCTGCCACACCGCCACCTCCGTCGCCACTGTCTCCGACTCCACCTCCGCCGCCACCGTCTCCACCTCTGTCGTCACCACCACCACCGCCGCCGCCGCCACCGCCGTCTCTGCCTCCGCCTCCGCCACCGCCGCCGCCTCCCCCGCCCCAATCACCGTCTGCACCTCTACCACCGCCGCCGCTGCCTCCGCGCCGTGGGTGAATGCACTCCGACGGAAGACGCGCGTTTCATGGGCAGCGGGCGCGGGCTACGACACGACGAGCCAGCGCCCCGAGCGGGACGGTCGCTGCTGCGGCCAGGGCGGAAACTCTACCAAGCGTTCTCTTGTACCGCAAGAGTAAAAGTTGAGAAGATGCAACACCTGCTTGACAATGATTATATTGATTAGTGCTTACGATAAGTCACATTGAAATGTTTTTGTTTGTAAAAGGCGACGTCTTCAGAATACAAAGACTTCATCAAGGGCTTACAACAACATAATTACAACCATCAGTACTTTTTGTAAGCCGGAGGAAATTCAAGATCCAGGAATTTCCCATTTGTTATACACACGTTGTATTGTTTCTTTACATGTTTTGCACTTTTGCGTGCAATTGAACCGGGATTATTGAGCGTGAGATATGTACGTAATTGTTTTTTTGTTTTGGGGGAATATGATTTAAGAGCTTGATTTTGAACATGTAAAATTATGCTGTCCTGATACTGACAGTTGCTCTACTGCACTACAAACATTATCTACGTTTTCTTTTATTTGCAAACTTGTTTTATCCTTATGGATAAAGCCGCGTAACACGCCATACAGCCGAATCTATCATTGTTCTTAAATACCTGTTCTACTAATGAATGATGTATTCTTGTTCACATGTGCCTCGTTGGCGATTGCAGGCTGTCATACTTTTGGTGCTTCAAAGTGTAAATCATTTATCACATTTCTTAAGATTCTATCAAAATGCTTGGATTATTGCATCAGAGCGGATTTGAATATGATCGAATAAACGGTAAATTTGACGAGGGGCAAATGAATAAATATCTTAACACTGTGCGCAAGATCTTAGTTAATATTGTACACAATCCCACGCTGCAGATCGATTTATTCATTCGCAAATATCAGTGATGAATTGTCTGTGTTTTAGCATTATCAACCGTACATTATACTTTGGAGTTTACTTCAGCCGCTCGTTATAACATATCGTTATGCTGCATTTCACGAATACTTGTTGATTATTGTTATGATCTTGGATTGTTGGTTTGAATATAGCATGAACATATCTTTTAAAAAATAATTTTAATTAAAGCCTCAGAGTCCTATTTATGATAATGTTTTATAACAAACAAGAAACAGAATTGCAGAAGCGTCCATTGGTGGCGCTCATCATTACATTCGCATCCACGAAAGTCCGCTAGCAAAAACGGCAATCCGGTCACTGCTACTTCCACATCTCCCTACGTCACTAATGTGATCCAGGTGCATTAACAGAATAATCATTCGGGCCAGCAGTTACAACATCGCAGAATACGATTCGGGAATGCATATACAATTCGTACGGATGGTTAGGAGCGCGGCAGTGGGGCACTTGAAAATTAAGTACTAGAAAAACGAGCGCGGAACACCGTATGTTGAGACCGCTGATGCGATTCCGTCCCCACAAAAAGCCAAGTGGTTTCGGCTACTTCTCTTGATTACCACGAATATTATTCTACGTGGTGATCAGTTCGGCTGTTAGGGGGCTGTTATGTCTGGTCTCCAGCGTCTATTTACACGATAAAAAAATGTATTTTCAAGTTAATTTTCCCAGCAAATGAATAAAATAAGAAAATTGAAATAGCACATGGTCCCTTTTTGTTGAATAGGCGCTACAATTTTGAATGATTGATGAATGGCGGAAATATTTGTTAAATAATAGTGAAGAGGATTTATAAAATATGTTATTAAAAATACCTTGTTCTGGGCAAGTTTCTCACATCGCGTTCTCGTAAAGTGTAATTCACAGAGGAGGATGCAGGAATACAAAATTTAGAAATGATGTTCAGATACTCCTGCACAAGTTAATTAATATTGATATAGACTCTCATGAACACGTGGCTATGCCCTGTGTTCTGTGAGGAAGTGAAACCCTAAATATGTTTACACTGAACCGGTTTTTATGAATTTATAGTTTCTTGGTACCTTTTTGTCGTGATTCTCATAAAATATATTTCAGTGTCGCAATTTACTGTTGATATTTCACCCAACCAAGGTTCCAGTTATAACAAAAATTATGAAAACACGAGTACTAACAATGATATTTATAATGTTTATTAAATCCGCATGTAAAACATGATTAATAATAATGATATAAAATAGTTTTTAAACTAAGCTTTCTTTACCAGTGTAATTATCTTTTGCAGTTGACCAGATCGTGGACAAATACACATGAACGAACGCGAATATTAAACTTTTCTGGAAACAAGAATTTGGAAAGAAGAAAGAAAAGATACAACAAAAATCACGGGGCAAAGGGTAAGTCAATCTTTGAAGTCTTCATTGTAATCATTCCTTAGTTAACTACGGACATAGAGGGGCGAATACAAACAAAACATAATAAGGAATCTACCTGTTTAGTGCCAAATTCAGAAATTATGTTTCATCTAAGATACAGAGGGAATGATTGAGGGAGTAAGTTTCGCCGTCCCCTTGTTAACTGTAATGTTAAAAGATGCGCAAGCCATTAACAGCTAACAATTGTTTATTGTGCTCTTGTTACAATACGAGAGTTCCAAGCTGATCAACACTGCGCACGACTTCTTCAAATGCTTCCATGCATCCATCATAATAACGACTTTGAAATATTTGGATACGGAGAAAGCTTTTGACGGGAGTAAGATTATTGACGATGTCAATAGTATCTATTACAATAGAAAGGTAGTTTTCAATGTTTTAAAGGCTTCTTTATTTTTCATCTAATTTTTATCCTCTTTAAATGTAAACGGTTTACCAGATCACTCATATTACAAATTATTTAAATACCGACAAATTTTACGGAAAACAACAATTGCTTTCTACTTATTCCATGATTAACATCAATTATTACCGATTTCAAACCTTCGATATTCCCACTGCTTAAGATTGCAACAGTTTTTAGAATGGTTTATTCGCTTATTGGCTTGAAATAAGATAAAAATATACCTTCTTATCACTTTTCACATCTTCCCGTGCTTCATCCTGTCATTTTTATAAATTCTTACTTTTACAACGAACACATATATTCTGAAGTAAGTTTTCAATTTCTCGTTTGAAAATTTTAAACTCTGTTGTATTATAGCAACTAATTAGCCTTATACACACTACAGTAGATAACAACTTCCTGCGTTCTAGAGATTGAAGGAAAATATAATATTTGTGTGATTGCTTTTTTATTTTGTTTTGTTTTGCTTATTATTAGTTACGGTTTTATAATAAATTGCCAAAAGGATTTTTCGGATAAAAAATCTCCATTAGTAATAAAAAATTAAAACCGGCCGTCTCTCTGTACTGGCACAATAGCTCCTGACAGGGCCAAGGCCTACCAGCAGCGACCCAACCTTGCAGCCATGGGTTAGGGTACGTGTGATTAACACAACCTGAGAAGTGAGCTTTCTCATCGCCGCACAGCAACAGATACTGAGACATTCCAAGGAAAGCGCACACTATAATCTGCCCCGACCGGGAATCGAACTTGGGATCGCGTCATAGAAAGAGAGTACGCTGAACTGTGAGTTAACCGTGGGGTCAAAAACCGACCCTATTGTTTGTAAATATACCCTATTAAAATGGCATCTGGCAGTGTTATCAGGTAATTTTCACCGCGCACAATTCCATTTCGCTTTTGAGTGGGGTTGGGTGGCAGTTGCTCTTTCTCGTTTGTGCAAGGAGCTGGCGTCTCATTCACTCTCGGGCAATCATGATGCTTCTAAACTCGATATCTGGTAGAGGATTAAACATCCTTGAAATTCAAGGCAAATGATTAAATATCATTGACCGCGAGGTGTGCTAAGGATGTATAACTTTATAAAATATAACTGACAGGAGAGGACAAACCTGAAGAAATAAGACGTGAAGACGTATGATGGCAGAGAGGAAGATGCTCATTTAGGCGGATATAAATGCTATTATGGCAAGTCAGTGAACGTAATCTCCCATTCAAACGCTGCTGGAATCCGAGATAGCAGTGTACCTAAACGCCATAACAAATCTCAGAGGAACTAAATTCGATCCTTTCTTGGGATAGCGCAAAATTCCATATTATGATGACCCTTCAGGGTTTCCGTAAAATGACTTCCCTCTTTCCCAAAGGATCGGTTACCAAAGCTTGAGAACACTTTCCTGGTAATGAAGGAAATTTTGAAATGAAAAAAATAATATAAAAGAAATTATATTGTATTTTACTATTTGTTGTAATGAATTATTAATAAGGGATTTTTCACGACTTATCCTAGTTATATATAAATATGCACTATATTTGTGTGGAAAATAAATGCATGTTTGCTAAACGAATGACAATGATCAACTCATTCGATTCGATCTGAAATTCCAATTTCAAGCTCTCACGGCAATTCAGTAGACAGCGCACCCAATTCTGAATGAAAGAGCGGTACGCTGTAAGTACGCCCCGACTTCCTCAACAAGAAACATCGACGGCCGTAGAATTCCTAACGAGCGAAGATTCCTTGCCTCCAGATTCCACCGCCGAACGGCCCGAGTGCATCCTGGCCGAACACTGCGCCGCGGACTGGGTTTCGTTTCGAGATGATCATAACAGGTTGGTAATGAAGTAAATGTCCGCGCTCCATCTTCCTCAATTAGCAGGCGCTGCCTCCCCCGGCGCGGGCAATGCCGGGTTCTTTACTCCGTCATTACGCGAACAAGCGGCCGCGCCGGCCGCGCGGGCCGTCCGCTGGCGACGCGGCGCTCCGCGGGTTATTAACGGCGAGTCGGAACGGTAAACGCATTCATCAGGCGGACGCCGCCGCACCGCGCCGCGCCGCGTCGGCGAAGATAACGTGTCTCGACTTCTAATTTCGCAAAATACATCTAACGAGGAGCAGCTCTCATCTCCTCCGGCTCGGCCTCCGTGTTTATATCGTTAGGAGGCCCCCCTCCCCTCCCCTCCCCTCCCCACACCTGTTTGTCTTCCGCTGCTGCGCCCTTCTGCGCTGGCAGGACTTCCGAAAGATTCCAACTTAATTCGGTGAGAGGATGTGAGGATCAGGTGAACGCGGCTCGGAGCTTTGGAAGCAGCTTGTTAAGAGGAAGATGTGTTATTGATGGGAAAGGGAATTTAAAATTAATACAAGTTGAGAATATCGAGTTCAGGATGACGTTCATGGACGGGGCTTTTAGATTGGAAATTAGTTGCCTTTCATTTTAATAGGAATGCACTTCCTTTGAAACCATTGTAGTTGATAGTGGGGTTTCATGGAGTCGAATATCCATAACATTGATCTAAAATTGAAGTAAAAATGTTCACGAAGAGACTTTTTCTGACTGTTGATCTAATTTATCCAACTTTTAATTACGCAATATACATCCAACGAGAACCCAGTCTCGTCTTTTCGTTCTTGACTTCCCCTTTTATTTATTTCCGAAGCGCCTCTCGTTTGTCTTCCTCAGCATGACACTTCCGTGTTGTAATAGCATTGAACTAATAATATTTTTTTTAAATATTATTATGTTTACTCTAATATTACACTAGAAAAATAACTCTCTTATATTTTTTAAACTAATAGTCAATGTACTACAAAACCTTGCGTATACGCAACTTTGGAACCTTAGGGTATAGCAATTCATCATGACATGTGACGTCTGAATGCAGTATGCATGGTGATTAACATTACATTTTCGTACTTTTGTGAACTGCAGTTCTTTTGCACAATCTCCTCTGCCTATACTAATTTGCTTTGAAACAGATCGTAGAATTCCAATTACATACTACAGAGTATCTGGCTGAATTATTTGTATTTTTTTTCAATTTCTTTGACTACTTTCTTCTCAAAATACACTTAATGAGATGGTACTCTCATCGTAATTACCTCCACCTACATCATTTGGAAGCTTCCTGTTAGTCTTCCTCAACTGGGGTCTTCTTCCAAGTATATGTTTTTAAAAATGTCTGCTTAATTCTCACAGAAAAGTGTTTTGAATGCATACACGTTCATACGAAAAGTACGCGGACCTGGAAGTCATAATACATGATGAATTGTGTTTCAAAGGAATTGAAGCTATAAATTTCTACTTAAAGATGAATTATAACCATAATTTTTTTCCTATGTCTAAAAAGAAATCTGTATCCGAAAATAAAAGAATTCGCTTGCTTCAAAATTTCGAGAAGCTATTTTTTTAAGTTGATGTTGATTATTGGTTTTGACAACAGGAAATCAAAAAACAAGCAGAATATAAATTAGATTGAACTAAATCAGAAAGTTCTGATTGAATGTTTAGTATGTTTTCAATTCCTCGAGATCAATATTTGGGCGGTTTTAAGAAAGCGGGCATTCATTTACATGATGTTTGCATTCTTAGTATTATTTTCAATCAATTCACTCTTAGAATGAGCAATGAATATTTGAAGCTGAAATATTAGGCACGGCAAGTACAGAAGGGCCTTGACCAGTAAATAACTGAATTATTGTAACTCAATCAATGAGTCATTCATACAGAAACTAGAAATAATTTACAATTTACTACTGAAAATTTAATGCGTTAAAATGCCGTGGGTACTTGTTATACAACGTTTATCGTGCATCAGTAAAGGAAAATCCATCGGCGGATATTGACTAAAAACCATCTTGTATTCAGCATTCGTAGACGATCTTATAAGAAGTTCAAAATTAATTTTGAGCCTCTCCCGGATGAATCGACATTGAAATACTTCATCATAGTAGGCCTGAAAACACTCGTCCTATACGTGACCGTTTAGTGCGTAGCCAAAGCAATTTGTTTTTGTCAAGGAATCAGAAGTTGGGCAACTTAATCTTGAAATAAAAAATAGCATTGTGCATAAAAAATGTGTGTTGGTGTAAGAAATGCCATTAATTGGTAATGGTTGGGCCTGGGGCGGTTCATTATCCGGAAGAAACATTCCTTTCCTTCAAAGGTGCCTGTGGCAGTACCGCTTAATTTACACAGAGGGTGATTTTTAGTTGTCGGAATTACGAAAACTACTCAGATTTATCATATCTTCAAAAATCGCTGCAATTACTCAAAACAAATGATGTGTCAGATTCGACTAGGCATTAATTGGTTATAAATCATTATACAAAGAATAGGAATTGAAATACAATATCAGTCTTGGTATAGATTTCACGTTTCCTTTTGTCCACGTCTGGTAAGGTTCGTTAAAGCAAATAAATCACTCTCAATATCAGCTCCAAGATCTGCAGTACCTGGGAGAGGTCATTCTTTACACGTGTTGCAGTTCAACAAAGCTCGTGATGCAGAGGCTTGAAAGCTTTGGCCTTACACTTCCGGATTCTGAGCTCGGGTACCGCACATTCCAAATGGAATTCGTGATAAAATAAATTATTCCTGCATTTCCTTATATTCCTCCGTACAATTCGTTAACAAATATGCTATAAACAAGGGCATGCCCTGAAAATACGTCTGCTGAACGTCTTTTTATTTGCATAATTCCATGTAATTTATGAGTCAATCCTAGAATTTAATTGGATGTTTCTCTTAGCGAATTTATTTGCTCCGATATTTTGAAAATGTTACTCTGAACGAAAAACATAATCACTGACATTTATATGCAAACTCAATTGTGCAATGAATGTGAAAAGATAATGTGGATAGGGAAGTCGAAACTTTTAATAAGATTATTAATTGATATAATAATATTGATGAAATAAACAATACTGAAACTAACGTCATTATTATTATTATTATTATTATTATTATTATTATTATTATTATTATTATTATTAAACTATCCATATATTGCAGACATGTTCTCTATTATCTTAAATTCTTGGATAAAACGTGGAGTCAGAATCTGCCTGTCATGATCTACCTGTATGTATCCGAATAGTAACGAAAATAGATGAGTTCAGCCACTGTCTGGAGGAGAATTCTAGTGACCGGCTGCTCTCATCTCTTTTTTTCGCTCTTCCGTTGTTGTTTTTTTTTGTTTTCGTGTTTTCGCCGGTCAGCATCGAAGCGGTTCTACGCATGCGGCATTCGGCGAATCCCGAACAGCCGCTCGCCGAATCCCAAGTAGTGTGGACGGGTTGCTCGCTATTCGTCGCGTGCCGAACTTTCGGTATTCGTCCTACCCATTGCGTATCGGTCTTTATGATACAGGGAGCGAACATTCGGCGATCACAGCTGTTCGGGATTGAGCGAGCAGCGGCTCGCTGCTCGGCGAATGCCGAATGTGTGGAGCCGCCTTCAGGCGAATGCCGGAGCAGGACCCTAACAAACGGACTATGGACCACGTGCGATCTTTCCTTCATCTTTTTTGTCATATCGTTACTCCTTACTAACACACTTAGAACAAGTTCCGGGAGCTTAGAACATGTCCCGTCCACTGGTAGAAGGGGCAAACACACAAACCGGCGGGTAGGTCATCGCCGGATTTGACTATTTAGCTAGAGAAGAACGTCGGCACCTCCCGTGATAAAACATGAACTACGCTTACGGAAATCCTAACCTAAACCGTTCTCGCGCCTGTAAACACGAAATATTCAATCAATCAATCAATCAATTATAGCGTTCGAATAATATTCAATAATACACATATTCAGTCTTGAAAATATTTGTGTTTGCTTTTCTTTTTAAAACAAAATTATTTTAAAACATAGTTTCAATTACATTACGATTTTGCCAGTAGATACGAAAAAAGTGCAAGGTTTTCACATCGTATTGTAAATCGTTTATTGAGGTTTTTTATGAAGATTATTCTTTCGCCTGATATTATTTTCAGTTGTTCTTGGATACATAAAAATAGGGTCCCTAATTTTATAAGTGGTTCGTATGAATGTTTATTCTACTCTATAAATTAAATTTACATTTTGGAAGGGTTATTCCTACAAGAAGTGTGGAATCTCAAATATAATTTTCAATGTAAAGTCAAAGTTACTGAAGCTTCCTTTACGACATGCAATATACTGTTCCTACAAGGCAATTCAAATAACACAGGTACGTGTAAATCAATCCGATCCTTTAAAGCACCAGTAAGTATAGAAGTAGCAAACCACAAACACGGATGAGATTCCAAACCGCAGCGTCGCGTCGTCGTGTTGTAACAGGCGCATCGGCGACCCCGACCCGCTCCATTACCGCACCATCCATCACACAGAGGCGCCGAGGCTGCCGCCAGAGAGCGACGCACGGGCGAACGGGGTGGCAGACAGACGTGGGCACAGGGGCAAGAGCGGGGGCGGGAGCGAGAGAGGGAGCAAGACCAGGTACTGGAGCGGGTGCTTCGAGCGGCGCGGAAGCGAAAGCGGGAGCGGGGTCAGGAGGAGGGGTCATGGTGTGAGCAGGGGTGGAGACTGGAGCAGGGCGAGAGGGAG